>JACYFF010031954.1:15346991-15362907 GCA_017589665.1 Selenicereus undatus | reverse complement strand
TTGTTGTTGTTGTTGTTGTTGTTGTTGTTGTTGTTGTTGTTGTTGTTATTACTACTACTATTACTACTACTATTATTATTATTAATCATTATGATTTTTTTAAATAAAACAAATTTGATTTTATTTCATAATCTACAGCCAAACAATAAGGATTAAAACTTGATTTCATTCCTTTTATGAATATGTTTTGATGAAAGACAAAAAGAAGTTGGTCCGTTGGTATATTTATTATATTATAATTGGATCGACCTTAGAATTACTATTGTTTAAATTTGCTATATTTTTAAAGTAGATATTGGCATGTTAGTTGTCATAATATCTTTAAGATAGTTTATAATTCAAATTTGAATATGCGATCTTTATGATATTATATTTTGTGATTCAAATTTGATTTATGAGATTATGATTCTTTATATGCTAATACTTTTGAAAAAAGTCAAGATTTGCCTAAAGTTGTTAATATCTTTTCAAATCATGTTTTGAAGATTGTTGTTTGCTCTAAATCACCTGCTAATCAGCAAAGATCTTTAGTTTTTAATTAAGCAAGTAGCCGTTGGAAATCAAAATTATAGCCGTTGAAGCAAACTATAGAAAATCAAGGGCTTGATGATATTGAAGATCATCTTTCCTCTTTTGATGCAACGGTCACTTTCCTAATGATCTCTCAACATCTCCAACATCATTTGTTTATAAATTAAGAGACATTTGCAGCTAAAGGGGACACACAAGAGAGAGCACAACCAATGATACTTACTTGCATACCTTGAGCTTTGATTTGCTATTCATTCAATTAAGTTTTATTGTTCAAAGTTACAATTAGGTAAGATTATAGGGTTGAAGGGTCAACTTTACTAAGTCTTTGTTGAGGGTGTCAACTTGTGACTTGGAATTTAGAGTAGGTGTCCTCTAAGTTGTGACTATCCCTCATAATAAAATTGGGTTAATCATAGAGTTAGGAAACTCTAGGCATGGACTAAGCCTGATTGAGGCTAACCTCGTTAAAAATTACTCATGTCTTGTTCATATTTACTTTTTCGTATTTCTATTTTGATTATTTTGTGACTTTGATCACTACCCTATTCACCCCCATCTAAGGTGATTTAACTAGCCAAATCGGGCCAACAATTTTCACACACCAAATAAAGAAGCCATAAAGAAGGATTAAGTATATAACTAGAAGACATTTGAGCAACTTGATTTAGTAGCACTTAATTCATGCACGTTAATAAGCTTACTATATAAACAAAGACATCCACTCTTACAGGGTAGGTGCTTCAGCCAGGCGTATCTCGCCTTAATTACTCTCACAAATGAAGAAACAATCCCAAACTTACCTTTTCAACCTAGAACAAACCATACAAACAAGAATCATAGTGAGTAAGTAAAAGGAGGATAATCTTTGGGGTGCCTCTGAATGTTTTCTCTAAGAGACGTTTCCTGCTCTTGCAGATCATTTGTTGGTTTATCATACACATCTGTAAATAATTCCAAAACTGGCGGCTTTTCCATTCTTTCTGCAACTTGAATTGCTTGGATCACCTACATTAACGTCGAACCATTCTAGTGTTAAGATTAACATTTTACTATGAACTAAACTAGCAATTGAAAACAAACAAAAACATAAGATTGAACATTTCTAGCCATTGTACGTTACCTCTTGCTTGATCGTGCTTTGTGCCTCTGATTCTCGCTCTTCATCCCACCAACCATTTTTCTCGATCCATTGCCTGAATCTGGTGATGGGATTTTTCGCCATTTTCCAGTGCTTGATTTCATCAATCAGTCTATACTTGGTCGAATCATCAGAAGTTGAGTGGTGCCCTACTCGATATGTTAAAGCCTGAAGCATTATTAGCAAAATCTTAGTTATTCTTCCATCCACCTTAGCAATCCAAGATAATTTCCCTGCGAACACCCCCTTCTCAAATTTGCACTAATACAAGTAGAGACGGGAAATGAGTCAATCAACTTGGCTTTTAGTCAAGTCAGTTTGGCTTATGCCTTATTCAGGTTAGATTGGACTAATTCAAATTTGTAAGACCATGTCATATAAATCTTTCTACTCAAATTGCTATAGCCTTCACATCCAAATCATTTCAGGTCAAATCAAATTTATATTAAAAAACAATTATATGACAAATACACATTAAGAAACACATGCACATGGCATTTGGGAGCATCTTCTCCTAGGTGTATAAGAATTTGCCCAAATACGATATCTATCAAGTGGATATCAAGCAAGTTACATTGGGATTGGGTTTAATCATGCCATTTTCCAATGATCAATTTCACATAGCCACATCAAAGCAACATTACAATGGGCCGGTTTCGGTCTTGATTTTGCATATTTAGGTCCAAATTAGATCACTATACCAAACTTATAATTAAGTAAGATTTTCAAATTTTTGGGCCGGATTTTCAGACCGCATAATTATATCGAGTAATGACTAATGGCTAAGAGGTAAATTGTCTGGGGATAACAGATACCTCAACCAAAACAGGCTTCTGCTCCGAAATTGCAATGTTACGAGCAGCCCGAATCACTTGATAAACAGCAAGAGCATCATTGCCATCTACTCTGATGCTCTGAATTCCATAAGCTGGCCCCTTAACCACTACTCCATCACCTTCCCAAATAACATAATGAAGGACAACCTAATTTAGATCAAAGCTTAAAAGAAGCAACGAAGAAACTAAGCAAGCAAAAAAAAACATAGAAAGATTATTAAGTGTACGTGATGGAGTTTTCTTATTACTTCGAAATTGGTCAGATACAGGGGTACTAATCGCCCATCCATTGTTACGGCATATAAATACAATGGGGACCTCCATCACTGCGGCGAAGTTCATACCAGCATGGAAATCTCCCTGTCAAGAAAGACATATCAAAAAACAATGCAACTAATAATGGTCACACAAATTTAGAAACTAAAATACATCAGTTTAGAGGGTTTAATTTAAATTCATGTCAAAATCAAATTGTTTCCCTGTCTGTTTCAAGTCATTCAGATCGAATTATTGATATGGATCATTTTACCTAGGACTACAAACAATGAGAAAACAAAGTTCATAATGCAGATGAGGAAATACCTCACTAGTGCAACCATCTCCCATGAAGGCCACAACACAGGCATCCTTTTTATTATCCATCTTCAGAGAATAAGCTGCCCCCACTGCTTGTGGCAGTTGTGTACTGTCAAAAACACAAACAATATGAAATTGATCACATAAATAATAAATATGATGATTTGGCAAACTAATGCATAGACAATGAAACTACGAATGAAGGGCTTACGCGATTGGAGATGAAATGGTGAAGAAATTGTGCTTTTTTGAGCCATAATGGATCGGCATTTGACGACCTTTCCCATACTCAGCCTTATTCCCAAAGCACTGGTTTGCAAATTCTTGTAATGTGAATCCTCGCCATAACAGCACCCCTGGCTCCCTGTACTGTGCTTCACATCAAACTTTGAAGTTAATTTACATACAGATATCTTCTTACCTTCATACATTATTAATAGATAATGGTAGACTACTAGTTTTAGTCAGGTTAAGTTCATCATATGAAGTCAAAATGGATTTATGCTATAATTAAGTCGGGTTATTTGTATTAGGAACTTTAATTTGGGATCGAAAAATATCCGATTGGGATTGAGCATTATGTTTTTTTCCCTCGATTTGGATGATTGTTATCTCCAAGGCCAAGCGATTGTTATGATCGAACTAAAGTTGGGTGGTATTTGATATGAGCAATGCCAGGGATGGAGCCAATGTCGCATTAGCCTGTTGATCTGTTATACTTAGATGGGCGAATATGTAAGTTTGTTAAAATGAATCGATCCACCTTATTCATATTAACATTAGGTCAAATATTTGGGTTGATAGGTCAATATGTCTTGATTTATTCATGTTGGTGACTATATATTGTACCTGAGGGAAGATTATGTCATCGTATGATAGAGCCGCTGCAGAACCAATGTTAACAGCTTCTTCTCCATTGGAAGTCATATAAAATGAAATTCTTCCCTGCCTTTGTGCTTCATAAAGAAGAGTGTCCATAACTTGAAGGGTTATCATACTATTGTACATTCTTGTTGCCAACTCTTGACTCACCTAGTCACCCAAATAAAAATAAACATAGCAACCATAATCATGTTTACCTTTTGGATGAACCAAAATTTTATTGTTCGTAATTATTCAAACATTATCAAACATGTATTTTGAATTGTGGAAAAACGAAATACCTGTTGGTAAGATTCGTCTGAAACAATCTCACCATTATCGTTAAGAACACGATAACAAGGTATTCTCTTATGAGAATGCTCACCGATGAAACTCATTTCAGAAGTAAACATCACCTTTCCTCCAGGAAAATCCATACCCTGTAACATTATTGGTAGCAATAACAATACTCTCAATGTTAGTTCTTTTTTTCAGCAACCTAGAGAAATCTAAATGTATATAATTTTACTCTTATAATCATTCTTACAAAAAAAATAAATGAATCTAAATGTATATAATTTTACTCTTATAATCATTCTTACAAAAAAAATAAATGAATATCGATTCTAATGGATCTATAGAAAAAAAAAAGATTCAAAAATAAATTTTTAGAGTAACCAAAAGCATTTAGGGGTCTGGATTCAAAGGCGTCTTTATATTCTTCAATGCATAAATAGTTGGTTTTGCATTTCTGGGCCAGTTTTAATTGGCCTTGAATCTTTTGAAGTTTCCGGTCCAAAATGCTATTTTAAGTCACTTTTCACTTTTTAGCAACTAGTCACTAGTTATTCTACATACTGGCATCATTCTTGAATTTCCAAGTCTCAATGGAATAAGACTTTTAAATACCGTATGACAAATTATCCAATGAATTTTTCTATTCCTTTGCCAAAACAAAAAGACCTTTGACCCACAAAGAGAAATAGAATAATAGCCAATACGATGTTTTAGAAATATAGGTGAACATTGGCTATTCCTATGAATGGGTTCAAATATGAATTTTGACCTGGTGAAATTATCTAACATTAGTATAATTAGCTTTTCCATGTGAAGTCGTTTTATGATAATAACTTTTGACGCCATCATTTTGAAAAATTCATTCTGTTCTTTTCGTTAATAAATAGGGATTGGTAAAAAGTTAAAGTGGGTTGAGGTCGGTTGAGGTGGATTAAAGTTGGTTTTTTTTTTTTTTTTGAGGTGAGTTAAAGTAGGTTGAAGTAGGTTAAAGTTGGCTAAAGTGGGTTGAAGTGAGTTAAAGTTAGTATATTTTTTTTGTGGTGGGTTGAAGTGGGTTAAAATAATGAAAATGTGTGATAGTTTATTAAGTTATTATAATTTTTAGTATATTTTTTTCGTTGAATGGTAATTTCACAATTTTGTAATTATTGTTTTGAAAATTAAAGGTCGGCATAACTTGTCAATTATTTTTAACGATTTGGCTTACAAATTATTAAATTTATGAATGAGTGAGTCGAAGTTGGTTAAAGTGGGTTAAAATAAATTAAAATTAGTATTTTTTTTTAGATAGATTAAAGTTGATTAAAGTAAATTAAAATAAATTAAAGTTAATAAATTTAAAATAACCTATTAAAAGAACAGGGCCTTTAGTGATTCAAGAAATTTCTGAAGTATGTCCAACTTCATACTCGCTGACGTAGTGCCATATTCAATCAGAAATAGAAGTTGTCCAGATCAGCATGGATTCATGTTATGTCACTTCAAGTTCGTTCAATGCAAATTAATGTGACGTATGGATTGAATTGGGGTAGGTTACATCATTTCACAATCTAATAAATGATATACAAAATGATAATAAATATTTTATTATAAAATACTTCTTAAATATCTTATTTTATCTTAAAAAGTATATTATAATATTATTAAATTGAAAAAAAAAGATATGATCTAAAAGTGATAGCATATTGCAACTTACAACTATAATCCACCGCATTCTAAAATACATGTATCATATGCATGTGTGAGTTAGGGTTGATACGATTAGGGTATCATTTAATATTTCGTTGGCATAGTCAACAAATATTTAAACTTAGTAACTTATAATTGAGTATAATCATTGAAAATTTGGTGATTTTAAATGATAAAATATGTAATTTAATTAAGATAGGGTAAGACATTTAAAAGTGTCTTATCATAATACATATAGTGTCACTTTAACGGTATTCTTCCTAAACAATGAAAATATAGGTAAAATTAAACTCAGAGTAATAAATTGATCATGATCTACGTTCTACAAAAAGTCAAACTTATGTTGAGTCAAACTATCGTCATAGATTGAACAATAATCATAGGCACAAACTACAATCACATGAGTCCGAATGACATTGAGTCATATACTCATATTGATATCAACAAGACACAGTTATTTCATTTTAGGTCAGAGTCAGGTCAGTATTCAAGTCTTGTGTGTCGATTGTCTAATTTTTTTTTTCTTTTTTAATGTCTAGAATCATAGTACATATGGATTGCCCATCCACTCGGAACTACCGTCTTGTAATTTTCTGGAAAGAAGCTTCAGCGGAAAAGGAAGTGTGTGGTTACTAGGCTCAGTCAATGGAAGTCGTCAAAGGCCTTACTATTGATGTTGAACTTCTCATTTGAGCGACATTTCAACGAGTTTTTATGACCGGGTCCTTAGATCTTGCTAAAATACTTGATTTTTCTGGTCCTTAGATCACGTTTAGACGTTTTCTTTAAAAAAAAAACTACTGGGGTATACCAATAATTTGTAAATCTTTCTTTTTTTTAAAGGAATTGTGGCTTGCAATAAATTTCTTACAGAATCGAATCTGTAAGCTATATGGTTTAGCTCGCTTGGGATTTTGTCCTTCACTAAAAGAGGTAATAGAGGATAAAGGACCTCAATATAGGTCTAATGAAAATCAACTTACCCATTTTTTTAAAAACAAAAGATAATTAATTAGATACTACTTGAATTTACAATTAGGAATATATTCTTGTGGAACACCATTATACACGATGTGTTGTTGGCACCCAAGGACAGAGTTGGTGGGTTTTAATTGGCATGACAGCACCCTTGCATGGTAATCTTAGTCAATGTAACTACTCTTTACTATTTATCACAATTTCTGGTTGAAGGAGACAAGGACATTTGAAAAACTTCCAACTACATCCTATACCAGGCCTCATATTGTGAACATAGTCACAAGGCATATCAAATGGAAATATGGGAATTAAAAAGAATGAGGGTGTAGATCTGGGACTACTGGCGTGACACTATGTAAAAATTTGTGTCCTATAGTCGGTAGAAGTCATAAAGAAACGACACTTATTTTTAGTTCTTAAAAATAAATACGGTGTGTTAAATAAATAAACAAGATGTGGATTTAGATAGTACCGTGTGGTTTTAAATGTTTTTAAACTAAATAAAATTGTAATACTAACAATGATAATCTATACAAGATTGGGATGGAGAATTTCTCTCAAGCATATGCATGAACAATAAAAAAAAGGCAGGTGAAGTTTTTTTTTCTTTTGGTTTTTTTTTTGGGGCGGGGGGAGGGAGGCCGGGTGCTAGATTTATAATTCTGGATCCACCTTATAATTATGCGTATCTAATTGGTGGCTTCAGAATAGAGCTTGATTAATAATATGTTACAGATTGAAGGTAAAGAACAGAGAAAAAAATTGGTAATAGAGAAAGAAAATGAGGAAGAAAAAAGGCTGATTAAGCCTAATTCTCAAAATTTTAATGAAGCTAAGACATGAATGGAAGATTTCATCGTGGATGGTCATCTTCATTGACTTACCTTTCCATCCGCAACCCTCAAATTTAGGGTAAATGATAGTGAAGTTGAGATTTTTAATGATTCCAAAACCCATACTCCCTAGTTTTTCATTGGGCATGTTCTTTTTTTGAAAAATATGGATTAATAAATTGGTTAAGTTGGTTGAGATTGGTGGAAATGAGTTAAAGTGGGTTGAAGTTGGTTGAAATGAGTTGATTTTTTTATAGAATAGGTTGAAATTGGTTAAAATAGTGAAAAGTGGGTTGAAGTTGATTGAAGTAGGTTGAATTATGTTAAATTACGTTAAAGTAGATTAAAATTGATATTTTTTATTGAATTTCGTGAAATATGTTAAAATAGATTGATGTAGGTTGAAATTGGTTGAGATTGATAAATTTGAATTTATCAACGAAAGAACAGAGCCTTAAGATATCAAATAAGATGTATATAAATTACCTTTAGTTCTTTTCTTCACTTTCTTATCTTTTGTTTCACTAATCTTTCTTTGGCTCTCGTATGTAGCACAAAGCTAAACAAGTCCTCAAGATTAAATCATGTCATAACGGTCTATCTCAATTTATAGACATACAAAATCACACCAAAAAAAATAAAAAATTTCCCTATGTTTGGACTAAGAAAAATAGAAAAAGAAAATGTTGAGCAGGTTGGCAAATTATTCCTTTGTTATAGATAAAGTAATTTTCCTGCCTCATGTTTTTCTTTCATTCTTTTCATCAAATTTTCCTATATCCAAACACACGTACACGTCTACGAAAAAAAGAAGAAGCAAAATGACAACTTCCAGCTCAGGAAATAATCTACAGGTTCATGTTCTAAGAAACAAAACAATGGATCAGAACCGTCAATTCAGCCATAACATCCACAATAGTTAAAAACAAAGGATTAGAGAGTAATTATTTTTAAGTACCTGGTTAACAAGATCATCATGATCTTCATCTTCCTCAGAGGAGTAAAACTGTGGGTCAATCCTCATTTCAGCAGCCTTAGTAGATTCAAAACGTCGACCAAGAAAGAAAACAGGGGAAGCAACATCTGCTTTTTCATGAAGAAAACTAGCAGCAGTTGTAGTTTTTGTTGTGATATTGTTGTGAAAGTAATTTGAGTACATCAAATTCTTGATTATGTGCCTTGATGATCTTCTTAACCACACTGCCATTTTCTCTCTCAGAAGACGAGCTCGGAATGAAAACAGAGGACTCTAGAAGGGAAAACAGAGGACAACACGTTTCACCCTTTTGGGCCCTCAGTGAAAATCAGAGTGAGAGTCTTAAAGGGTGATGGGTACTTATGAATGCTTGTCTCGCCATTCATGTATAATTACTTGAATTCGGTCATTTTCGTATAGTACGTATGGGCACTCAAAGCTGCGTAACATTCTTTTATTAGAATCCTTGGCATATTTTTATACATTTCTTGTCATTTTAATGATATTATTCTGAAAGTAACTATCGTTATTACTATAGTATTGAATGAATTTTAGACCTTTACAAATCGGCTTAAATTTTCGAGAGAGATCACTCTTGGACAATTATAATTGGATATATATTGGAATGTGAAAATAGGTTTGTCCCATATTGATAAAACTGAAGGGTTTGAGCATGTATATAAACTGGTGAACTACTCCATTTATTCTCAATTAGTTTTGTGTTGGAATCTCATTTGAGTTTATATGTATAACCTGTTTGTTTAAAGCCCACGTTATATAAAATTTGAACAATATCAAATTATTTTTTATTTACTATTTCCATCTCATTTTATTTACATGTTTCTTTTATAATTATTTGCATACTTTCCATATTTACACACTGAAGTTAACTTGTTTTCTTCTTGTGCTCCTCCTGATGATGGACAACAATGAATCATTAATGTTTAGGGACTATAAATACGTGCACAGTTTCTATATTTTTGAGCCATATAAGTGAATTATTGATGAACTTTTAGTAGAGGGTGGAGAATGCCCTGTACTCCGAAACTGTGGCAAATGTGCTTCGGCTCAATGCACATTTTTTCTTTGTATATCATTTTAGTTTTCAGTTGTTGACATGAATGCCAAAAAAATGACGTAGCTTAATTCGATGCGCCCTACTACATTGTGTGTAAATGATTTCTCACTAATTATATATTTTTTAAAATTCAAAATAAATAGAGATATTACATAACAATTAAATTATTGAGGTTTAAAGACTCGAAATACTAACTAATATTTCTAACTCTAATATGCCAAGGGGATAATTGGAAATGACAATATATACTTAATATGTATGTTTTGGCAAAGAACCAAGTAAATGATTCGAGGCAGGATGGGTAACATTTATAAAAGATGGTTTAGAAAATTTATACTTTAATATATATGCACTTTTCATTTCGAAAATCTTTTTTCCACAAAAAAAACTTATTCATATACAAAATTGGTTTGTATATATAAAACTATTTAAGTAATGATGTGATATCTTAAATGATAATAATAACATGAATATATTTTGAAAATTGTTGTCAGATATCTGAATTCGAGTTTTATTTACATTGGTCTTCATATCTCCTTTTTCAACTCCCAATAAAATTTACTTGCACGAAATCTTATGCATGTCAAATCTTCAGTTTGATTCTTCCTGTTTCACTGTATCATATTATATTTTGTGATTCTTCTAGATTTTTTGTCAAAAAGATTATTCACGTTGATGTTATGATATCATCTTCTTTTCACAATAAAAAATAAGATGTGTGTGTATACGTATCTCAACGTAATCTAATGTGTGTATGTGTATGATTGTCTTCAGATTGTATGTACTATTTTTTGTACTCAGTCTGCTCGTGTTCATTTAGCTAATGAATGTTGCCAGTCGGCATCAAAAGATTTAATACGTTGAAACTTGCAATGCATGACGTACGTATGTATACATCTACAGGAGATGTAATATTCTCTTTGCTCTGGGTGACGGACTTGAGGGCATGATGCTCATACATGATACATGGGATGATTCGCTCTGACTGTCTGACATGATTTTCTTACTTCATATTTGCATTGTCATGCCTACAAGGGTTATCCTATCTAACCTAGGGCTTTCTTTTGATTTATTATAAGCAAATTATTTTGACTAGTGTTGATCAATACTAATTGATGTTAATAAGTGTTAAATACAAGTAAATTATATAGAGGAAATATAGCAAAGTGCTTATCAATGTGATCGGGGTGGAGATGGGTACCTATGATTGTTGAGTTGGTATTTATGAGTGTGATCAGTAATAATATTAATGATAGCTACTTATGATAAGTTGAAATGAATAAATCCTAATCTGGTGGGTTTTATGTATCCCCCCTCCAATATTTCAGATTCTTATTAATGTATTTAAGCACAATATAATTAAGTGTAAAATGATAAATATCTTACTACAACACACTTTTTAAGTATTTTATCTACAAATTTCCATAATAACTTGATTATTCATGGTACTCGCTCAAAACTGATATATCGAATCATGAATGCCCAGTTATTGGCCAAATACAAAATATGTGTGTGTGTGTGTGTCTCTCTCTCTATATAAAATTTATTTATTAAGATAAGCGAGGCCAACCTAGCTACTAAATCTAGGACTACCAACTCACAATTTCCTCACATATAAATGCAAAACAATCCTGTGAAATATTATTTATTTATTTATTTTAATAAAGTATGGGTCAGCTCATGCGTTCATTGGAGACGGCTAGTCAGGAAAATGACTTCGAAATTCTCTCATCAATTAAGCAAGAGTTATCGAAAATTACATTAATTAGTAATATTACTAGCTAGGTTATCTTGAATAACTTTTCTTTTTGCAAGTATAAAGGCTTTTAGTTAATTAACATATTTCTTAACTTTCATATAAGATTAACGAAATTCAACAACTTTCTTTTAAGATTAAGATACATTAATATGATATTCAATAAATTTATGAAAGTGGTTTAAAGCATATACAGCATTCTAATACTAGTGAATGTACAATTATCAGTAGAAAAACTTATTCTTAAATTAAATTTTGTATGACTACCTATTTCGCATAACACTATGTAAATGTTAGCCTTAGGACACCAAAACTACACATTTCGTATCCTAAAACAATACCATTCATTTTCAGATTCCTTGATACTCTTGATTTTCAAACAATTTCTACCGCGTGGTCAATTCTCCCTTTTCTAATTTTGTGTCAATGTCTGGTTATCGTCGTTGCACCTCCACCCTGCCCCCCTTCTCTCTCTTTTTTTTTTTCAGTGTTTTATTTTCTTTGTTAACTTGGAGTAGCCTTATCAACAGGTCGGACTTCACCCAACCCTCCCCACCAAAACAAGGATTAGGTCAACTTTTTTTTTTTTTTTAAACGTTCGATCAATCCTAACCTTCAAATTGAAGGTGCCTGATTGTGATGAAGGATGGGCTCGAGGTAGAGGCTGGCTTTGCGTGCAGACCCTCACTTAGTAAAATAAAATTTAAAATCAAAACAAATGATTTTGGGTTTCATTTTTTAAAGGCATTTTGGCTTTCTACTTTCTCGCCTCCTCTCAACTCCTCTTCACATCTCGATCACTAGCTGTCAAACTCCCTCCCTCTCATGCCTCCTCTCTGTTGTTTGGAGTCATTGCATAGTGAACTAACATTGTTATAGCTAAAAGTATGTGCTAGAATGCTTGTAGTAATTACAAAACTTATTGTTTGAACATTCTATTATTGCTTGGTCTTCATTTAATAGAATGTTGAACTTTATGATTAAAATGAAATTTAGAGAACAATGTCATTTTCTATATAGGAAGAGTTTGAGGGTTGGATATCACCCGATGACCTGAGGGTACCCCAGAGTCAGGGTCGGGATCACGTTTAGGGATATGGCAACCTGCATAAGAATTTGGTAGAGTTACGGTCAAGAAAACTCTACATGCTCACCCTCATGATCTCACCCTCGATGACTCAACCCCCCCCCCCTCTCACTTTATAGGCCTAACGTGGAGATATATTCCGTAGTAATCTTCGGCGTAAGCTATATAAGCTAGAGTTTAGGACCTAAACCCCTCAAGCTTTTTTTTTTTTTTTTGAAAAAACGTTTAAAAAAGAGAAGGAAGGAAGAGGTAGCCATTGTCAACCTTATGCTATATTGTAAAATATTACATGCTCTCATGTGATTTTTGAGAATATAAGTAGATCTGGTAAAACTAATCCGAGACCCGAAATCCGAACCGAATGACCCAAATTCATATCCGACCGACATTCGAAACAGGCTCACTAAAAAATAGACCTGAAACCCAAATTGACCCGAATAGAATCATACTCGATCTGAAATTTCCGATAAAGTTGCTTATTTTTGCATGACAAGCTTATTGGAACAAAAATTGGTTAACTCGGAGTCGACCCCACCCGAAATATCGTATGAATATGACCCGATTCAAATTTAACTTGATCCATATCTGAATTGAATGACCTATTTGTCAGGCCTAAATATAAGCCATTTGACTTCAGCCGATAAGGGGAAAAAAAAGGAGGAAAATAGGGGCAAAAAAAAAAAGAGTTATTTACATCCGGTTCATCCAAATTTGAAGCACGAATTATTGGAACCCACAAGTGGCCGCGACTATGGAAATAAATATATTTGGGTCTACCCAACTATGGGTTAATTTATAAAAGCGGACCAGTTTGTTTGTGTTCAATGACATGACACCCTAGTATTCCAAAAATACCCCTATTTTAATGAAGTGCCCAGCCCTTTCCCTCCATCTAACTGAAAAAATTACACATCAAAAAATTACAGCTTTTTTTTTGGGCGGCAGAGAGAAGAAGAAAGCCAGAGTCTGTTTTTTTGTGGGTATGGGAAAATGAATTTTTAGATTTACAATAGTTGATATTGTATTCGTCTGTTTTTTTTGTTTTTTAGTTTGTTTTTCTTATAGGCGCGAGTAAATGTGCAAACTCTTCACCAATTTTTGACCTTTTTTTGGTAATTTCATTACTCAGATCATCTTTATTTTTGAACTGTCACCAACTTGTAAATTATTCCCATAGTTGGGTGGACCTACCTGTTTATTTTCATAATTGTGGATTAAAAAAATTCACGCACCATACTTCGACGGATTGGAATGTAAATAACTTGCTAAAACAGAAGACAACTTCAATGATAACAATGATTTGGCAAAATCATCTATTCAGGGTCATGTCATCGTCCACATTAGCAAATCAATAAGGTAACTAATGCTTGACCAAAACCCTAAGCTCACCAAGGCAAAATGTTGATTTCGTCCCAGTTGGCAAATGCAGTATGTATGTTTACTATTTTATTTCTCATTTACTATGCCAATAAATGCATAACAAGACTGTTCTTTTCAACTTAGCATAAATACTTATCGTCAGTATTCAGCACTGGTAAGTACTCATTAGCACTAATCAGCACTCACCAACACCGATCAACACTCATCAGTACTTAATCATATTTTCTACTCATAATTTCAGCCCTGATCAATATTGATTAGCACTCATCAGCAATAAATTGCTTATAATAAGTTAAAAAGAAGTGGCCCACAAATTCTCATAGCGCACATCATATGATATCATCATCATTCTTTCCATTTCTCGCTAAAAACCTCACCTTTATCCACTAAAGGTTAAATAATTAAGGTTACCATCTTTGTTATCCAACATTTTTACATGATCCTAACTTGGATGTCAAAGGGACACATTCCCTAATATCCACCGCGTGCAGACTAGACAAGGCGGCCGTGAGGAGTATCTCAGGAAACCCCAAGGCCGCTGTAACATGATCTCATTCTACCAGATCGTTACTCTTTAGTTTTTCCTAAAACAAATAACAATATTTAATACGTTAACGTAACATTTGAAAAGATTGAAATATATATCGTCTTAAAGCCTTATAGGTGTTAAGTAACAATCTCAATTCAATAACTAGTCTAGCTAACATGGACATAGTTGCCAGCTGCTTCTGTTTTGAAAGCCATGGACGGCAATGAATCTGAGGAAGCCATAAACAGAAGGCAAATAAAACAATGCAAGCCTGCAAGGTAAGGAGAAAGGGGAAAAAAACGAAATCTCAGTAGCAGTCAACTGAATCACTAACTTTTTCTTCACCAGAAATTTAAGGGCTTCCAAAAACGGTTAACTTGTGCAAGTTGTTGTGCTTGCCAGGGAGCAGGACCATTCGTACTTTTTGTCTTTGACTCGATGAATTTATTACAAGTCTGACACTTCAACCGATCTACACTATGGCTTGCCAGGGGTCGTTACTCTGACACTTCAACCAAGCTATACTATGGCTTGCAAGGTGTTGTTACTCATTCAATAAGAGATTTGGACAAACGGATTGTTGAGCATGAGTATGGGCAGGTGGGATTTGGATAATACACTTATTTTATAACAGAAAGTAATTTCAGAAGGAATTTTTTGTTTATTTTGGTAAATTGGCCGCCCTCAATTCGGCCCTATCACAGTGTCAACCCAATCAAGAGGTGGGTCGGGGGATGCATCTCACATAACCGGCTGTGCCCCCCCCCCCCCCCAAAAAAAAAATCCTCAACCACAGGAAACAAAGCAGACCGATATTAAGCCTGTGACGTAAGCAATCAAAAGTTAATAGTTTGTCATATGAGTTATCATAGGTCAGCATGAGTAAGTCTAAATTTTTTTCTGATTATTAGGCCTATTCTTTTCGTAGGTCAATTAATTTTTACCTACTTTAATCTATTTCAATTTATTTCAATCTATTTCAACCTACTTCAACCTATTTGAAAAAAAAATATCAATTTCAACCCACTTCAACCAATTTCAACCCACTTCAACCAACTTCAACCCACCCCCTTCATAATTTTAATAATTTGTAAAGTATCATGTGAGATTTAAGGCTTGTTTCTTTCGTGGGTAAATTGGGTGGGTCAAAAGGGTGAAGTGAGTTGAACTTGGTTGAGGTGCGTTGAGATAGGTTGAAGTTAGTATTTTTTTTTTAGGTGGGTTGAAATAGGTTGAACTAGGTTGAAGTGAGTTGATGTTGGTTGAAGTTGGTATATTTTTTATGTGGTGGGTTGAAATGGGTTAAAATAATGAGAATGTAATTAATGTGTGATAATTTATGAAGTTATCCAAATTTTGTGAAATTTT
>JACYFF010031954.1:15281319-15341991 GCA_017589665.1 Selenicereus undatus | reverse complement strand
AAAAAAAAAAGTTAAAAATTAAAATAATTACAAAATGAAAAATAAGAAAATGAAAAAATAAAATAAAAAGTAAAAATAAAATGAAAAGTGAAAAAGGAAAAATAAAAAACTAAAAATAAAAAAAAAAAAAAAATAAAAAAAAAAATAAAAGATAACAAACAAAAATTTCACAAAATTTGGATAAGTTCATAAATTATCACACATTAATTACATTGTCATTATTTTAACACATTTCAACCCAACATATAAAAAATATACCAACTTCAACCAACATCAACCCACTTCAACCTATTTCAACTCACCTAAAAAAGAAAAATACCAACTTCAACCTATCTCAACCCACCTCAACCAACTTCAACCCACTTTATCCTTTTGACTCACCCAATTTACCCATGAAAGAAAGAGGCCCTTAGTAGGGTAAAAACCCAGAAAAATAAGATGACAAAGGTAATGTACAAAATAAATACTAAAATCAAACCTAAACTCAGCTATTACAAATGACAAAGACACGAAAGCTTGCTATTTTCAATCTAAATAGTTAAAGAATGTTAATCACCATATGAGAGCAGAGGAACAAGAACGAGAGTGAAAGAGGGAATCCATAGAATCAATTTATTGATTTAAATGAATGAATGAGAGAAATGGATACAACGGTGTATATAAAGGAATGCTGACTAAGGCTAAATCTCTAAGGAGTTAGTTACAGTTTTGGTACACGTCAGCATATGCCATAACAAACTCTGGCAAGGTGGTTATTTCCTTGCTCTCTGATGTGGCATATGTAGCTCATCACCCCCCCTCAAGCTAGAATGGTGAGGATCAGGAACCATTCCCAGCTTGGTCAGAAGGCGCTCATGCGGATGTAAAGTTAAAATCTTGGTCTAAACATCAGCTAACTGTTGTGTAGTAGGCAAGTAGGAGAGTTGTAATAAACCTTCCAATACTCTTTCTCTTGTGAAATGGCAATCAGTTTCAATGTGTTTCGTTCTTTCATGAAACATAGGATTCTTGCCAATGTGTTTAGCAGGCTGATTGTCACCATGTAGAGTGACAGGCTTGAGGGAATGTACACCAAGTTCGTCAAGGAGTCTGACTAGCCAAGTGGCCTTTGCTGCCACCTAAGACATAATTATGTATTCAGCCTGAGAAGATGATCTAGATATGGTGCTTCACTTCTTACTTTTTCAACTGATAGGAGAATATCCAAACATAATCAAATGGCCTATTGTAGATCTTCTAGAGAAGAGGCAAGCAGCCCAATCTGAGTCAAAGTATGCTTGTAAAACAAGCTGATCAGCTGCTTTTAGTAAAATACCCTTTCCTATGGTACCCTGAATATATCTCAGGGTATGATGTAAAGCTTGTAGGTGAGAAGACCTAGGTTGCTACATGCATTGACTCAGGGTTCGAGCTACAAAGCGTAAATTTGGTTTGGTATTTGTTAAAAAATTTATCTTGCCCACCATAGCTCTATGATAGGTGGGATCAGATAGGAGTTCACCTTCATCCGGGCTTAGTTTGCAGTTGAAAGGTAAAGGAGTGGAAACAGGTTTTGAATTAGGTAGAGCACTTTCTTTCAGAAGTTCATAAGTGAACTTCTTTTAAGACAGCACAATCCCTTCAGGAACATAGCTCACTTCTAAGCTAAGAAAGTAGTTAAGTCTACTAAGGTCTTTGATGCCAAATTATTTATGAAGATGTTGCTTAACATGTTCTATCTCTATTGGATTAGAACCTATGAGCATAATGTTATTGGATTAGAACCTATGAGCATAATGTCATCAACATAAACTACCACAATAGTAATATCTGTAGATGACTTGTTGATGAATAATGAGTAGTCATTTTTGGAATGTTGATAACGCAAAGATATCAATGTGCTACTAATTTGCTAAATTATTGCCTACTAGCTTGTTTGAGGCCATATAATGACTTTTTAAGCCTACAAACTTTACTGGAAGGATTAGGTATGCCTTTTGGGACTACTATGTACATTTCTTTATCAAGATCCCCGTGAAGAAAGGTATTATTAACAAGTTGAGAAAGAACCCATCCTTTGGAGGCTGCCAAGGCAATGATGCTTCTGAGACTGGCCATCTTAAACACTAGTGAGAAGTCTTCTTGGTAATCAATACCATATTTCTGAGTAAAACTCCTAATAACAAGCCTTGCTTTAAGTCTTTCCAATGAGCCATCTAACTTTAATTTGACTTTGTAGACCCACTTGCTAGTCATAGCTCTTTGGCCAGGTGGTAAGTCTACATATTCTAATGTATTGTTCAACAACAGAGCATCTATCTCTTTGTCCATGACTTGTATCCATCCAAGATCAGTGGAGGCCTCTTCATAAGTTCTAGGCTCGTGATATTGTGCTAAAGTAGAAACCATAGCATGATGTTCAAGGGATAAATCATTGGAATGAATCATTCCACAGAAAAAATATGGTAAATATCTTGGTGATTGATGAGTTCTAGTGGATCTTCTGATAGGTGCTCAAGTGGTGGTTTTGTCTGTAACATTTGGAGTTTGTAATAAAGTTGCACCAGATGAAGAAGAGATAGATGGTGAAGTATTGGTGGAAGTATGGTGATGTTGAGAAGCTAAAGAGCTAGTAGAAAGCACAGGTTGGTCAGGAAAGTAGTTCTGCTTAGGTGCTTGAAAATAAGAAGTATCTGGTATGAAACCTGTAACAACTGGAAGGCAACTATGTGTTCGTTGTGGAAGATAATGAAAGGGAAAAATGTTTTCACAGAAGGTAACATCTCTGGAAACAAAAATTTTGTTGGAATATAGGTCTAGGAGCTTATAGGCCTTCTGGTCATATGGATGGCCAAGGAAAATGCAAGGATGAGCTACAGGTTGCAGTTTATCTATCCTTTTTTTCAATGTAGAAGCATAGCAAAGACATCCAAAAGCTTTCAAATGTTGATACACTGGCTTGACGTTATATAATGGAGACTTGTTTTGTAGCACTGCAATAGGCATTCTGTTAATGAGATAGACAGCTGTTAAAAGAGCTCTATCCCAATACTTTTAGCTAATTTCGACTGAAACATAAGAGCTTTGGTAACCTGTAGTAGGTGTTAATGTTTTCTCTCTACTATCCCATTTTGTTGGAGAGTATCTACACAGGATGTTTGATGCAAAACACCTTTGCTGCTGTATAATTCCAAAGATGATGATTCTTTGAACTCTAAGCCATTGACTACTTCTCAAAAAAATTAGCAAAGGACTTTAATAGAGGCAAAGAATTACTCTTATGAGCTAGTAAATGTGCCCAAGTTGCTCTAGAATGATCATCTACTATAGTAAGAAAATACCGTGAACCATTGTATGTGCCATGAGGGTAAGGACCCCAAATATCAACATGTAAAAGTTCAAAACATGATGTAGCTCTTGTATTACTTATAGGAAAGGAGTTTCTGTGCATCTTTGCCACATGATATATCTGACAAACACCTTGATGTTTGAAGTTATTACATTAAGATATGCTAATATTCTTCAATTGATCAAAAGCCAAATATCCTAAATGAACATGCTATAATTCTGAGGTTAAAAAACAAGTTCTAATGACTTCCTCTGTATTATTAGAGTGTTATAGGTCCAGGTTCCTATAGTCTTCTTGAATTGCTTAAATTGATGGTTCTTGCCCATGCAGTATAGTCCTTTGTTTTCCCTACCAAGAATTACTGCCTTCTGCAAAGCTTGGCCTTAAAGCAAGCATAATTCAGGTGTAAAAACAACATTTACTGAATATTGCCTAGTAAATTTGCTGATTAACAGGAGATTGAACTGAAAATCTAGAATGTGTAAGACATATTTTAATTCTAGACCACAACTAAATGCTATAGAACCCATATGTCTGATCTTAGCTTGCTTGCCATTAGGTATAGTGATGTAACAAAACTGTTAGATTGGTCTTACATTGTCCAATAATGAAAAACTGGGAGTGATAATGATCAGTTGTTCCACCATCAATGATCCATTCATCACTGTCTGTTGAAGTAAAGCGGCAATTACCTGCCAAGAAGCCAGCCGCACTTATGTTTTCAGTGTTACCCTTTTCTTGCTCCGCCTTGTGGTTGCTAAGAACTTGGAGCAACTGATTGTATTGTTCTGGGGTAAGTGCAGGGGCAGAAGCTGTAGAGGAATATGCTTCTTGCGTTGGATAGGGATAAGTTTCATGAGATGCAGCAGGATTATATAAGGGATTGGAAGTAGTTCATTCAGTATGTGTAGCAGCTGTAACTACTTTCCTTCCCTGGTAAAACTTACGGTTAGGAGGATAACCATGAATTTTGTAGCATTTCTAGACTATATGACCTGTCAGCATGCAGTAATCACATAATAGTGGCGGCTTCCTGTCTAGGTATCCCATCTTAGATACTGGTTTGTAATGGGGTTTATAGCCAGGGGTTTTGGTTTAATCCTAATTTTTGTTGTGAAAAGTTAGAACTAGTGAAGCCTTTGCTATGGAACTGCTAAAGTTGTATGACCAGGTACAGAAGAAACACCCTTATGATAAATGGTATTAAATGTGTTAAGGCATTGGAAATCCGAGACACAACATTGAGAGATCTTTGTTTCTCTTCTTTGATCACGCTATAAACTTGATCTATATTTGACAAAGGCTTCATCATCGAGATACTACCTCTTGTAACTTTGTAATCCTTATTAAGTCCAACCAAGAATTGCATAAGTTGTTGTTCTTGAATCAATTTATTTATAGCAATCGAACCTGCACACTCTAACCCACGACTACAATGAGGAATCTTAATTAAACCATTGTAATCATCCCATATCTTCTTGATCTGGGTGAAGTAATCTTCCATAGACAAATTGTTCTGAGATGCCAAACACAAGCCCTTGCTATCTTACAGATCTTAGTACCATCAGGTTCCCAAAATCGCTGTTCAAGCTGAATCCAAACATCTTTTACAGTGGCAGAGAACAATATACTTTGTCCAATATCCTTGATCATAGCATTGACAAGCCAAGAAATTACCATTTTATCATATCTATCACATTGAGCATATAAAGGAGATGTGCTAGCTGGTTTCGTCGCAGTTCCAAGCACAAAACCTAATTTTTATTTTTATTTTTTAGCAATCAAGGCTACTTCCATTGCCTTTTTCCAATGACCATAGTTTTTACCATTCATTAGCTCACTAACGAGTACGTTATTTGGATTACCAGAAGGATACAAGAACAAGACATGTGCAGGATTAAGAATATCATCCTCAGCCATATTTCAATCAAGAAATCAGAAGATGAATTGCCATTTTGCGATGGGAACCAAGAAAACCAGTAACCTAAAATGTAATCAGTAAAGTAAGATATCACCTAAAAATTGATGAAAAACCAGAAGGTTATTTCAATGATATGAATGCTCTGATACCATGTTAATCACCGTATAAGAGCAAATGAACAAGAAGAGAGAAAGAGAGAATCCATAGCATTAGTTTATTGACTTGAATGAATGAATGAGAAACGGATACAATTGCATATATAAAGGAATGCTGACAAAAGCTAAATATCTAAGGAGTTAGTTACTGTTTTTGGTATACGTCCCATAACAAACTCTGGCAGGTGGTTATTTCGTTACTCTCTGATCTGGCATACGTAGCTCATCAAATAAGGGCTCAAGTAAGATCCACTTTGAGGTAGCACATACCCCTTAAGGTCAATGATCGCTTGAACAAAACAAAGTCTCCCTTCAAAGTATGTTATTTTCAAATTCTATAGAACCCATCAACTAAAAGATGTCATGCTTGCCTTCTATTTTCAAGTACTTCCTAAAACTCCTAGTCATCCTCCTTAAGATAGGAGTTTCATCCTCTACAATAGATATGTCTAGCTGCTTACCTAATTCAAAAGCTTCTCTTTAGGTGACCTGAATTTTGCATCCAAATCAAATTACTCTATTTCGAGCCTAAGGGCCTTATCTTTTAGTTGGTAAATCTTCTTCTACCAATACTTATCAATTTCCTTCCAAAATTTTTACATAGAAATTCTTATTTATTTACATTTCTTACTAACATTCTCCCACTTCCACCAACTTCTACCAACTTTTTCTAATCATTCCCAACCTTAACTAATTGCTACCAATCATTCCAAAAAATACCAATTATCAACTTCACCCATTTACCAACTCCTATTTATTAGAGTCGGGAAAAGCTGACCCGACACGATTACCGATTCGAAACCGACACGAAATTAAGTGGGTTTGGGTATAGACTTTCAACCCTTTTAATTAAATGGGTTGACACGTTCAACTCGTTTAATTAAACGGGTTAGGTTCAGGTCAGCATTCTCGACACGAAAAAGTACCTATTTAACCCGTTTAATTAAATGAGTTAAATAAGTTCGCCCATTTTTTCGTCTGTCATTTGTCCATTTACTTTTTATTAGATAATTATGAATATCAAATTTTTTAAAAATTGTGAATTATGAATTAGGGGAATTTTAAAGAGTAATTACTTAATTTGATATGCAAACTTAATTTTTAACACTGTAATTACGTATTAATTGAAAATATTAAATGCTTAAATAGTAATTAGGAGACTGAACTTGACCTGCTTATCTTAAACGGATTAAGTGAGTCAGCCCGTTTAAAAATTAAATGGGTACATGTTAAGGTTTTTCAACCCGTTTAATAAATAGGTTAGGTTCAGGTCGAGGAATTCTCAACCCATTTAAGTTCGATACGAATACAAATCCGACCCAACACGACCTATTACCCAACTCTACTATTTATAAACGAAAAGAACAAACCCCTCATTTGTTAAATTCAAACAACGGTCCATCAGGATTTCGATCTTAATCCAATTTTGCTAGCTTATGTCTCACTTACTCCTGTTCAATGACTTATTTGTAGCCCTTAATTTGAACCATGCTTGGAAACATCTTTATGTTCAGTAGTTAGTTGGGGTTAAAAAATACATTTAATTTGGATTGAACTACATTCAATAAGAGCAATGCCAGTGCTAGACTTGCGTTCCAACTCAAGAGGGCCCGCATTCCCAAAATTTGCATGCAACTAAAGCTAGGAAATATGTTAGGTTGGATTAGATTCGTATTCGTGGAAAATTTAAATGGGTTGAAATTCCCTTGATCTAAGTCTAATACGTCTATTAAATGCGTTGGTAAACCTGACATATGCGTATTTAATTTTTAAATAAGTTGACATGATTTTGACCTATTTAACCCGTTTAAGGTAAATGGGTCAAGTTCAAGTCACTTTAATACTTTGTTTACCCGTTTAACTTTAAATTAATATCTAATTATGTGGTATAAAAAAATTATGTTTACATATCATAGCAAGCAATTATTTTTTAAATTTCCCCACACCAATTCATCACAATTCACATTTTTACATATATTTTGAATTTTTTGTGCTTTTGATTATCAAATAAAAGTGCAACGGGGTAAATGATAAATGGGTTATCGAGTTGATCTGTTTAACCTATTTAATTAAATGGGTTAAAATGTATTTTTTTGCTGTCAAAATTTTCAACTTGAACCTAGCTCGTTTAATTAAATGGGTTAAACGTGTCAATTTATTTAATTAAATGAGTTGCAAATCTGAACACAAACTCGCTTGACTTTGTATTAGTAATCGTGTCGAGTCTATTTTTCCCAGCTCTAGGTTCAGCGCACATTCCAGCGCAACGCCACACATGGTGGAATATTTTCTCATTCCACCCAGCATTCGACCTTTTTTTGTCTTTTTGTTATTTTTATGTTTTGTTCCCTTAAAAATATTATTAAAGCGGTTGAAAAAAAGGTTGTATTTTATGAGTTGGGTTCATGACAAATATTCTATTAGATGATACAAATTGGAGTTACATAGGTTGGAGAAGTGAAGGATCAAAAGATGAAATTTTTGCTAGCGTGGTAGCATGGAGTTCCAAAATTTAGAACTCTTGCTGCAATTGCAATAATAGCATTGGTGGTGCACTTAACGACATTTCGAACTAGTCAAATCTATATTCTAAATATTCGTGCTTAGAGACGTTAATGTTTTAAGTAGCATTCAAAAGTAGTGATTTATATTTCTAAGCAAGGTCAATATCCAAAATTTAATCCAACAAATTAACAGCTATTAGCCAAAAAACTACATAAAGGTACCATAACTTATGTGAAAACTATTTTAAGGCCCCCTAGTTTTTAAAACTAATTCTAGGGTACCTTAAATGACGGTGTAACTATTTTTATAGCCCAATTCTGGCCCGTGGTTGAACGGAGATGTGCTTCGATGAAAATTCCCTTGTTAAACCCACACAGTTCTTGAAGAAAAATGAAGCACTTAAATAACCTCCCATTTACCCAGTCTCCTCAGCTTGCCTCTCTGCTTGTATCTCTTTCTCTCTTTAGCTCTCCTTGTCTCTGTTGTTGTTGCATGCATAGAATTGGTGGTGAAGGAGCTTGGAAACACCATTGAAGAGAACAAGAAGGTTGGAGGTAGCTGTTGAAGGTGTGACAATGGTAAGTGAACCGTTAATTTTGGAAAATTTGCAATTTTTTTTGATATATTTCATGCTGGACATTACCTATGGGTATGCGTGATGCAAAAATATGAGTTTGATGTTGTGGTTTGGTTTGTTAGTGTAGTAGATGATGTATAAAGTGGTCGATTTTGCCTACAGATTTGTCAAAATTTTTTGAGAATTTTGAGTTTTAGGGTTTTTGGAAAGGGGATTGTGATTTCTGTGAAAGAAGTAATGGTGTTGTTGATGTTGTTTAATTTGATATTTTCATGTAATTTATGTGTAAATTTTCTACTTCTTTGATATTGTCTTTGAAATAGGGTAAAGATATTAGGGACTTAGTTGTTCATTACAAGGATAAAGTGATCAAAATTATGGATGTTGAGATGGAGAAGTACAATTGCATTGAGTTGTTTAGAGATGCTAGGGCAAGTGCAAAGGAGTCAGTTATAGAGTTTCCTAAGTATGCTGGGTTCAGATATCATCCCCCAAATAAGGAAAACCAAAGATGGCATTTGAACATTGATGATGATTGGGTTAGGTTAAAAAATTCTGGGAAGATGTGAGGAGTAAGTGTATTCCCATATACATGTATGATATGAAGAAGCCCTCTGACAATCAAAAACATGTTGAAAGCCTTGACTAAATAAATGCATCTACTGCACAATCATTGCCTCAGATAGTTGAAGTTGAATCTAAAAAGAATGTGAGAAGGGTGAGTGGTGTGGAGGACTTGACTGATAGTCAAACAAACATATGGGCAGACAGTTTGATTGTGAGCTCTACTATCGCCCTTGTTAAACCTGTGCCCTATAGACTAGTTATAAGATCTGTTGCTAATTCCCCCGTTAAGCCCACACCAAATTCCTAACCTAGGTTCTGTGAGTCCCCACCTCAGCCCAAATCAACTTCACTAAAGAAGTCATGTAAATACCCAGCAAAGCCCACTTCCACTTCCTCATCTACGCCCACTACAAAAGGAAGCCCACCAGTACAACTGAAAGCAAAGGGTAAGTCTTCATACTACTTACCAACAAGCCCATCACCATCACCCTATGCCAAAGCTGACTATACCCCATTGCCGTCCACTTTGGAATCCACTCCTAAGTTTTGTTCCCCATTACAATCCACTCCTGATGTACAGTTGTCTTCATATCCATCCAGGCCACAGACCAGATCATACCTACAGAAACCTGATAGCACCCCTTTAGAATCCACTCCTAACCCATCCAAACCTGACTCTAACCCTAAACACTCATCCAAACCATGAAGCAAACCTAACTGTAACCTTGGTGGACCTATTGCAGCCCCTACCAAACCTCACACCAGGTCCCAATCTAGAGATGTTGGCATACATACAAGCCCTAGTTTAACTCTGGGCATAAAATCGAATCCCAGAACTTCAGGTCCTAAAAAATCAAGTAGTAGCAGCACCTCCAAATGTGTCCCACCGTTCAATCCTTTACCTTTGGTTGTCCTTATGTTGGATCTCTGTGCAGAGAACCAACATGGGAGGTTGAGGAGAATGAGTGGGATGATGGTAAGGATGCTTGGATTTCTATTGTTGGAGCTCATGCTGAGAGGGTAGGGTTATTCTTACTTCTGTTGATGATAACCCACCCTCTGATGATGATAGTGAGGATGAACATTTTGTAGTGGATGGTGAAGAGACTGGAGATGTTAATGACAGTGAAGATATGTCTTTAGATGAGGAGAATAATAGTAGTAAATCTGGAGATGATGGGTAATTGGAAGTTCAGGTTGAGCAGAGGATGCAATTAGGAGCAGAAATTATTGACAGTGATGCAGATAGGGATCTAGTTGTGAACAAAATGGCAAGGACTTTAAGGCAAGAAACTTTATGGACTAGAAACAGGGACGGTAAGGTTATTTTATTACCTGGTCACATTTTCACTTGTAAAGAGGACATGCTCACAATCATGAGAGAGTTCTACATTCAAGAAGGCTTTACATTGCAAAACGTGAAGAATGAGAAAACTAAGTATACTCATAAATGTACCAACCCAGGATGCACTTGGAAAATTCATTGTGGTGTGCTAGTTGATAGAACTATTTGGATGGTGAAAGCACATAGTGGGATGCACATTTGTGGTAGACCTAACCACAATAGGATGGCCACAGCTCCCTGGGTCAATAAAGTTATTCTCCCTTACTTCACAGTTGCTCCAAAAATGGATGTGAAGGGAATGCAGAAAATTGTTATAAGGAAGTATGGAATTCATATTCAAGTTCATACATGTTGGAGGGCAAGGAAAATGATAAAGGATACTGTTGATGGCAAACATGAGGAAGGGTACAAGTATTTGACACATTACACAGAGGAGTTCAAAGCCAAAAACCCAGGGTCTGTTACTTTCATTACTTGGGCTCACCAAGGGCGTGCGAAGAACCCAGTTTTCAAGCATCTGCTCATATGTATTGGTCCGTCAATTGTAGCATTCAAACAATTCTGCAGGCCTTTGATTGGGATAGATGCCTGCCATCTTAAAAGGGTGTACAGGGGAGTGTTACTGACTGCAATGGCTCTAGATGGGAATAATGGATAGTTCCCATTAGCTTATGCTGTGGTTGAGAAGGAGAATAAGGAGGAGTGGGCTTTTTTTCTAGCTGGCCTAGTAAGACCTCTTGATGTAGTTGACAACCACTCCATGTACACTATATTGTCTGACAGACACAAGGTAAGCTTGTGCTATTCTTTTTGTAAATTGATTTGTAATATAGGATATTTCACTTATTTGTTCATTATTTTGTTGTGTTTAGGAAATTATACAGGCTTTGAGAACTGTTATGCCTATTGCTTCAAGGAGAACATGTGTCATCCATTACTACAAAAATTTTGCATCACTTTATCCAGGTTAGGTACATACTCATGTTAATTGCAGCATTGAATTAGGAGTGTATAGCAGAAATCATTATCTGAGATAGCTATTGTTCACTTGTTAGGTGCATGGTTTCATGCCTTCTTTTACATTGCTGCAAATGCCTATGCCCTATTTGTATATGAGAAAGCAATGGAAAAAATTACGAAGAAAGACCCTAGAGCTTATCATTGGCTTAGAGACCCACCCTATGCTCAAAGGAAAATAGGCATGCCGCCAGAGCATAAAAGAAGAGAGTCCTTAAATGCCCCTTTACCTGAATCTTAGTCACAGCAACTCCCACACAAAGTGCTTGGGTCTAGCACTATTAGGTATAAGTTTTAGCTCTAATTTTGGTTAATTAACTTCACATTTGTTACCTAATATGTTACAGGTGTAAAACATGCAAGCACCTTGGCCACAATGCGGCAACCTGTGGGAGGCCTAGAGATGAGCATGGCAGACTGTTAACCAAAAGAAAGAGGAGACCCATAGAAGGCAGTGTTCCTAAACCTCGAGGTAGGCCAAAGAAGTAGAAGCCAACCACTTTAACACCAACACCCTCCACAACAGCAGCAACTAAAGCAGGTCCATCCACCCAATGCAGCCAAGTTGGAGCATCCAAAGCAACCTAACCTACAAGCAGCAGAATCCTACAGTCCTCTGCTTATTATGTCATTTTTTGTAGTGATCACAACTTTATCAATGTTTCTGATGTAAGACAAAGTATGTTCCAAGAGTATTGTGTTGCTAAGTTATTTGCAATTGTCATGTGATACAATGCAAATCTGATAATGTACTTACTTTACTTCAACAAAGTGAAGATATAATGTGTTCCAGACAAAATATGTGTTCATTACAACAACAACTAACTCATTTCATTCCATGATAACAATATACATTGAGCTCCAAAACATTACCAACTGAACTTTAAACTACCATCACAATGACAAGAGCTACAATAATACTAATTAAGAGCATGTACACAACACTTTGCCCCTTCTCAATCAACTTCACTAGCATTCTCAACTCTGACAACTCCTTCTTGATTTCAGTCAGCATCACTAAAATCCTCTTCTCCATATCATTATCATCATTAGCCCACTTTAAGAACTTATCACATCGTAAGCACTTCATGTATTCTCTTCCCGGGTTTTGGCTTGAATGGGACACTTTTCTTATTCCTTACATATGGTATCTCGGATATATGCAATCACCGTAAGAAAATTTTGTTATTTGATTTTCTAATTTTCTTTTCTTTCTTACGATATATTATTTTGGTAAGATTATCCATTTTGAGGCTTACATTATAATTTTAAACTTATGAAGGGATGACATTTTTGAAAATTCAGTCTTTTATGAGACATCAAATAAAATTGGAATGATAAAATTGGAACAATGTTGAAAATTCATAAGGCCATCAGCGCCCATTTCATGGTGATAGTGAGGATGGAGGTGTGCGGTTAGTGTGGTGGACGGAGTTCAATGGATGTGTAAAATAGCTTTTAAATTTAAAATTTTTATTAACGAAATGTGTTCAATTATTTTGTCTTAATAAGGGTAGTAATGTCGTTTTAGATCTCAAACAAGTATCGATAAGACAAAGGATGTCCCATGTTACATAGTCAAATTAAACAATAGAAACAACGATTTTTGGCGTGGGTTTCATTTGCGTGGGGTTTGGGGAGATCCAGATGCAAGCAACCTTATCATTGCAAGTATCGCTGCCTATAAAGAGGTTGATTCCAAATATCTACAAAAGATTTGAGAAAAGATTTAGATTTTTTTTTAAAAAAAGATGCTAAACCAACAGCGAAAACTAACAAGTAGTAATAGCAAATACATAAAAATGGAGGCTAAACCAACAACGAAAACCAACAGGCACTGATAGTAAATACTTAAAGAGATACATGTGGTACCACAACTAACAATAAGAAAAGTGATAACCACTATGACCAAAAGGAAAATTCCTAGCATGTATGAGTGTTGGAAACGTAACAGAAGTAAAAACATCCAGAGCCATGCACTGGTTGCTCATGATCTCTTGGGATCCATGGAAAAACAAACATGTTACCTAAAGTCTGCAACCTTCATCATAGACCTCCACAGCTTCATACTTCAAGTCATGTCATCCGTTAATCCTAAAGTCTCCAAATCGTTTCTAATCACTTCATTCGAACTCTTCTGAGATCTACCTCCACGCCTTCTATATACCGGAAGAACAATCCTCTCACTCATCACTAGTGCCTCCATACTCTTCCTAATATGACTAAATTATCTAAGTCTAACTTTCTCATCTTATCTTCTATGGATATCACTTCAAATTTATCACTGATAACTTTATTTCTAATCATATCTAATCTTGAGTGTCCGCACATCCAATGAATCATCCTCATCTTTGCAACTCTCATCCTCTAGACTTGAAACTTCTTGATAGGCAAACACTCGGCTCCGTACAATAATGACGGTATAATAAGCATATGATAAACCCTCCCCTTTAATTTTAGAAGGATCTTCCTGTTACAAATCATGGGCAATGTATAGGATTAATGGAGGACATGACTCAAGATAAAAGTTTGTGGAGATGTAGGATTAAGGCTGCAGATCATGGGAGTGTGCTTCTAGTCCTTCCTTTGACTTTGTTTGAGTAGTGATTGTGGTTGCATTGTACCAAGTATTACTCTACACTGCGTGTGATGCAATCTTGTAGGCTAGTAGATTGACTTTGGCAGTGTTATTACTTCCCCACCTCTGATTGTTTAAGTTTAGATGGCTCTTGGCCAGATTAGTGGTAAGTCACTGCTTGCTACTTAAGGGACGTACAACTCTTACCGCCCTATATTGTTCTTTAATTTATGTTATTTAAATTGATTCAGTCTTGTTATTGTTAACTTTGCTTATCAAATGATTTTCAACTTATGAAATTATTTTCTTAAAACTTTTATGTGGGTCTATTGGAATCGATTTTTCTATGAGTAGTTATATATGTAGAGGTAAGATTGTCTACATCTAAATTTCTCCATACCCCGCAAAAGACCCTTGAGATATTCTTCCATATTTGCCATCCTATCCTTAAAAGGTCCTTAAAATCAGTTTTGTAAGATTTTTGGATGGATTTTCAGAATTTTTTTATAAAAAAAATCTTCTGTCGGGTCACCAACCCCCTCCCGGCCCCCCCTTTGGGTGTTCCTGTGTGAATGTTTGCAACATTTTTATTGTCATCAATTCTGAACCCAATAGGCTAGCTGATGAAGTTGGCAGTCAAGCTATGCTATTAAAGCATATGCCAACCTTAAGCAAACCTCTTTAATGTCCATTGTCACAGGGGACTATGGGTTGGTTTAGAAATACCCTTCGCCAATTCCATTGTGTCACAATGAATTTCTACTAGTTATGATGAACATTGGTGAGACTTAACCAATTTGACTGTGTTTTTCTCTTTTCTGTTAACATAACTCTTTTATCACATTATGCACTGCAACCAATTTGTTTGTTTCTGCGGCTAGAGATAGCGGTAAGAAGAAAAGCTGCAAGCAGCGATAAGCAATTGTAAGGGTGAGCGTAAAGTAACAGATAAGAGCATTAAGCAATAATAAAGAATTACAGGCGGTAGTAAGAATTAAAGATAATTAGCAAAAGATTGTACGTTGCAGTAAGTGATATGACGATGCTAAATTTAGATAATGAATTGAATAGGCTTTTATGTAATGTTTAGTTAGATATAATCAAACTACTAATGTAAACAAATTTGTAATTCTATTTACATTACTTCGTTTGGTTATATGAGAGTATTGAAATAAAAGAACTATCTTATAATTATGATTACTGCAAACTAAGTAATCACAAATGCATTACAAAGTTGATTGCATTACATCCAACCAAACAATACATTAGTGAATTGTTCGGATTTCCATTGAGAAGGCATGAATTCTGAATCTACTAGAAACTAAGTCTTCAATCTTCTTGCCATACTTTGCACAGGCTTTTTTAAATTATAATTTTATTTGTTTGCAACACAAATTATAATTATTAAAAACTAACGAAATGTTTATATTATGACATTATCCATTTTATTCAAAGTGTCTAATTAATATATATATTAATTTTTGAAAGATGAAGAATTTTCTTTTAATTGCTTTATTAAATTAAGAGAAAAAATAACAAAAAGATCAATTCAATGGAATAAATAATCAATATGCACTAATAATAATTCGCAAGAATTAATACAACTTGCATTAGATTACTTATCATCATTTGCCATTTGTTAATCTAACGTTTTATCGTTTATGCGTCAAAAAATATGTGCATGCACGCACACATGGGTGCATACGCACACTATGTCGAGTTATTATATTTAAGTTTTGATGATAACAAATCCAAGTGTAAAAATTTGTCCAAGTAATGTTGCTCCAAACACGATCTCCAAACAGGCCTAACTGGTGTTTGTAATCTTTATTGTATTAACTGATTTGCTACATGTGAGAACAAGTATGCAAAACAGGTTTTAATTGGTGATTCTATATTAAGTCAAGAACGCCATCTCGACAGTTGATTGTAAGGCATGTTCCTGAACTCTAGCAATGCAAAGAACAACCCTAGCAAACAAGGTGGCCTTGGTGTTCACAGCAGCTCTACAAATCTTGGACAAGATGACTGGTTCAAAACAAGAAGTCTTGGGTATATAGGTTTTATTTATTTAGACTCTTGTTAATATGCCAATATTGAAAACGCTTTTTAAACACCTCTTGAATCGGTATTTGCGCTAAGTGCTTTAGAACACCAGTTGCGAACAACCCTGCAAACAGGGTGCCTAGGGTGTTTCTGAACTGAAGTGGCCATACCCGGTTATCTTTGAAAATTCATTTCGGTTGGCCAAGATCTCCAGAATACTTTCCTTAAACTCCAAGATTGCTATTTTTCTGGAAAGGATATTTCTTGAAAATATTATGGGAGATTTGCGAAATAGGTTTTGGAAGATTTATCAAAACTAAAAGATTCCCTTTGCCTATATTTTCGGATATGATAAAATTTCAAAAGTTGAAGATTTCTGGTTGCATTTTGAATCTTCTTCACGGCTATGGGAAGATAAGGGTTATCCCTTAAGATAACAAATCCCTTATACTTTAGGAAAAGTTTATCACTAGCCGTTGGGGAGTATCTTTGCTTGAAAATCGTTTTCCATACTTAGCTGATTCTTTGGTCTTGATCGTTGGATTTTTGTGTATAAAATCTCAGTTTTTTCACTCCCATTGGGAGAGACAAGAAAGCAAGAGAGAAAAACAAGAAACACACAACATACGCAAAAAGGAAAATTTCAAAAGTGGTTTTTCTAGTGAGAAGAATTTTTCGAGCTACACTTGAGAAAAGAAAGACTGACACAAGTTGTGTTTAAACTGAGCTTTCAATATATTGGCATAATAGGATTTTCATTGTACCTTAGATCTGCTTAGTAAGAAGCACCCCTAGTAAGGTGTTTGTTGACTTTGATTCCAGATCAGTCGAAAGTGAGTGAGTGTGTCCTAGTCGTGTGGACTTTGTACGTGTCCAATCTGGTGAGATTTGGACGTGATGTAACCTGTCTTAGAGAAGGAGGTTACGTGGTTGCAAGTTGTAACAAGGTGTGTTACATTTGTAACGAGTTAAGCCTGGTTTAGTGAAGTGGTTAAATCCTACATGAGGTAGGTCGTGGTTTTTCACACATCAGTTGGGCTAGAGGTGTTTTCCACGTAAAAATTGTGTGTGCTTTATTTTCCGCATTTATCTTGGTGATTTTCGCATTTGCAATATTTGAGAACACCCTCTGCAAACAAGTCACAAGGGTGTTTGTTATTCACAACGCGAAAATCAGACACCACAATTCACCCCCCTCTTGTGGTAGAATACTCACGGACTTAACAAGTGGTATCAGAGCTTGGTTTTCTCGCAAAAAGGCTAACACCTTGAGAGATTCTGAAGATGAGTACACCACAAGGAATCCTTGAAGGACAATCCATTACTCGGCCACCCTATTTCAACGACCAACATTATAGTTGGTGGAAGAATAGGATGGAAAACTATATCCAGGCAGAAGATTATGAGTTATGGATGCTCATTAAGAACGGGCCCCTTGTTCCCACCAATGTGCTTAAAGATGGTAAGAAGGTTCCCAAGGAATCCATAGAGTTTGATGCCGAGGACTATAAAAAGATGGAGAAAAATGTCAAGGCCAAGAAGCTACTATATTTTGGCCTAGGACCCGATGAATACACTCGCATCTCTGAGTGTGAATCAGCCCAAGCTATCTGGAACGCCCTGCAAGTTGCTCATGAAGGTACGAGTCAAGTTAAACAATCTAGAATTGAGCTACTTATGCGACAATATGAGTTGTTTGATATGGGTGATCGTGAGACTGTGATGGATATGTCTACACGGTTTACCCACATCACGAACGAGTTAAAATCCCTAGGAAAGTCTTTCACCACTGAAGAGTTGGTGAGGAAAATCCTCAGAATTCTACCTCGTACGTGGGAGGCCAAAGTAACAGCCATCCAAGAGGCTAAAGACATGAACAAGATCACCCTCGACGAGTTGATTGGTAATCTCCAAACCTATGAACTCCGAAAGAACTCACAACAAAGAGAGGAGCAAAAGAAGGATCGTGGGCTTGCCTTGAAAGCACATGAGGACACTGACTCTGACCTTGAAAATGAAGATATGGTCCTAATGTCCAGAAAATTCAAGAAATTCTTCAAAAAGGTCAAGGAAAACAACAAAAGAAAAGACTTCAGTAAGTCCAGAAACACCCCCAAAGAACAGCTCACAGGGTGTTTCAAGTGCGGCAAACCAGATCACTTAGTAAAAAATTGTCCTCTGCTTCGAGAAGATCAGATGCCTGAACACCCTCGAAAACAGGGTCGAAAACACCCTGTAAACAATCTGGGCAAGCGATTCTCGAAAGCTATGCTGGCTGCTTGGGGAGATTCCTCTGAGGATGAAGGAAAATCTGAAGCTGAAGAAGGGGTCGTAGCACTGATGGCACAAAGTGATTCAGATTCAGATGATGAATCAACGATCAGCTTCTCAGATATCAAGAACAAGGTACATGGTCTTAACAAAGCCACTTTAGAAGAACTTCTATATAATTTGATAGACACCTGTGCTGATCTAAAAAGAGAAGTTCGTGACCTAGAGCTTGAAAATGAAATTCTTAAAAATGAAAAACTCGGTTTACATGAGAATATTAACGTGCTTAGAGAAGATCTCTTTTTAAAAGAAGGCGATTATACTCAAGTAGAGAAAAAACTCTCTAAAGTGGAAGAAACAGTTGAATCCCTGCTAAATGAAAAGCAGAGCTTGAATGCTACCATAGAAAAATTGGAAACTGATCTTGCCACAAACAAACGCTGGAACAAATCCTCACAAGCCCTTGATTGGCTAAACACTTATCACAGTAGAAACAAAAAGGGACTTGGTTACAAGCATAAACGGACCGTTTACCCAATACATAGGAAGTATGTGGGATTACCTGAAAACATCGTTTGCTTTCATTGTGGTAAAACGAGTCATTATAGATACACTTGCCCTTTAAGAAAACATGCCAATGAAAAAAATGAAAGGTATGTGAAACAAATCTGGATTAGAAAAGATGAGATTTACATGTCTAAAAGAATGGGACCCAAGTGGATCTGGGTTCCCAAAACTAACCCGTGATTTGTTTTGTAGGCTGAAGTGAGAGAGAACAACCTTACGAACAACCCCACTAACACCCTTGAAAACAGGCAGTTGTGGTTTGTTGATAGTGGGTGTTCACGGCACATGACTGGTGAAAGATCAAATTTTCTCTCACTTACAGCTTTGAATGGTGGGAGTGTAGCATTTGGAAACGGCAAGTCTGGGACAATTGTCGGTATAGGTAATATTGGTAAAACTCTGTCTCACTCAATTGATAATGTGCACTTAGTTGATGGGTTAAAACACAATTTGCTAAGTGTGTCCCAACTGTGTGACAAGAACAACCTAGTATTGTTTTCAAAAACACGTTGCTTGGTTGTGAATGACGACACAGGAAATGTTGTGTTGAGGGGGAAGCGATGTCAAAATGTTTATAAAGTTTGTATTTTCACTCTTCCCCAAAATAATCTGACTTGTTTAAATGCATTAAATGATGATATAATGCTATGGCACAAGAGACTAGGTCATGCAAGCCTGTCCTTGTTAAACAAACTTGTTTCCAAAGATTTGGTTGTTGGACTACCTTCCATCAAGTATAATGATGACAAGGTATGTGAAGCTTGTGCAAAAGGAAAACAAGTCAGATCTTCTTTAAAATCTAAAAAGTGTGTAAGCACTACCCGACCTCTTGAGTTATTGCATATTGATCTATGTGGTCCCATGAGGATAGCTAGTAGAGGAGGGAAAATGTATGTGCTTGTAATTGTGGATGATTACTCTCGATTTACTTGGACTTTATTCTTGACATCCAGGAATGAAACCTTTGAGAGGTTTATTGCCCTTCTCAAAAGGATTGAAAAGAGAGTAGGACACTCATTGGTAAGCTTGAGGTCTGATCATGGTACTGAATTTGAAAATACAAGTTTTACAAACTATTGTAATGAACATGGTGTTGTTCATAACTTCTCAGCCCCGAGAACACCCCAGCAGAATGGGGTGGTTGAACGAAAAAATCGTACCCTAGAAGACATGACTAGAACAATGCTTATTGCTAGTAGTCTTCCTAAGAACTTTTGGGCAGAAGCCTTGAACACATCATGTTACATTATCAATAGATGCATGATTAGACCCATTTTGAACAAAACTCCTTATGAACTTCTTAAAGGCAGAAAATCCAACATTATGCATCTAAGAACATTTGGTTGTAGATGTTTCGTGCATAAAAATGGGAAAGATGCCTTAGGAAAGTTTGATCCAAGGAGTGATGAGACAATATTTCTTGGTTATTCCTCTCACAGTAAGGCATACAAAGTCTTTAACAAAAGAACCGTGTGTGTTGAGGAAAGTGTGCATGTGTTTTTTGATGAATCTAACTCTTTGAATGAGAGTAATGCACAGGATGAAGAGTTTGAATTAGGTCTTGTCCAAAAGGAATTGTTGAACCAAGAAAAACAAGGTGAGAACACCCTGAACAAAACAGGTACAGAAGCTGTTCCTCAAAATGGCAGACAAGGTGAGAACCAAACCGGGGGAAACACCGTTGAACCATGTTCGGAACCATATACTTCAGGAACCAGCTTGCAAACAGGTGCAGAAACAGGATCAGGAGGTGTTCTTGAGCCTGATCCTACACACACTTCAGTTAGAACAGAACATGTGTCTGTGGATCCAATTAATCCACGACCATGGAAGCACCATAGTTCGCACCCTCTTGATCAAATCTTGTCATATATTAATACTGGAGTGCAAATTAGATCTAAACTTAAGAATTTTTGTGCTTTGTATGCTTTTCTTTCTAACATTGAGCCAAAAAGTGTGAATGAAGCTCTTGCAGATTCAGATTGGATCACGGCTAAGCAAGAAGAGCTTCATCAATTTGAAAGAAACAAAGTGTGACACCTTGTACCTAAACATGCAGAGAGAACAATCATTGGAACCAAGTGGGTGTTCCGAAATAAGCAAGATGAGTCAGGAACAGTCACTAGGAACAAGGCAAGGCTGGTGGTTCAAGGGTACAATCAAGAAGAAGGGATTGATTATGAAGAAACCTTTGCACCAGTTGCTAGAATTGAGGCTATTCGAATCTTAATAGCCTTTGCAGCTCATATGGAAATCAAGCTATATCAAATGGATGTGAAAAGTGCATTCCTAAACGGATACCTTAAAGAAGAGGTGTATGTCAAACAACCCCCTAGTTTTGAAAATGGTGATTTTCCAAATCATGTTTTTAAACTTGACAAAGCACTTTATGGTTTAAAACAAGCTCCAAGAGCTTGGTATGAACGGTTGTCAAGCTTTTTACTTGAAAATGATTTTAGAAGAGGCAAGGTAGACAATACCTTGTTTCTAAAATCTAAGGGGGAACATTTATTGATTGTCCAAATATATGTAGATGACATTATATTTGGTGCAACTCATCATGATTTATGCCATGAATTTTCAAATATGATGAGGAGTGAGTTTGAGATGAGCATGATGGGTGAGCTTAACTTTTTCTTAGGCTTACAAATCAAGCAAACTCCAAACGACACCATGATCCATCAACAAAAGTATATCAAGGAGCTACTTAAGCATTTTGGGATGGAGTCGGCCAAACCCATAGACACTCCTATTTCTCCTTCAACCAAGTTGGTTATGGATGATGGGAGTCTCTCAGTTGAGGAGAAACTCTACAGGGGCATGATTGGGTCACTCCTATACCTAACCGCTAGTAGACCGGATATTGTTTTTAGTGTTGGTTTATGTGCCTGTTTTCAGTCTAATCCTAAAGAGACTCATCTTAAGGCTGTTAAACGGATACTAAGATATTTAAAGCATACACCTGATTTAGCTCTATGGTATCCTAGAGGTTGCAATCTTGATCTTGTTGGATATGCTGACGCTGACTATGCAGGTTTCCTATTTGATAGAAAGAGTACCTCAGGTATGACTCATTTTCTCGGACCTTGTTTGGTATCTTGGGCTACCAAGAAGCAACATTCAGTTGCCATGTCCACAACAGAAGCTGAATATGTTGCAGCAGCTTCATGTTGTGCTCAACTGTTGTGGATAAGACAACAGCTTAAGGATTTTTGTGTTGACACTGGATGCATTCCTATTTTTTGTGATAATACTAGCGCTATTAACATTGTCAAAAACCCATGTCAATACAAAAGGACAAAACATATTGACATTCGACATCATTTCTTGAGAGATAATGTTGAAAAGGGTTTAATTTCTATGAATTTTTGCTCAACGGAAAATCAAATTGCTGATATATTCACTAAGGCACTAGCTAGGGATCAATTTGAGAGAAACAGACTGGAATTGGGGTTGGTGAAAACACCCTGAGAACACCTGTTCTCAGAGTTAGATCAAGCTGACAAAAACACCTTATAATACTTGTTCTATCCCCTTGTTTGCAATTCTTGTTATCAAAACAGTGGTCTATGCTTAACGAATATGTGTAGTCTTGTGTGCTATTATGATTATATACTGCTGTCTTGGGAGATGGAGAAAGAGTATTCATGACAGACCTTGGAATGAGAGAAGCATGTTCAAGAACAGGCGGCTCGAACAGGTATGCCTTGATTGACATTAATGTATGCTGCCTGCTTAAATTCTAGGTGTTCCCTAGGTGGCCCTTCATAACGGGTGGGGAGTTTAAAAAACCCCTTGCGTACGTCTGTCTTCCCCGTCTTGCTCTCTCTCTCTCTCTCCTCTGTTCTTGCTTTCAAACCCTAGCAAAACCCTCAAAACCCAAAATTCTTCCTTGCGATAATGGCTCCCAAAACTGATTCTTCATCAATCTCTGAGAGTAACAACATGATTATACCCTCGATTCCGGCTCCTCCTCGCCCAATTATCCACACAATCTTCGGGTATCTCAATCGGTTAAACCTCAAAAGTATTGGGCTTGAGTTGAATGATATTCCATACTCCTTTGATTGGAAATTAGTGGTGTATGTGGGAACAATCCCTTGTTCCATTTCTTCTATAGCAGTTGCTGGTTCTTCGAGTTTCCAAGACCAATTCTTGGAGAACCCAGAAACCCTCGTTGGGGATTTTGAACCCTGTTCTTCTGCACTATTCCCGGAAACATCTCAAAGAACAGGGGATGCGTTCTTCGATGATCTGTTCATAGATCTGACGGAGGACTCTGGTGAGAAAACAGGAGAAAGTCCTGCCCAAGGGGATGACTCTGTTCCTCTAGTCTCTCAAACTGGAGAGAAGAGGAAAAGGGTAAAGATGGTGGCTAGGCGCACCCGAACGCCAAGAACACGACCACCACCAAGGTCTCGCTCCTCTCTAACTCCCTCTTCTCCTCCTTCTCAACCTTCTTGCAAATCTGCGAGAATTGCTTTCAGATCGACCCCCAGATCCTCTAAACCCTGTGCTCCTATCATCGAGTAGATTTCCTCTTCTACTGAAGGGTTCTCGAGTTCTGACTCTGAAGACACCACCTTCAAACAGGGGACACTGGTGTTTTTCGAGTCCTCTGAAGATCAAGCCCCTCCAAAATCAGCCACTAAACCTGCTGTGAAGCCCTCTCCTGCAAAAACACCCCTCAAGCGAAAGCCCAGAACAGCCCCCCTACCAGAAGCTACCACCTCTGTTCCTGCCCCCAAACACCCAAAGCAGTTCACTCACTCTCCTATGTCTGACAAACATGCGTAGTTGCTTAAGCGCAATGTCGTCAGTGGGAAGGTAGTGTCTGTAAGCCTTTTTGAGGAACAAGGCCTGGGGGTGTTCTTGACCAAGCTTTGAGCCCAAGGCTGGCTTGAGTTGTTTGCAAGCACCCAACAAGGGTGTTCTGTGCCTGAGTTGGCTGAGTTTTACGCCAATTGCAGAGTCACCGAAGGGGTGGTGACAAGTTTTGTGAATGGGCAAGGCATTAGGATTGATGCGCCCTCACTTGGAAACATATTGGGAGTGCCCTCACAAGGTTTTGCTGTGTATGTGAGGGAAGACAAAACTGTCCTAGAGACAGCCAGTACCTCTTGCTTTTTAATGATGCCAAAAGGGGGAAGAAGAGTGAAAACCTATTGACAATGCGACAATGTAGGACGAATGAACCTGACCAACCTGACCTTGACTTACGTGGATCCCTATCAGCATTCATTTTTTTTTGTTTTGTCAATATGGTCACTTGGTTTGTCATCATCAAAAAGGGAAAATTTGTTGAGTTATTATATTTAAGTTTTGATGATAACAAATCCAAGTGTAAAAATTTGTCCAAGTAATGTTGCTCCAAACACGATCTCCAAACAGACCTAACTGGTGTTTGTAATCTTTATTGTATTAACTAGTTTGCTACATGTGAGAACAAGTCTTTAAAACAGGTTTCACTTGGTGATTCTACATTAAGTCAAGAACGCCATCTCGACAGTTGATTGTAAGGCATGTTCCTGAACTCTAGCAATGCAAAGAACAACCCCAGCAAACAAGGTGGCCTTGGTGTTCACAGCAGCTCTACAAATCTTGGACAAGATGACTGATTCAAAACAAGAAGTCTTGGGTATATAGGTCTCATTTATTTAGACTCTTGTTAATATGCCAATATTGAAAATGCTTTTTAAACATCTCTTGAATCGGTAATTGCGCTAAGTGCTTCAGAACACCAGTTGCGAACAACCCTGCAAACAGGGTGCCTAGGGTGTTTCTGAACTGAAGTGGCCATACCCGGTTATCTTTGAAAATTCATTTCGGTTGGCCAAGATCTCCAGAATACTTTCCTTAAACTCCAAGATTGCTATTTTTCTGGAAAGGATATTTCTTGAAAATATTATGGGAGATTTGCGAAAATAGGTTTTGGAAGATTTACCAAAACTGAAAGATTCCCTTTGCCTATATTTTCGGATATGATAAAATTTCAAAAGTTGAAGATTTCTGGTTGCCTTTTGAATCTTCTTCACGGCTATGGGAAGATAAGGGTTATCCCTTAATATAACAAATCCCTTATACTTTGGGAAAAGTTTATCACTAGCCGTTGGGGAGTATCTTTGCTTGAAAATCGTTTTCCATACTTAGCTGATTCTTTGGTCTTGACCGTTGAATTTTTGTATATACAATCTCAGTTTTTTTCACTCCCATTGGGAGAGAAAAGAAAGCAAGAGAGAAAAACGAGAAACACACAACATACGCGAAAAGGAAAATTTCAAAAGTGGTTTTTCTAGTGAGAAGAATTTTTCGAGCTACACTTAAGAAAAGAAAGACCGACACAAGTTGTGTTTAAACTGAGCTTTCAATATATTGGCATAATGGGATTTTCATTGTACCTTACATCTGCTTAGTAAGAAGCACCCCCAGTAAGGTGTTTGTTGACTTTGATCCCAGATCAGTCGAAAGTGAGTGAGTGTGTCCTAGTCGTGTGGGCTTTGGACGTGTCCAATCTGGTGAGATTTGGACGTGGTGTAACCTGTCTTAGAGAAGGAGTTTACGTGGTTGCAAGTTGTAACAAGGTGTGTTACATTTGTAACGAGTTAAGCCCGGTTTAGTGAAGTGGTTAAATCTTACATGAGGTAGGTCGTGGTTTTTCACACCTCAGTTGGGCTAGAGGTGTTTTCCACATAAAAATTGTGTGTGCGCTTTATTTTCCGCATTTATCTTGGTGATTTTCGCATTTGCAATATTTGAGAACACCCTCTGCAAACAAGTCACAAGGGTGTTTGTTATTCACAACGCGAAAATCAGACACCACAATTCACCCCCCTCTTGTGGTAGAATACTCACGGACTTAACACACTAAAAGACAAGACCCTAATTGGGGTGCCCCCGTGGATGGATCCATGTATAGTCGTGGACACACCTAATCCCAAAAACAAAAGAAAAATTTAATGAGTTATGTTGAAGGGGGTTATGTTGTTATACATGGATATCTTTAAAGTAGGCCCAAAAAGCTATGGACACACTCTAAATATGCGTAGCCCCCATATTGATATTTTTAATTTTTTAAATATAAAAACTGCAGTTATAAAATTAGAATTTGATAGAAAAATAAAATAAAATGAAGTCAAGCCCAAATAGGGCTGAGCAAAAAAACCGGGTACCCGGATCCAGACCCGGAGCCGGTTTGGACCCGGCGGGTCCGGATCCGGACCCGGTCTAACCGGGACCAGGACCGGTTCCAAAATTCAGGATCCGGTGGCAACCGGTTCCAGGTTTGGTTCCTGAAAGTTTGGAACCGGTACCGGTCCCGGTACCCGGTTACCCGGTCTAATTACCCAATGATCTTTTGCATGCATAGTTATTAGTTAATGTTGGAGCCTTTTTCTTGCTTTTTTGTGATGTTTGCTTAGAAATAGAAGTACTAACGTCTTTAGTGCTTAGTAGTTGTTGGGTTGGTGGTGTACTTAATAGCTTAAATTCTGATAAAAGTTAATTTTAAAAAAAAATTAAAAAGTCAAAAAAGGGCATCGGGTACCCGGTTACGGAACCGGTCCCGACCGGTTCTGGGACCGGGTCCAGAAATTTTGGAACCGGTTCAACCGGGACCGAGACCGGTTCCAAAATTATTGGACCCGGTCCAACCGGGACCGGGACCGGTTCCAAGAAATTGGACCGGGTACCCGGTCTTGCTCACCCCTAAGCCCAAATCTATCTCTCGCTTCTTCTCAAGCAAAATTACATCCTCTTTCCTAAATCACTTTCTCTATGTGTCTCCCTCCCTCTCTCTCATGTGTATTTTAGACTTTTTAATTTAATTTAATACTAATATCTTTAATTTTGTTTTATTGTTATTATTGATTTTTCAACTATTCAACTTTAATGTGTTCTTAGTGTAGATTTTTCTTTTTCAAAAAATGGGCACTAATAATTGATTTCAACTTGATGTTGATTTCCTTTTTTTCCCCCTTTTGGTATGACTAGATGATGAAGATTTCTTATTTGTAATTTATTAGATGTTTGAGGTGTTTGCTTCAATGCCCTTTTTTTTGTTTTGTTACTTGGTGCCAATGATTTGTGCTCTATAACCAATGATTTTAATAAGTGATAGATAAGTGTAACATTCTAAGCTTTTGGCGTAGTTTTATGTATCACCTTCAAAATATGAAGAATCACTTAGGACAAACCTTGTAGTAGACTACCATAATTTTTTTTTTTAGTAAAAAGTGAGGCATATTATCATAGCATATCAAGTTCCACTAGTGTGAAAATATGAGACAGAACAATTGTAAAAAAATAAAAGACAGCAAATCTGTACAAAATAGGCTACCATAATGCGTATCATATAATTTCTTTTTCATAGTAGTGTATATTAGTGATGACATCAATAGATGACCACCCCTATTCCGAACGTCTGAATCTGCGACCCCCCAAAAAGTTGGTCAACAACACTAACATAGTATTTAGCCTTACCTGAGTCCCTGGCATAACCTTGTTACTGTGCATATCACTCCTATAGAACTAATGTGGTGTTGTTACTGTTCTAAGATTTGTTATGTTTATGATACGTTGAGATCCTCATCTAATAAAGGTGCAAAGGACCAGATTTAATTACAATGTTCTACTTTATTTTGCTTCTCTTGGAGTGCTATCTCATGTAACAAACATGAGACACAACTAGTTGGAGCATCAAATAGGCCTAGAAAGAGAGGATGGTTCTATAGAGACAAATTATGAGGCCATCTCATACAAGAATGTATTATATAGTAAAGCAACTATCAAAATATGCAAATCAATTTAAGCAATTGATAAAGATTGTAACTTATTTAAGCTATTAGATTCAATAGAATATAATTTGTTTACATTCCCCAGTGATAATTTTGAGACAGAATATATTCACTGTCTTTCTTGTGTGTCTTTCATTCATCAGCCATCATGTATATATATTACATCAGTGCTAGCAAAAAGAAACTATATGAACAATATTCCTAATTTAACTCAAACAAGGATTCTTGCCTGGGATCCTTCTCAGTATCAAATTTGGTTTCCTACATCCTTCTCAGTATCAAATTTGGTTTCCTAACACCCCCCTCAAGCTGGTGCGTGAAGATCATGAATGCCCAGCTTGGGAACCAAATTGCAAAACTCGTGTTTGCATAATGATTTTGTAAAAATATCTGCTAATTGTCCATGAGAGGGAACAAAAACAGGCTGGATAGTACCATTGAGGATCTCATCACAAATAAAATAACAGTCAATTTGAACATGCTTTGTCCGGTCATGAAACATCGGATTCTTGGATATGTGAATGGCGGCTTGATTGTCACAATGCAATGCCACAGGTTGTGCATGAGATATGCCAAGATTAGCTAAGATCCCTTTAATCCAAAGAAGCTCACAAGTGGTAACTGCCATGGCCCGATACTCTACCTCGGGGGAAGAGCGAGAGACATGATCTTATTTCTTAGTTCTCCATGAGATAGGTGAGGTGCCTAGTTGCACAAACCAACCTGTGAGGGACCGGCGAGAGAGCGGACACCGACCCTAATAAGTGTCACATCAACCGTGAAGGTGTAGATCACAAGAACTGGAAAGGACAACTCCTTGTTCGGGATTACCTTTAATGTATCGAACCACACACAAGGCGGCCTCCCAATGTTCCTCTTTCGGCTGTTGCATAAATTGTGAAAGAACATGCACCGAATATGCCAAATCGGGTCTGGTAAAACTCAATTAAAGGAGACGACCAACCAGTTTGCAATACCGATCAAGCTGAGAAAGGGGCCGCCCTGCAGCTGAAGGTAATTGATGATTTTGTTCCATAGGCAAGGTACTGGGCTTGGCCCCTAGTAAGCCAGCTTCATATATAATGTCCAAAGCGTATTTTCGTTGGCACAAAAAAATGTCTTGTGGCCCTGAGCCACTTCTACTCCTAAAAAGTATTTCAAACGACCCAAATCTTTCATATGAAAGCACTGACTTAAATAGCGCTTGCAAGCTTCGATACCCTCATGTGTATTGTCTGAAATAATTAAATCATCAACATACACAAGAACATGAATGATAAGATTTCCTTTATGCAAGGAAAACAACGAATAATCACCGTATGACTGTTTAAAACCATAGTTCTTCAAGGCATCTGAGAGTTTTGCAAACCAACATCGAGGAGTCTGTTTAAGTCCATACAACAATTTCTATAATTTGTAAACTTTGTGAGGATTTTGACCTCAAAATCCTAGGGGTAACTTCATATAAACTTCTTCTTGCAGATCGCCATGCATGAAGACATTATGGAGAGGCATTTGATGCAACTCCCAATTTTGTGCAGCGGCAAATGCCAGAAATACGCGTACCGTCACCATTTTGGCAATTGGTGCAAACGGTTTTGTGTAGTCAATACCTTCTACTTGATGATTACCAAGAATGACTAATCTGGCTTTATACCGTTCAACACTGCCATCAGAGCGGTACTTGATCTTATATACCCATTTGCACCCAAGAGCTTTCTTTGCTGGTGGCAAGTCTATGACAACCCATGTGCTGTTCTTTTCTAGGGCCTATATCTCCTCTTTCATTGCATTACGCCAACGCTGATTTGTTGAGGCCTCGGCATAGTAGACAAGTTTCTTATCAACAGTAATGCTGCAAGGAATTTTGATGATTTTCTGAAAAATTAGCACAGTTTACATAGTGAGCTATTGAATAGGACGTACCAGGAAGACGCTGTGATGTAGGTAAACAATTTGATGGACTCAAGCTTGTGACTGTATGTATGATATAGTCTCTTAACCGAGTGGATTGTTTGTGCGGTAGGCCCCGACCTAAGGTTTCTTCGGTTGTGCCCGTTTCACTACGTTGTTCTGCAACCTCCTCATTAAGGGTGACCACCCCTGAATTGTTCAACTCTTCTTCATCCTCTTCTTCAATGACAACACCCCTCCCTCGATTCTTGGATTAACTTGACTAGAGCCAGGAAGAGATTCAGGAGCAGACGGAATACTGTCAAACTTGTCAAAAGGAAACACATCCTCTTGAAAAACATCTTTAGAGACAAAAAACTCCTCACTTTCCAGATCATACAGTTTCCATCCTTTCTTCCCATGTAGGTAACCAACAAAGATACGCTTCCTACTTTACTGGCAAATTTATCTCCCTCTCTTTTTTGGTTATGAGCATAACAGAGACACCCGAAAGTCCTGAGATGTTCATATTTAGGCTTCATTCCATAGAGAATTTCATAAGGAGTTTTCTCTTTCAAAATTAAACTTGGTGTTTGGTTAATCAAATATCCAGCAGCTAAAATGCACCCACCCCAAAATTTAATGGGAAGATTACCTTGAAATCGCAAAGCTCTGGCCTTTTCTAATATGTGCCGATGTTTCCTTTCAACTCTCCTATTTTGCTGTGGAGTTCCTGCACAGGAAGCTTGATATAGAATCCCATTATCAGGAAAATATCCCTTTAACCGGGAAAATTCAATGCCATTGTCGCTTTGAACACATTTAACCCGTTTGTTAAGCTGCCTTTTAGCCATAGCAAAAAATTGAAGCATACACTTGAACACTACCATTTTATCAACTAACAAGAAAACCCACACAGCATGAGAGCAATCGTTCAAACCAGTCAAAAAATAATGGGCACCATAGGAAGAAGATGTCCTATATGGTCCCCATAAATCATAGTGGATTATTAACTCAAAAATATTAGTGGCTTTATCATTACTCAAAGGAAACTTATCATGTATATGCTTAGCTCGTTGACATACTTCACAATGTTTATCTAACTTATCGTTGCTATTGGAGGAATCATACTAGTGACCTTTAATGACGGATGTCCCAAACGCGTATGCCATACTTCCAAAGAACTGCCTTTGTCTATCTTCAATGCCTTCGGTCTTGTGGTCTTGCAAAAATAATAGAGGCCATCTTTTCATTTACCCGCACCAATCAATGTCCTCGAAGTACGGTCCTATATAGCACACAATTTATTAGTAAATTGAACAATACAATCAGAAGCATCTGTTAGTTGGGTTACAGAAATCAAATTACAATTGAGTCCAGGAACAAAGAGAACATCGTTAAGAACAAGATTTTCATCAAGCTCGCTTTGTCCTTCTTGAGTAGCAGGAATCTTTTTCCCATTCGGTAAACCCATAGGACGTGTAGGTATTTCTTGTAAATTTTGCAAAATTATTCAACACTCCTGTCATATGGTTTGAAGCCTCTGTGTCAATAATCCACGAGATACCTGATAATTTCTCGCTCGTGCTTACTTTGTGTGTCTTCACCATCTCCGGCAAGGTTTGCCGCTGATCATTGGTGAGCACAGGTAAACTAATATTTCAGGTATCTGGGTTGTCTGTCATGCTGATATTGGTTGCATTGGCACAAGCAGATACTCCACGACCACGGCCACCGCCATTAAATCGCTGTCCTCTTCCCCAGCCACAGCTTTCTCGAGGCCGATCACCCCACCAATCTGGGTATTTGATTGGAAACACCCACTTGCTTCATGGCCGCTTCTGTTGCAGTGACTGCAGATCACAGTTCTATCCCTGGCTTCTCCACGTCCTGTTCCCTTTGGCTTAGCTTGTGCTGTCAGGCCTGCTAGTTCTCGACGCTCCTCTGCTGCACGGTTCAGAGGCGGCGATGCGTCAGTAGCAAGCAAATTTGATCTCACTATCCCATACAAATTTTCGTCTAGCCCCAGAAGAAACTCGTGTACGCGTTCTTCCTTTCCTCTTTTCGAGCACTCCTTGATCGTAATTAACCTTACAATCACACTTGCTACAGGTGCACAGCACACCTTGATCGTAATTAGTCAGTTCATCCCACAAAATTTTGATCTTTGCATAGTAATATGCTATGCTCATTCCTCATTGCTTGCAATCGGCAAGCTCAACCTTTAATTGCTGGATTCTCGGTCCATTGGAGACTGAGAATCTCTTCTTTAAATCTGTCCACAAATCTTTGACGGTTTCTTGGTAACTCACAGTCAAGCGCACCTTTGGCTCAATTGTATTCATAATCTATGAGATGATCATGGATTGAACGGTCCACCAATCTTCAAGTTCTGGTGCCCCATCATCAGGTTTGGTGATACTTCCATCGACAAATCCTCGCTTTTTTCTGGCCATCAATGCTGTGCATATTGCTCGTCCTTATTCATCATAATTCGTTTCACCTTTTAGTTGGACCTGGTTAATTATGTTTCCAGGTGTATCACTTGTGTTTAAATCACATGGTCATGGTTTGGTTTTCGACATGGCTCTGATGCCATCATAATTTTGAGACATAATATATTCAGTGTCTTTCTTGTATGCCTTTCATTCGTCAGCCATCATGTATATATATTACATCAGTGCTAGCAAAAAGAAACTATATGAACAATATTCCTAATTTAACTCAAACAAGGATTCTTACCTAGCGTCCTTCTCAGGATCAAATTTGGTTTCCTAACACCCTGCGTCTTTTCTAAGATATGAAAACTCAAAATTTGTCTGAATACAAAAAGAAACATGTGTCAAAAATTGACAAGCAGATGGCCATACACCAACAACTACATGATCCAAACATCATTGTTGTGCAATCTATTGATCACTTCATGGAATTAGTTAATCAGGGTCGTGTTGCTAAGTTACTTTTGAGGTTAATCACAAAGAAATGTTCTTACCTATTCCTTTATCAGAAAATGACTCTCAGGTACCCTCATTTTTAGGACAACTATTTGAGGTCCCTGATTTTTTGAAAATAACACTGGATACCTTATGGTTTCAGATAACAAATTAAAGACCCACCAATGCTTAGAAAATAATAAAACTAATATGCTTGTTTTAAGAACTTTGACCAAAATGGAGTGCTTTTAGTAATTTCTATTTTTGGAGTCTTTTAAGAAAATATGCATGTTTTAAATGATTTAACTCCATATAATAATTTTACTAATACTAGTTATCACAGTCAACTGAAATATTATATTTTTTGTTATAATAGACCCACCATGCTTAGCAAAATAACAAAAACTTAATTAGAGAGTTTTGATAGTTACTAGAACTTAGTCGGCACTAGACCCATCGTTCCTGTAACTTCTAGTTTATAGAGATTGCTAATCTCAACCACACATCCCTTAGATTAGGCACAACACATATCTATTTCGTTTTCTACCTTAGACTTTAATTGCTAATCAAGTTTTATAATTTAAAGGATAGTAAGACTTTAATTAAAAAATTATAATATTTAACACATAAGGTTCGATTGAATAACATTTCCTACTAGGAAACTTCTTTTATAGAAAACTCAAAAGTAAAAATATTACAATGGGAAGATTGAAGAGGGTAGGATCGTTCATTATTCGGTCCAGACCCAACTTGGACCGAAGATCGGCCTGGACCGGACCTGACTGGACCGAATTGTGCTGATTTGCCGGTTCTCATCCTATCTTTTTGCAGTTTCAGTCTACGGTCCGGTCCAGGTTTGAACTGAAGACTGACAGATCGGATCGGGACCAAATTAAATTTAAGGTTTTTTTTTCACGTTGTTGATATTTGCATTTTCAATTTCCTCACTCTCTACCTTGCTGACAGTCGCAGCCCATCCCTTTTCCTTTTCTGTTGCTTTCTTTGTCTTTGGGAAAAAGTCACAAAAGAGCCATCTAAGGACTTGAAAGAGAGGCACCGGCTCACCGCCTTCTTATCAATAGTGCATAATTAAATTATGTCATACAAAAAGATGAAGAAAGTTACGTTCGCTCATTCTCAACCTCATTTGTTCTTGCGACTCATCTTTATGCTATCTTGATTTTTCCTATTACACATGCAATGTGAGGAGTAGTCTATGTGTATGTATTACCTTGTGCAGTAGATGCCATGACGGGAAATTTTTTTAGGTTAGTTGAGCTCAGCTTATTTGATGAACCCAATTGGCTTTAGCTGGGTTCAACACTTTGCATATTATTCTGAATGTAACTACGTGTTTTTTGCGAGGTTATACCCATTGCAGATTCAGGCAAAGTCGAGTATAGTTCGTTTTTTAAACAAATTTCCTTGGCATCAGAAGAGGTGGTTTCTGTTAAGACAGTTTGTCAATTGCAATAGAAGTTTGCTTTTATGTGGTAGTGTGGCTGGCCCTTTTTTTTTTAATTTAGGACTCGATCCAAATCGGTCAGGTCCAGGCTCTCCCCGATTCAGTCCTGGTCTGGACCGACTCTGGACTGTTCGATCCTCGGTTTGCAACCTCGACCTTAATCGGTCTTTTGTCTAGGCTGGTTCGGTCATGGACCAATGAACAACCCTATAAAAGGGACTTAAACTACTAAGATTATCAGAGATAATTACTCATAGAGAAATAGAGAATCCTAACTTCTCTTTTGCTCAAGTATGCTCAAATAATTGTGTCATTTCTCAGCATTCAACATCTCACTTTATAGAGGAGATGGACTTAGAGATACAGTGAAGCGGGGAATCTCTGCCCCCGTTAGGGCCACGCCCCGCATTGTGGATGAGATTCAATCCTCAAGCAAGATAGAGGCAGGGACGGGACAAAATTTTACCCATCGCTGCCCCTGCTTACCCACCTAAGGAAAAATCGCCTTCCCTATCCTCACTTCCCCATCCCCAATTGTGTTAAGCTTCTTAGACTTTGGTTCCTTTGTGTAATTTGTATATTGAGATTAGACTTATGTTGCACGGACTTATTAAACTTTAATTTGGGTTAGATTGTAACCTTTGATAAAGTTTATTACAAGGCTTGTGTTGCATAGAACCTACAAGAGTTTAATATCATTAATTGAGCTAGGTTTTCTAGGCAACTTAGCCTTTCACCCAAGATCCAACTTATAATATAGTTTTCACATAGAAAAAAAACTTATGGGTAAAAATTCGAAAAGTTTATCTTAAGATACCCCGACATATACGACATTTATTTTTCAGGGCCTAAGCTTTTGGAGTAAACATTTAAGTACCTCAACATTTGCTAGCCAAACTTTTAGGTACCCTCCTTATTTTTTAAAGCCCCTAAACTTTTAAGAATTTGCATTTTAATCACAATCCTTAAAAACTTACTTTCGAAACTTTTAAATTTGTGCGTGTGTAATTTTTTTCATTAATAGTATTCGCGGTCCTCTTTCATCTAGTATAAGAGCCACATGATCAAGAAATTAAGCTAATTAATAATTAATTAAGCTAATTAATGCTTGAATTTTCACCTACTTGCCCTAATATGAATTATTCACACGTTGTTCATTCACCAGAAGGGATTTCTTTAGTAACACCTCAGTTAAACTATATCACTGAATTAAAAGTCGAATTAATTAAAATGAAGACTGAAGTCGATGAGCTTAAGAAGCAATTATCTATAATTCGCATCTCTCTAGTTAACGAAGTAAGGCATAGCAGAAAATCTACTAGTACGAGTACTCCATTTCCGCATAAATATCCTTTTCAAAACTCAAAAAACAAAAATTTATTTTCTTTGCATGATATAAAAATCCAAAAAGAAGTAGGAGAAAATAAGGTGAAAAATTAGTTGAAAAAGCAGAAAAAGAAGAAGAGGATGGAGTATAAGTAGTATACTCTTGAAGAATTACAAAACATGTTTGAGAAAGAACAGAATCTAGAAGCATTAAACAAGATCATGAGTGCAATTAATTATAAACAAGACGTATCATATGATGATAATGAAGAGACTAATAATGTCCAATTAGAAGAATAAATATATCAGCAAATGAACCTTATTAAACTAGAAGATCTGAATGTGTTACCTTTAGAAGAAACTAGAAGAAAAAACTAGATAAAAAAAATATGGTAAAATGGCTATTGAAGATGAGATTAATGAAATTGGAGAAGAACTCGACTTAAATGAAATAAAGACAATCTAGTTAACAATGTTGTTCCTAAACCTGAAGAATTTGATGAACCTTCTAGAAGAAATACTCATTTTATAAGACCTAGGTACGTTTCAGTAAGACGTACAATCAATTTTTCCTTTGGGTTCATCCCAAGGAAAACTATAACCTTTGAAGAAATTGGCCTTACTCCAATAAGTCAAACAGGATATATCTTAAATATAGATGAAGCTCCTAATAGAGAGGAAACATTTGAGCATTGAAAAAGATGTATAAATAGTGCCTTAAATCTGAATACTACATGGACTACTGCAAACTTCCTAAATTACATCAAACATAGTTTTTCTGACACTGTAGCTGACTGGTATGATTCATTAAATGAAGAAGACAAAAATACATTAAAAATTATTGAAGCACCAGCAGCATTGCTCAAAAATCTATGTAAGGAAATCGAAACAGAATTCATCGGAGCTAAACTTGATTCAAAAGAAAAAGCAAGAGAATGGCAGAGAAAGATTAATAACATAGAATTATGATATATGAGACATCTGAAAAATTATATAGCTGAATTAGTAAATATTATTAAAAAATTGGACATAATGAAACTAATCTTGGTATGTTCTATGATAAATTGCCATATCCTATAAATTCGATAATTAATGAAAAATATATTGCATGGCTTGAAAAAGTAGACGTCCTTGATACCCTTGGCTAAAGAATCTCTTATTTAAGAAAAATTGGTCAATGATCAATGTCTTGATCTCCAAAAGTAAAAGAAAATTGAGAAACAATTTCTAAATTATTGGGATTCACCTCACCAATAGGAAAAAGAACCTAAAAGGAGGAGAAAAAAGAAAATTTTATAAGAAATAGAGCTTTAACAAACAAAGGGGAGAGAAATATAGAATGAAATCTAATAACAAACCAAGTCCTAAAAAATGAAGATTTTTTAGGGAAGCAGCTTATTGTCCTACAGGGAAAAACAACTGCAAATGTTGCGCATGCAGAGAAGTAGGACGTTGTGCTAATGAATGCAAAAATAGGAAGAATAACAAGCTTATTGAAACCTTGGGTAGCCTAGATTATGTTGAGCTTAGTGAAGATGAGGCACTAGATCTAGCCCTAAATAACAACAAAGGAATTGTTGAAATTATCTTGGACAATGAATATAAAGAAAGTGATTATGAACAAACAAGACATGATAAAAAGTAGCTTGATTAGTCTTGGTGATCTTCAAAGAGAAGAGTTTGTTGTACACAATGATCACGAGGAAGTCATAGGAGATTGAGTCATTCCCATAATTCAGAAAGATATGATCTATAAAACATCCATCCTTCAATTCAAAAGCAAGTATGTGTGTGAGATGATGGAAGAAGATTTAGAAATCGAAGATTGTGAGTATGATGTGGGAGAAGTTAATCTTGTTAATTGGGCAAGCATCCTTAAGCATGACAAAGATAGAAAGTATAGGTATATCCATAATGGAAGTGTCAAAGTTCAAATTACTCCATTACAATATTATGGCAATTTTATGTCTTGCTCTATGATATTAGGCATACCAAATTTAATAATCAAATTATCATAGGGATTAAGACCAGCTTATGCAATGGATCGACAGGATTTAATTATCGACCTGGATATTATGTGAGCCTAAAAGATGAATTTGCTAAAAACTTTTTATCTCTTAAGATAAAAACAGTTTGGATGGATATGAAAAGAGGAGGATATCCATTGAGGATATTTTAAAAAATTATCTACAAATTAGATAATACTATAGATCTAAAGACTAAGGTGACAATGATAGAGGTAGAAAAATTTAAAAGACCTATCCCTATGCAAAAAATCGAGAGGATAAAATCCAATCCTACAGAAATAAAAATTGATCGATCATGGATTGTTAGCTTTACCAACCCTACTAAAATCAATAAGAAAAATGTGATAAAAATTGATGAGAATGGTAAAATTACCATTAAACCCCAATTATTAAGAAGCATGAGTGTAAGATTAGAATGTGGAGAAGAATCTTTATCAGCTAAAGAAGAGTTTAAAGAAAATGATAAAATTAGCATGACCAGTGAAATGAGTAGAATGAGTTTTAAACTCGTAAGACACAGTGTTGACTGAAGTATAAGTCTAGATAGAAAGGTCGTTGGGTACAAAACAAGAACTGTTAGCGAACCGATCTGTGAAGATGAATTAGTCAAAAACATGACATTGGAAATTTGCTGTGAGGCTACCAATACAAATTCTAATAGCATAGATAGTGGTTGTTCTGTATGCTTTGGAAAAATATCATTATTTCCAGAACTTACGTGGAAAAAAGCTAAAAATTCTTTACAAGTAAGGATAGTTAATAATAGCATCATGAGCTACAATGAGACAATAGAAGGGTTATCCATAGAATTAGGAGGAATTCAATGCATTATACAAGTTCTACGGGTTACTGATAAACCCTATCATGATATGATTATTGAAAATAATTTTCAGAGATTGTATTCTCCATCCATATAGACCATAAACCAGATAATTTTCACAATTAATGGTCACCCAGTTCCTATTGAAAACCTAAGCAAGGCTTACACTCATTAAAAAATTGAGTTTACATGCAGTCAGCGTGGTGAGAATGTAATGTCTGCACAACATGAGGTAGCACTAACATCTCATTACTTGAGCTATCTATTAAAGAGCAAATTGTCAAAAAACAAGAGAAATTATGCAAAGAGCTCTACTCTTATAATCCTCTAAAATTTTCGGATAAAGATAAGACATTTGCAAAGATTGCTTTGTTAAATCCCAATACTATTATTCGAGTCAAATAAATAGTATATACGCACCAGGATATCCAAGAATTTCATTAACAAATCAAAGAACTTTTAGATAAATGATTAACCAAGAATAGTAAGAATCCTCGCACCAGTTCCGCTTTCATGGTAAGAAATCACGCAAAAAAAAAGAAGAAAAAGAAGAATGTTAATCAATTACAAAAAACTTCATGATAAGACTGTCTTTGATGGTTATTATTGTTAGGGAAAAAACACAGTTTTAATATTTATAAACCCCAAGTGCAAGGTGTATCGTTGAGTACTTGGGGTGTCGTCCACAGGGAATTGTGTTTTCAACTACCAGAGTTCACTGGAGCGTATCAATCTAGACGAGATCAAAGGTGAAAGAGGAAAACTAAACCACGCTAACAAACATAGAAAAAGTGACTTGGAGTTGTGATTTGACCAATGGACAAGCCAACAAATCGAGACGGGTCCTAACCTACCCAAACTACATCACGAACTAGAGATGATCGGTTGCACCATCAAGGACCACCCAAGCCCTCTCTCAAGGGTCATGAGCTAGTCTAATTAGCCTAACCACCTATTTTCATGGGGTTAGCCCAATTAGACCACAAAACTAGCAACCTCGGACCTAGCTCGATTCAGATACTATTTTCATGTTCCGAACTCGGCTATTCCCTCTCCCGTACTAGCTAATTGACCTCACCTCTCAACATAAGTCAATCGCCCCAAATATGGATGAAAGCTCTCTCAAGCATTTCATCGAACACTTGGCGGACGTGAAGGAAAACTCTAAGTTCTAGGCATAGATTGGGTATGGTTAGACCAAATACAAGACTAATTAGCCATCAAGAGGCTAATCACAATCCAAGCCAACACAATCTACCAACAAAACATCACAAACACATGAAAACCTAAACTAACAAACAAGAACGTAAACTTGAAGAACAAAACAAAGCGGATGAAATAAAACAAATCTAAACAACTAAATAACATGAATTAACAACAAAAACTAAACATATAAACTAAACAAAACAAATACAAGAATTAAAACTAACAAAACATAAACAAGAACAACATATAAACTAAATAGAGAAAGAGAGAGAAAACTTAGTCTTGAATTGATAGAAGGAACTTGAAATCCAAAGGTTGAATCCAAGATTACAATCTTCAATCCTAAACTAATCCTCCTATTGAGGTTTTTATTTGATAAACTAACCTACAATCTAACCTAAGAATCGGCAGAGAGAAGCACCAAGCGACCCCAAACGACCCCCCGTAAAAATCACAAAGCAAGCCCTTTAAATAGAAGTCGAAACAGGTCGAAACTGGACAAGTGGCATGCCCATGCCGCCCGGCATGGGTTGCCATGCCGTTTTTCTGCATGCGCGCACTTTTTCCGTTCGTTTTTGACCATTTTTCACTCCTTTTTGCGGCACTTGCCCGATTGAACTTATTACCTACAAAAGTAAATAAAACAAGTAAACATCCTAAAGATTACTTAATAAAACAAGAAAAATTCTAAAGATTAGATTATTACACGAGCTGAAATCAGATGAAAAGGCATGTACAATGCGATAATTTATCGCCTAACAATTATATTCCCAACAAAAGAGTCCTTTTTAATGGAATTCAAGGAGTCTCTTGGTTTTCGAAAATGGATTGCGAAAGTTGATACTGGAAAATCAAAATGGATGAAGAGAGCATTCCTTTAACTATATCTAGTAACCCCTCAAGGACATTATGAATGGATAGTAATGTCATTTGGTCTAAAGAATGCACCTCATATATTCCAAAGAATAATTGATAACATCTTCCAAGACCTTAATCATTATTGTTTAGTTTATATCGATGATGTCCTTATCTTTTCCAAAATCATAGAACAATACAAAGATGATGTCTTAACTGTCACATAAATATGCATTGATCATGGTATTATACTTGGTAAGAACAAGTGCATTCATATTGAACAAGAGATTAAGTTTTTAGGTCCAGAAATAAAAGCTAGACAAATCATTCTACAAAGGCATACTCTAGAAAAAAAATAAAAAACTTTCTTGAAAAGATTGAAGATATGAAGCAGTTAGAAATGTTTTTTGGATTCCTTACCTATACTTCATATTTCATTAAAGATTTAGCTAAACTGAGAAAACCATTGTAGCAAAAATTCAAGAAAAAAGTAAGTTGGACATGCACCATTAATGATACAAAGACTGTTCAAAACTTTAAAAAAATGTGTAAAAATCTTCTTGTTTGTAATTTGTCTAATGAAGGAGATGATTTAGTTCTTGAGATAGATGTTAGCAATGAACACTAGAGTGCAACACTCAAAGTCAAAGAAAGAGAAAAACTCTGCAAATATTGCAGTGAAAGTTTTAATAAAACAGAATGCAACTATCCCACGACGGAAAAAGAAATCCTTATAGTCATAAGGGGAATTGAAAAGCTTTTAATCTTTTTAGCCCTAAAACCTTTTCTTATTTGAACTGATTGCAAAGGAATACTTGTTTTGTGAAAAAGAATCTATCAAATATATAAGCGCAAGGGCGGCTCTTGCATTGGCAATTATGGCTTAATCGGTTTTTATTTTCTATTGAACATATACAGGGATTGAAGCACTCTCAAGCAGATAGTGTAACTCGAGAACTCGTCCACAGTGATCATCAGAGCAGAACTCTTGCCAGAAAAGAAGAAAATCCATAATGAAATGCCATTACTACGAGAACAGGTTTCTCCTTTTAGTAAAACCCTTATTGATAATTTGGAATTCCATATAAAAAGTAAATCATGTTTTGGTCTGATATCTTCTGCCTACCTAATAGTCCAAAGACTTTCCCTTCTAGAGTTACAAATGAATTACCTAAGGTGTCATTGTGATATCTAAGAAAAAATAAGTTCTCATGCTCAAGAAAAATGATTCTATGAGTGATATGCAGCATGCATTGACTATTATCATAATTATTCCTATGATATTTTGGAGTCTTCGAGTACAAAAATCTACTTTCCTAATAAGTCTGGAGTTGGTGCTGTTAGTTTCCCAGCAAATTCAATCTCTCCAAATGACCCCGTCACTAAAGCCTGGGAATACGGGATGATACTTTACTTTATAGAAATCCCAGATTCAAAGTTTCGATTTTTCTCAAGACTAACTAAATTTCAACAATGCATGTTCAGAATGATCCATTAGATTTTTACATCTCATGAACGACCAACAAGAATTCCATATAATAGATACCTATATGTGGAAGTTCATTGTGCATTAATCGAAAACGAAAATAAAAAAGCAAAACCAGCCTATTATCTTGTTCAGATTGTTGATTTCGACGATCCCTATGATCAATGACAAGAATGGTTTCTACAATGACGAGAATTAGTTACTGATCCTACTTTAGCGAGAAGCATTGATTTTTACAACATTTATCATCAAAGTTGGGCATTGATTGAACCAGGAAAAACATTAATGCATTACGGAAACACTATTTTTGCCTATGACAATGAGTTTAAAGAATACACGAAGGTGGATGGAGCGGTTTTAGAAGACATCTTTGATTATCTTTTTGATGTTGGAGCTGAAAAATTCTTATCAGAAAAAAAAGAAGAAATATCTTGTTGAATTGTTTGAGAAATAGGATCCAGAGCATCTTCAATTTGATGAAAGTTTTGATGATTATCCGGATAATGATGGTCTGAAAGATATTATTGGAGAAGAAGGCATGCAGAGTCATAATAATGATGACTAGTCCTGTTAGCATTAAAGGCTCTGAAAAGTTGTTGCTCCATTGTTGTACTGTTTTGACAAGTGTCAGGTCTGTAAAATAAGACGATCTACTGTAACCATATGAATATAATTGTGGCCATGTGTAAAAGTAGTGTGTACTGTAGCCATTAGGGCATTTTATGTACTAGGGGTGTTCAAGGTTCGGGTACCCAAACCAAAAGTGATTTCGGTTCGGGTATTTGAAATTTCAGGTCGGCAAAATGGTGAACCGTATCCGAACTGAAGTACCTGATAATTTTGGTTCAGGTTTTTGGTTACCTAATAACCCACTTTCTTTTAAATCTTTTTTCCTACTTTGTCTAATAATTTTGTTGTATCCATAATATAATTATTTCTGTTTATGCTATAAAACGTTGTTATATTGTGCCAAGTAGTACTTAAAATTATTACACAATATGGCAATATTACTCGATATCTTACCACCATTTATATTTTAATTAGCTTACACCTCTATAGGGCGTAAGCTTATTAACATCATATTCATGCCCAACCTATTCAAACAAAATGATGCAACAAAGTCAAAGTACCTGTCATATTCGAGTTTGAGAATATTTGATTTACAAAATCTTTAGGGAATGGATAATATAAAAAAAGTTTCGAAAAAATTTTAAAAAAATTTTGGGCTTTCGGGTACCCCAATTCTTAAAACACCTTAACTGAACCCGAACCAATAACCCCCCAAAAAATATTGGTTCAGGTACCCGAACCAAAATTTTCAAATATTTCGGTTCGAGTACCCAAAATTTCGGATCAAGTAGCGGATTTTCGGTTCCAATTATTGGTTACGAATATTTTTGAACACCCCTACTATGTACCCCTATCCCCTCTGTAAAAGGAGAGGTCGAGTGTTGAGAAGGGATATGGTCATTTGAGTATTCTTGAGCAAAATAGAAGTCAAGACTCGCCATTTCTCTATGAACAAGCATCTCCGATGATCTTAGTAGTTTAAGTCCCTCTTAAATCTTTCCAGTGTAGTATTTCCACTTTCAAGCATTCAGTAAAAGAAGTTTTCCAGTAGGGAACGTTAATAAATTGAACCTTATATCTTAAATATTATAATTTCTTGACTAAAGTTTCACTATCCTTTAAAATATAAAGAACTTGATTAGTGACTACGGTCTGAAGTAGGAAACGAAATGGATCTATGTTGTACCTGATCTAAGGAATATGCAATTGATATTAGCAATCTCTGTAAACTGAAAGTTAGAGGAACTCCAGGGTCCAACGCCGACTATGTTCAGGTAATGGTTAAAACTCTCTAATTAAATTTTAATTATTTTGCTAAGCATGGGGTGAATATCACAGAAAGTATAATATCTAAGATATAAGTAGTAGATTGTGATAACTAGTACCAATAAAGTCATTATAAGAAGTTTAAGTATTTAAAACAAGTATATTTGTTGAAAAAACCCTTAAATTAGCTTATTTGCATAAGTTACCCAATTTTGAGGGTCTTTCTGCAATTTTTAAGAGTTTTTAGGCCAAAAGTAAAAAAGGAAACAGTAAGAGAGGTATTAAAAAAATCAAAATAGGCTTTCAGATGGTAGCCAAAAATCTAAACATCATAACTCAGGGTAGTTATTTGTATACTCGAAAAAGTCAGGGCTATCAAAATAAATACATCAAAGGTTGGGGTACCTAAAACTCAACTTTTCTTAAAAATTCCTATTGGGGCCTTGTACCGGATTGAATCCCCGTTAGTGATGGAATGGGGAGGAATTTTCTCCCCACAATGGGGAACGACGGGAACAGGGAATGGGGAATAGCTCCACTGTCCCTAGCCCACCCCATTGCCATGTCTAGATGGGCTACATGAGATGATCTAATGGCTATAATACACACACTTATAGAAATGCTTTCAATGGCTACAGTACAGTGTATTATTTTACTGACTCGACAATTGACAAGACAACACATAATAGAGCAACAACTTTTCAGAGCATTTAATGTTGACAAGATTAATCATTCATATTGAGATTATGCATGTCTTCATCTCCATAGTGTCTTTCATTCCATCATTGTTCAGATAATCATCAAAATATTCATCAACTGGAAGATGCTCTAGATTCCATTTTTTAAATAATTCATGAAGATATTTCTTTCCTTTTTTCTTACAAGAATTTTCTAGCTCCAACATTAAAAAGATAATTAAAAACATCTTCAGAAGTAGCTCCGTTCACCTTCATATATTTGCTAAACTCATTATGAAAAATAAAAGTAGTATTCCCGCAATGCATTAGTATTCTCCTTGTTTATTCAATGCTCACATTTGATGATAAATATTATAAAAATCAATGGCTCTTGCTAAAGCAGGATCACTAACCATTTTTTGTCATTCATCATTAGGATAATCTAAATCAACTAATTGAACAAAATAATACGCTAGTTTAACTTTTCTATTTTCATACTCAATTACTGTGCAATGTACTTCGACATATAAACTTCTATTGGATGAGATTTTTGTTGGATCATTAGGAGATGTGAGAATCCAATAGATCCTTTTAACTATGCACAATAGTATTCATCATTCCTACGTCTCCCACATCAAAATGACACGTGTTATCAATTGAGCTCAAGATATTGGCACTAAATGGGTTGCCATCGGCCATTCTCATTGATAGTAAGTCCCAAGTTGTTCAGATTTGTTGCTATTTAGTCAATTGTCAATAGTTTTTGCTTTCGGTAAAGTTAATCTTTTCATTTCTACGAGTTTTTCCAACTTTTAGATAGTGAATCCCAACTTAATTCATTTCTAACAATGTTGCTAAATCGGCTTCCTAAAGTAACATCTTTACTAGTTATATTACTAGAATTATTTTTCTACTCCATTTGTCCTTTTTTTCCCTATATCAGAATGAGGAGAATTGTATAAGGTTAAAGAACATTTATGTTGAAATATATTGCTATATGGGAGATTAAGACTTCCTTTCAAATTGTTTGCAATATTTGTGGGACGGTTTAAGTAGTTTGATGTTTAATTTTTTTCATTAAGTATGCCCTCATATTTGAATGTTATGTGAATGGAAGAAACATACACTAAAAGAACTTAACCAGTTACGAACTGATAATAACTTGACTCTTCAATTAATGAAAAACTGAAAGATCAATAAGATTATTTTAAAAGATAGAAGATTTCACATAAATACAAAAATAATTTTACATGTTGACAAGATATATATAACTATGCCTGAAGAAAACTTCGTAATAAAGTATAACCAAAAACACTATGGCTTTAGAATTAGTGGCATAGTTGCATAGTTACATCTAAATTAATTTAATTTGCTCAGTAGATAGTAAAAGTCTGTCCAATCTAATGTTTTGTACTAACATTAATTTAATTTACATTTGTCAAGAAATTAGTTATGTAATTATAGTTTTGCCTTTTTTTGGGGTCAAGAATATATACCCAGATTTTCTTTTTCTCCCTCTCTTCTTTCCTTGTTGTTAGTTTTAAACATACACTGTTAAAACTTAGTTAGTCTTAAGAAGAATATGTACTTTAAATCAGGGATTTTCATGATGTAAGCTATCATTTCATGTTCCTAGGCTTTCATAATGAGGTCATCTAGAGGGATTGAATTTGTTGGCAATCTTATACCACCAACTTCAGATCTACCAAGAAAGAAGATCCTAGTACTCTATGACTCTCAACTATCATAAGAATAATTATGATAGTAGTCGATGCAGGTTGCATGCTAGTCGTTGAACCATTTTTCTTGAAAATATAAACTTATTTTTTCTTGAACATCATAAAGACACCTTAAGTAATCCATTTGTGGCTCTAAAAGGTTGAACCTATGTACTAGTAGATAGGCAGAAGATAGTAGACCAAAACGTGATTTACTTTTCGTATGAAATTCCAAAATACCAATGTGGACTCTACTAGAAGGAGAAACTCGTTCTAGCAATAATGGTATTTCATTTTAAATTTCGTCCTTTTCTAGCATGAGTTTTGCTCTGATAATCACCATTAGCGAGTTCACAAGTTAAGCAATCTGGCAGAGAATTCTTTGATCCCTATATATGTTCAATAGATAAAGAAAATTGGTTAAGCCATAATTGCTAAAACGGGAATTGCCATTGGACTTGTATATTTGATAAGTTCTTTTTTACAAAACCAAGTATTCTTTTGCAAGTTTGAATAAAAAAATATTGTGGACTTGAAGGATTTCTTATTCCATCATGGGATAGTTGCATTTTGCTTTATTACAACTACCACTGCAATATTTGAAGAGTTTTTCTCCTTCTTTAATTTTTAGTATTGCACTCCAATGTTCATTGTTGGCATCTATCTCAAGAATTAAATCATCTATTTCATTAGGCAAATTAAGAATAGGAACTTTGCACATATTTTTAAAGTTTTGAACAAATTTTGAATCATTGGGGTTCCATGTCCAATTTTGCTTCATTCTTGAGTTTTTGTTGTAAAGATTTTCTCAACTTCGCTAAATCTTTAATAAAATTTGAAGCATATGTAAGATATCTAAGAAATATTTCTAATTGCTTCTTGTCATCAATCTTTTCCAGAAAATTTTATATTTTTTTTTTCTAAAATATGCTTTTGTAGAATGGTTTATCCAACTTTTATCTCTAGACCTAAAAATTCAATTTCTTGTTCAATATAAATGCAATTCTTATTACCAAGAATAATACCATGGTCAATGCATCTTTCGGTGATAGCCAGGACATCATGTTTGTGTTGTTCTATGGTCTTGGAAAAGACAAGAATATCATTGATGTAAACCAGACAATAATGATTAAGTTATTTGAGGATGTTATCTATTTTTTCTTGGAATATTTGAGGAGCACTTTTTTAAACCAATAGCATTACTATCCACTCATAATGTCCTTGAGGGGCACTAAAAACAGTTAAAGGAATGCATTTTTCATCCATTTTTATCTGCCAGTATCCGCTTTTGCAAGCTATTTTCGAGAATCAAGAGGCTCCTTGAATTATGTTGAAAATGACTGTCTTGTTAGGAATATTATAGTCATTAAAAACAGTATTATCATTAAGTTTTTTGTAATTGATTATTATCCTAACTTTTTCTCTTTTTTCTTTAGCATAATCTCTTACCATAAAAACGGGACTGGTGTGAGGATTCTTACTATTTCTGATTAATCCTTTATGCAATAATCCTTTGATTTGCTTATTAAATACTTGGATATTCTGGTGTGTATACATCATTTGTTTGAGTCAAATAATAATGTTCGAATTTAGCAAAGCAATCTTTGCAAACGTTTTAACCCCATCCCAAAATTTAAGAGGATTATCAAAGTAAAGTTATTTGCATAAGTGCTCTTGTTGTTCATCAATTTGCTCTTTAATAGTTAACTCAAGTAGTGAGATTATTAGTGCTATCTCACATTATGCAGGGATTACCTTCTCACTATGCTGGCTGTGTGTAAACTCAATCTTCTAATGAGTGTATGTTTTATTTAACTTATCAATAGGGAGCGAGTGAGTATTTATAATGAATATGATTTGGTTTATGGTTTGTGTGCATGGAGAATTAGCCTTCAAGAATTATTTCCAATAATCATATCAATAGGAGCGTTGATCAGTAGCCCATAGAATTAGTATAATACATTGGATCTCTCCTATTTCTATGGACAATCCCTCTATGGCTTCATTGTGGCTCCTTATGCTATTAGTGGCTATTTTGACTTGTAAACGATTCTTTGTGTTTTTCATATAAATTTTGGAAATAGAGATCTTTTCCAAAATAGACAGAACAATCGCTATCAATACGAGCACACAATTCATATCAATTATGTCCTTGTAAGCATACAATTATTGGTATAAAGATTCTATTAGGATTAGTATTAGCAACTTCATAGCATTTTTCTATAGTCATATTTTTAACTAATTCATCCTCATAAATTGGCGCAGTAACAATCCTTGTTTTGTATCCAAGGATCTTTCTATCTAGACATATACTTCAGTCTACAATGTGTCAAGCAGATTCAAAACTCATTCTATTCATTTCACTAGTCATACTAATTGTATCATCTTCTTTAAGCTCTTCTTTAACTGTTGAATATCCTTCTCCCCATTGCAATCCTGCATATATGCTTCTTAATAATTGGGGTTTAATGGTAAGTTTACTGTTCTCATTGATCTTTATTACATTCTCTTATTGATTTTTTTATGGGATCCGCAAAGCTAGATATCTACGACTTATCAATCTTTATGTCCTACTGATTGGACTTTATCCCTTGAATTTTTTGCATTAGAATAAGACTTTTAAAATTTTCTACCTCTATCATTGTTATCTTAGTTTTTAGGTCAACGGTATTATCTAACTTGTAAATTATTTTCCAAAATATTCTTAGTGGGTAATCAACTGTTTTTTCATATCCATTCCAACTGTTTTTATCTTAAGGGATGGGAAGTTTTTGGCACATTCATCTTTTAGGCTCACATAATATCTCACTTGGTAATTGAATCCTATTGACCCATTAAACAAATTAGTCTTGATCCTTGTGATAAATTAGTTGTTAAACTTGGTATGCCTAATATCATAGAGTAAAGCGTAAAGGTCAATATATTTGCCATAATACTGTAACGGAGTAATTTGAACTTAGACACTTCCAGCATGTATATACCTATACTTTCTATCTTTGTTATGCTTAAGGATTTTTTTTTCCCTAATTGATGAGATTAACTTCTTCCACTTCATATTTAGAGTCTTTTATCTTTAAATCTCCCTCCATCATTTCACATGCATACTTACTCTTTAGTTGAAAGACACATTTTTTATAGATCATGTCTTTCTAAATATAGGAAGGACCCAATCTCCTTTGATGCCCTCATTTTCATTTATCTATTATAAATTCTTCTCCTTGAAGATCACCAATATTAATTGGGTTATTTTTCATCATGTCACTAGTTTCTTTATAATCACTTTCTTCATATTCATCATTTAGTACAATCTTGACTATTCCCTTGTTATTTATGAGGGCTAGGTCGTCTAGTGCTTTTTTCTTACTAAGTTCAAAATAATCTAGACTATCCAAAATTTCAATACGCTTGTTATTTTTTCTATTTTGCATTTGTTCGCATAATGCCCTAACGTCTCCGTATGCCCAGTACTTACAATTTCATTCCCTACAAGATAATAAGTTTTCTTTCTAAAAAATCTTCGTCTTTTAGGGTTTGGTTTGTTATAATACTTTTTTTTAATATTTCTCTCCCTTTTGCTTGTTAAAGCCTTTTTTCTCATAAATTTTCTTGTTTTTCCCTTCTCAGGTTCATTTTCCTATTGTTGAAGATTATCCTACAACAACAACAATAACAACAACACCTCTCAGTGTGGGTCCCGCTTTTGCAGGATTGAAGAGATTCAGATGTATGCAACTTTACCTCAACCGGCAACCCTGCCTGTAGAGAAGTTGATTTCAAAAGACCCACAAAACAGGATTTTGTAAAACATTTTATAGAGAAATGCTTTTGTTAAAACAATTTATGGAGGGAAACTAGGAAAAAGCAGCAGGGAATTGCCTAAGAAATACTAGTAAATCAGGTGTTGATAACCGTGTAAACAAAGGTCCAACATATCAAGGGAAGGTACTATAACTTAACAAACCGCAGTATGCCAACAATGTTTCTTCCTAGCTGCGTGTACTATTTGCCTACAAATACAACATACGAACAACCACAACCAAACGTACCTTATTGCAACCAATAGGCACCTACAAGGCTAACTCTCTATTGAAGATTATCCTAGCAGACTAAAAATTGTTTCTTCATTTTCTTTTATTTTGAAAATGAAGACATTGATCATTGACCCATTTTCTTAAATAAGACATTTTTGTGCCAAGAGTATTAATGACGTCTACTTTTTCAAGCGATGTAATGTATTTTTTTGCAGTAATTATAGAATTGATCAGATATGATAATTTGTTATAAAACACACCAATAATGATTTTATTATTCCAATTTTGTAATAATATTAACTAAATTCAGCAAGATAAAGCTCAATGTTGTTAATATTTCTTCACCCTTCTCGAGCCTTTTCTTCGGAATCAAGTTTATCTCCTATAAATTTAGTTTCGAGTTCCTTACATAATTTTTTTAACATAGTAGCAGGTGTTTCTATCATTATTAATACATTTTTACTTTCCTCATCTAATGAGTCATGCCCATTAGCTATAGTGTAAAAAAAAAACTATGTTCGATATAATTTAGAAAAACTGCTACAATCCTTGTGATATTCAAACTCAAGATACTATTCATGCTTACTTTTCAATGCTCAAATATTTCTTCTCTATTACGAACTCTATCAATGTTTAAGATGTAACTCATTGGCTAATTAAGGTCGGGCTAATTTCTTCAAACGATGTGACTTTCCTTTAGTTTAACCCAAAGGAAAAGTCGGTTATATTCCCTGCTGGAACGTATCTAGAAGATTCACCAAATTATTCAAATTGAGGAATAACATTTTTAATTCGATTGGACTCGATTTCATCTAGGTTGAGTTTTTCTTCAACATCATTGATTTCACCGTCAAATACCATTTTATCATTTTTTTTTATCTAGTTTCATCCCAATTTTTTCTAAAGGAACATCATGTAGATCTTCTAGTTTAATCAAGCCCATATGTTGATGTATTTCTTCTTCTAATTGGACATTATTGTCTCCCCATTATGATTAGATAGGACTTCTTGCTTGCATGCTAATGCACTCATAATCTTGTTTAATTCTTCTGGGTTTTGTTCTTTATCAAACATACTCTATAATTCCTCAAGACTGTATTGCTTACACTCCATCATCTTGTTCTTTCTCTGCCTTTTCAGATAATTTTTCAATTGATTTTCTCTTACTTCTTTTTGGATTTTTATATCTTCTAAAGGAAATTATTTTGTTTTTTATGTTTTGGAAAGGATATTTATGCTGAAATGGAATACTAATACTTAAATTAGATTTTTCACTATATCTAATTTCGTTGATCAAAGAAAGATAATTGCTTCTTTATCTCCTTAATCACAGTCTTAATTTTCGCTGATTGTGGTGCTACTAAAGTGGTTTCTTCTAGTGAGTACACAATATGTGAATAATTAAGAGCCGAGTAGGTATATTATATCTATTTGGCATTGTATTTTAGTAGGTTCGGAGATTACAGAAAACACCAAAAGAAACTCTCTTCCGATACCGTAGACATTGATTTGAGGAACACTACGATGTGCTTCTTGAGGAGGCCTTGTCTGATTCTAGTTTGCCTGATCCACTTGCACTTGATTCGACAAGCTCCTCCGCTTTGCAATTTTGAAATTTTACAATTTTTGCCCGACGGTTTACCCTTTACGAATGTTCCCTTCCTGGTATTTCTGTTGTTATTTGATGAAACATGCAAACAACACTGGCTCCAGAATAATTCACCTAGAAATCTGGACAGGACATGTGTTAAAACTCTCACATCTACATTACATTCAAGTCAGAAATTGGTCCGTACAAAGGTGTACCTCAAAGCACGCTTAGATTAGTGTGACGTACTTGGCCTCCCCACAACTACGAGATCAAGAATTTTGGCCACCTCAACTTAGAGCCACGTAAAACTGCATCTGATCGCAAAATCTGTATTTTGAGGCTTCAGTTTAGTCAAGCCATCAGCAGCTCGCAATATCATCTACATGTGCACAACACCATTTTTATCAGCAGAAAAGTCGTAAGTTGAGAATTAATAGGTGATAAGCCTGATATTTCAATTTGTTTGAATTACAATTTGGGAACGCAAGAAGGGCAGGCAGAGCAGTAATGAATCCACAAACTCAACTTGACAAGCCTTCTTCTCTTAGACTCTTTAGTACCCAACTAAACGATATGGTATTGGTAGGTTTAGGTATGACATGAAGCGAAGTATGAAGCGATGGTATCCGTTGGTTCAGCTCTTGTTAGTCCTAAGGAAAATATAAACCCCCCACACAGGGCCCCCTCCCAAAAAAAAGGAAGAGAGAGAGAGAGAGAGAGAGAAGGGAGAAGTTACTACTAAAACGAGAGAAACACCCATTACATGCATGATCAACAGTATATCTGCTAAGCAATAAAATAGGGCTTTGTTCTTTTTTTCTTGGAAAATACAGGATAAAATTCATTAATGGAAGATCATATGGAATCTACAACATACATCATACTCAAGCAAATGTTATTGAATGTACAGCTCAATGGTTGCAGGCAGTGCCTACAACCACACCTACAGTTAGGAGGAAAAACAGTCTGTGACTTCAAAGGAGCATAACCCAGGAACAAAAATGCCCTACTCTAAGCTGCAAATCAACCAAAAATTACATGCCCAACAGTGTTTCTCACTTACAAAGGATTGGAGTTCAATAGCATTCAGTGTAATGCTAACATCTTACTTTCATTGTGGTTTCTGGAACAATTTAGCATTGCTCTCACACAAAATTTCACAAATAACCCCAGCTGTAAAACTCTCTGCTTCTACCAAGAACAAAATTCCCCTTGGCAGCAGGAAACTATCTTAAGTGCCTGCACAAACAACCAAGACCTGAGAGGAACTGAATCCACACGAGATCACCTCATGCTCATGAATAAAAGTGGAACTATAGAAGATATTAGCAGTTGACCGTTCCTGATTGCTACAGAGAAGACAATCCCTTTGTCCGGCGATCCATCTCTAAGTAGCTTACCAGCAGACAGCCTATTCTGGACTAAAAACAGCATAAATTGATTGTCCACGTCTTCCTCTATTCTTTCACACAATACCAAGAAACTGCAGGTCTGGGAACACGGAAAAGGTGGTAGCAGATTCACTGGCAAAGTTACCTGCGTCAAAGCATATCTGAAGGGTAGAAGCAGCAACTTCAAGTGAGCCACATATAGTAATGATCTCGTCCCTCAATCTCACTGGGGATAACCAGCACCAACGAACTGAATTAGCGCTTTGGTCGTTGTTGCCCAGCAAAGAATAGTTGTTCGATGGGTGAGAACAACATCATGTCTACCAATTGAAAAACCTTTGCAGGAGCCTGTCTTCTTCCTCAGAAATACAGTTTAAGGTATTATCATGTATTTCACACTCACATTACTGATAGGGTAATAAACTGTCCTTCAAGATGTTCTAGGTTCATGACCTAATGCCCGTGGCACCTCCAGCAATTGACAAATTGCTGCAAGCAAGAAGCAGTCACAATTGTTGACTTCAAACACTAGACTAGATGCTTCAACGACATTTCTCAAGCAACATGGCCATCACATGCCCAGTATAAAACAAATGGTCATCTCAAGATGGTCAGAATGTCAGAATCAGGAGGTTTTAATCTGGTCCAATTGTACACAACCCACCTAGCCTCGCTGCTTTAACCACATTTCTCAATACACCTGGTCATCAATTCCCATTCTAAAACTATAGGTCATCTCATATTGGTCAGAATTTGGAGGATTTAGTTGGTCCAATTGTGCACAAGCCATCTAGCCTAGCTCCTTTAACCACATTTCGCAATACACCTGGCCATCAATTCCCTGTCTAAAACTATTGGTCACCTCATAATGGCCAGAATCTGGAGGATTTGGCTGGGTCAATAGTGCACATCAGTGACCTAGCTTAGCTTTCTTTAACCACATTTCTCAAGAAACATAGCCATCAAGTGCCTAGTCTAAAACTGCAGGTCATCTCAAAATGATCAGAATCTGGAGAATTTAGCTTGTTCAATTTTGCATCAGCCCACTTAGCCAATCTTGAGTTTCCATGCTCTCTACAAGAATCAACAATTCTAGTCAACATGGAGATAGTAGGGTCAAATGGTAGTGACCTGATAAGCTTCTCAAGCTCATCCATTGCTCCATGTTGACTGTAGAGTTCAATCATACACTCATAATGCTCTAATCTCGCCATGACACAATACTCGGCACTCATTGCATCAAAATATTGCTTGGCCTCATCAACAAAGCCCCCGCGAATGCAAGCACTGAAAAGTACCTGGAAGGTGACATGGTCAGCCTGAACTCCTGATTTTTTCATCATCCGGAACAATTCAAGCGCCTCAAATGCCATACCATGGTGACAACATCCATTCATCATAGAGTTCCACATAATTACATCCCCTGGGGCAGCACTTTTGAGCACTCTAAGTGCATATTCAACATGCTTGCATTTTGAGTACATGTCAAGCATAGCACCTAGAACGACATCATCTATTTCATACCCATTCCTTACTATGAACCCATGGATTTCCTTACCCGGTTTAATTGCAAATATGTCAGCACATGCTGCAAGAACTGTAGCAAATGTATGTTCATTTGGAGTAGTTTCCTGCAGCATCTCGGGGAACAACATCATGACAGCTTCACTCATTTGATGTCGGCCAAAAGCAGCCATCAAAGAGTTCCAAGATATAGTATCCCTCCAAGAACCCATTTGGCAAAACCAAAGTCTAGCACTTCTCAGGGTTCCACACTTCCCATACATGCCAAGAAGAGAATTGGAGATGAATGTATCAGAGTCAAGCCCTTGCCTATAGATATAAGCGTGAAGTTGCTTCCCAAACTCAACATCTGAGAGCGCAGCTGACACATTTAGCATTAAACTAAGAGTTGTGCAGTCAATGTCACTTATTTCCTTGCACATGAGGAGAATAAAACTCATGGCCTCCTCCCAGTGGCCAAATCGAACATACCCTGCCAACACAGAATTCCAGGAGATGATGTTCCGCTCAGGCATGTTATCAAAAAGCTCCCTTGCTTCATTTGTTCTTCCTGATGATGCAAATCCAGATACCATAGAAGTCCAAGATATCACGTCATTATTTTCTGACTGACTGAAAATTTTCCAAGCACTAGAAAGATCATTACACTTCACATACATATCAATAAGAGAGGTAGCAACTGTCTCATCATGTTCATAATTTATCTTAATGGCAATTCCATGAATTTGGATTCCCTCCATAAAAGCATACATATCAGAACATGCAACAAGAGCATTTGAAATGGTATATGTCAAGGGCATCACACCAGCTCGAATTGCCTGAGAAAACATGTCAACAGCCTCTCGACAATCACCCACCTCAAGATATCTCCTAACAATCACATTCCACGAAACATTATTTGGACTCTGAATCTCATAGAACATCTTCTGAGCATCAGACATAATGTCACACTTCCCATAAATATCAACAAGAGAGCTCCCCAAAATCACATTTTTACCATGCCCCTGCTTCACTATAAGTCCATGAACCATCCTCGAGAAACCCAATTCTATCAAAGCCGCACAAGACCCAAGAACACTAGCAAAAGTCACCTCAGTCGGAGAAACCCCCGCATTATTCATTTTCAAAAACAGCGACAACGCCTCTCTTGGAGCCCCTCCGTGTGCAGAGGCGGTGATCAGGGCATTCCAGCTACCACCATCTCTCTGAGGCATTTCATCGAATAGCTCCCGGGCATCCCGCAAACACCCACATTTCCCATAAGCCTCGATTGCCCGGTTGAGCAAAAAGGTGGGGGGTGGATCGTAGTAGGTGATGAGATGGGATTCAACCTTCCGAGCTTCAACAATGGCGCGATTGGAAGAGCAGAGCTGGAAGAGGCGGCCATAGAGAGGAAGAGTGAAGGGAAAGGGAGAAGCAAAGAGGATAGAGACGGCTTTCTTGAGGCGGCCGGCATCGAGGAGAGAGAGAATGGTGTTGGTGGCGGACTTTGCCTGGATGGGTATGGATCTTTCTTGGATAGCAGTGGACTGGAGAAGGCGATTCAGTGCAGAGGAACCACCGTTTACACCCATGTAATGTAATGTCGACCGTTTGGAAATCCCCGGGAAAATTAGTTTTCTACATGAATTACATACGTGAAAACAACTCTCCTTTTTTTTTTTTGGTTTTTCTTTTTTCGCGGGGGGGGGGGGCCCGCCGGATGAAGAGGGAAATTTTTTATTATTTTTTGACCCTAAAGCGGTATAGTAAAAATAAACTTAAGATCTCGAATATTAACAAACTTCACTATAGATTAACTATAGATTAACTAATACATTGTCTTCAAAAAGAATCCTACTTAACTTAAAAGGCCAAAAGTATTATAAAAAAAATGCAAATTCTTATATGAGAATATGAGATTGTCTCATGCTAAGTTATTGTGAGATGACTTATATGATATTTTCTTAAAAATTAAATAAGGGATGTTAAAAAGAGTGGATTCACTCTCCACTCTTTTCCAAATTTAATAAAGAAAAAGATATGGCAAGTTTTCCAAATTCAAGTTTTGATTCATTAATTGTCGAGATTCTTGCCTTATATTGTGTTTGCAACTAACCTTGATTAACTATTACTCAAATTCAACTTTTGATTCATCAAAGAATTGCTTACATTGCAACATTTTGAAAACCCTTTTAACCTTTTTACCTATTGCTAATTCATTGGTCATAGATGTTTATTCGAAAACACAATTAGTCTTAGATATTTTTGTGTTTTCTTTTGTCGTTCATTTTGTTTAATTCTTGTTCATTGGGTGTTGCTCGTTTTAGACACTGCAAGAGTAATGACATGCTTGTATAACTATTGAATAAAGATGAGATTTTTAATTTGTATTTTGTGAAATTTTAATGCTTGTGTACATGGATTCCCTTGTTACAACTGAGGTTCTTCTTGTTTTTTTTATCTTTTTTCAATAAATTCACTCAAGTTCATGTGGATTTCTAGTAATGAGTATGTGCACTAATTTAGTCATCCATTAGTAGGACAATAGTGATATATAGGGGTGATCAATACCGGTTAACAGAAAATTTAGTTAACCGAAAATCGGTTAACCTAAAAGTCCGTTTGTAAAAATTGTGAACCAAAAACCGAACTGAAACTTTCGGTTAACCGAATTTTTTAGTTCGGAAAAAATGTGAACCGTTTGAAAAATTCGGTTAACCGGATTTTCAGTTTCGTTAACTAGATTTTCAGTTTGGTTACCGGTTAACCGGTAATTTAAATTGTTAATTTTCAATTTGCACTCCTTTTTTAATTAATTTAACTATTTAAGGCACCAAATATTAATTTACACATTATTGTATGTTTAGTCTTATCTTTAATAATTATAAAATCTACGCTTGACCAATATAAAATTTAGTTTTTTTAAAATAAAAAGGTAAGTTTTGGTTTCAGTTAACCGTTTGGTTTCAGTTAGCCGTGCGGTTAACCGAATCTCAAACGGCTTAACCGAAACCGAAATCAAAATCGCAAAATTTTTTCCGTTCGGTTTACGAAACTGAATTTTTAAAAAAAATCAAACCGGTTTTCCGATTCGGTTTTTCAGTTTTGGTTTTTTTTGCTCACCCCTAGTGATATACTGTAAGTCATCGTTGATTTTTGTTCGATAGTCACCGGGGCTAAATGATTTTAGTCATTTTTTTAATGAAATAATCATCTTTTAGGTTATGTTTTAGTGAAGTTACAAAACAATTATACATCACAGCTATTTTCAGTAATCAGCTATTCTTTTAATAGTCATATATTCTAGGTAGTTTAGCTTCCATTAGTTTAGTTGCAGGTACTAAATGTTTTTACTCAAGTGCTGATGAAATTATCATTATTTTATGTTTCAATTACCTGTCTTAGAAAATATTCATATCTTAGATGTATGTTTGTCATCAATTCCCTGTAATAGTCACGCTTTCTAGGTAGTTTGATTTTGTTATCTTAGTCAAACGTTAGTGAATACTTTTAGTGATAATAATCATCATCAGCTTATGTTTGAATGAAGCGCTTACTACAAAATAGTCATATATTTCACCCCCCCCCCCCCCAAAAGTCATATATTACATCTATTTTAGCCATAAGTCACCCTTTTAATAGTCATCTATTCTACGTGGTTTACTTAAAGGAGAGGGATATTGGATTTGACATTTTCATTCTTTCTAATTATTTGCAACTACTAATTATAGTAAATTGGTCCTGCAGACTTTAGATGGGTAGAAAACAATAGATTTAAATCAAGGGTGAAGGGGGATAAGCACTCTATAAAAAATTATGTGTTCTGAGTTTAAAAGTGAAAAAAATGTACCAAATACAAACATAGTCATAATGGTATCGAACTAAACCGTTAAAACAATTTGCACTTAGGAATCCGTGTCCCAAATTCTTGTAGGGTTAACTGTTTGTACTTTTGCAACCACATGTTTAGTGTTTGACTGCCTTTTCTTTTGGAAATGGTTTCAGTTCTTTGTGGTCTTCCCTTTGTGACTGCTCATGTTGGATCCAAACAATTGTAGAGGAACTTGTCAAGCTTTCTTCGCTCTCTGTTTACCAGTACCTATTAGTCACTCAATGCAAAATGAAAGAATTAACAAATATTATCAGTCAATCATTGCAACTATTAATGGTCATATAAATTTACGTGGTTGTAATAGATGAATTCATTCTAGTATCCAAATTTACAGTATTTAATCATATCTACATAACGTCATTAGTCATATAGTAACAAAGGAATTATCAAGTACCATTAGTCACCCATTGAAATTATTGTCAGTCATATTTACATAGTTGGAACATCGACACCTATTTAGAAACACGAATTTCGTGTACATAGTCTCATATGCAAAATATAATTATTCATACAATACATATTTATCAAATATTATCATTCACTCATTAGAAACAAATATAGTTGTAACACAAATTTATGTAAATAGTCATACATTCAATACACTCAAAACATAATCAGTCATATACTATAATCTTAAATGCAAAGAATTTATCAGAATATCATTACTTACCCACTGAAAATATTAATAATCTCATTTATGTAGTTGTTATACCCAAATTTATTTTAGTACACAAATTTACTGTAGAATAGTCATATATGCAAAACATAATTAGTATGTACCATATAACACCATATTAAGCTCAATATCATTAGTCACCCATTGAAACTATTATCGGTCATACTTACGTAGTTACGATTGAAGCTTTTTCTAAAATACAAATTTAGTATATATAGTGAGACATGCAAAATATAATTAGTCATATAAGACCATATTAAATAGAAAAATTATCAAATATTATTAGTCACCCAATTTTAGTCATACTTACATAGTTATATAGACACATTTCGTCTAGAACATGTATTCACATTGGATATTCATACATGTAAAACACAATTAGTCTTATAGCACTTATATTAAACAAAAACATGCCACTTCATTCGCTATCGCAACTCCAAACGCTTCAAGAATGCATGTAAACAATTTGACCTTCTTTTGCCACAGATCCCTCCATATGTACATGTATTTTCATATCTTTGGTCTGCTTTCATCCAGTATATAATATTTCAAACAAACCCTAATTAGTACAAGATGTAAATAAAAAGTAGAAAAATAAAACCTGAGAACTAACACAATTTTATGTGAATGATTTATGGATTTATTTGAACTTAATTTGGTTATCTTCACCACTTAACATAGACGACAAACGAGGGAAGATTGAGCATTGGCTCGGTTGAAGGATTCAACATAGATGAATGAATACAATAGAGAAAGACATATGGTAAACGACCGATGAACAGATAAATAGAGAGCAACTAAGGAATGACTGATGGACAACAGTTGCGGGGAAAGGAGGGAGACAATGAAATAGAGAGAGTAAGGCTACTGATTACATGAACGGTGAAGAGAGCGAGTTTTCGGGGGTTTTTTAAATGCGATTGCAGCTCAAACGCGTGAACAGACATGTGGGTTTTGCAATGTGAAAGATGATGTGGCTTACGCATCTCACAATAAATTAGCATGAGATGGTCTCACACAAGATTGTTAAGAGTAGATATTCTATTTGATCCCCCCCCCCCAAAAAGGAAGACTAGATATCCTATTATCAAAATTTATCCGCAATTTTAACAAGTCTGGACATCTGTACAATGAAGTTATACTAAAGTTTGCTGGCATTTGGGAAAAGATGCATTAACGTTAAAGAATGCAGTTGGGAGCAAGAATATTGCTATAAGTTTAGAGTCAGTCGACAGTATATTTATCATTAGCTTTTTAGAAAGAAGAATTCATTTTGATATTTTAGATTTATTTTTGTTGATAGATATTCATTGTATATGCGCTATGGTTTTTCATTAATGAATTATTCCATTTTCTTATAAAAAAAAGTCTGGAATCTTCTTTAATTATTTATCCATAATTTTAATAATAATTATACACAATTTCAATACTCTGCTAAGATATATAGTTTCATCTTTTTTTGTTATTGTCAAGTTAAAAAATTTTAAAAATCACCATTCTCTTGTGTTGAGGCCATATCATTTTCCATCATTATCAAGTTAAAAGAAATCTAAAAAAATTCCACCATTCTTGATGCTTGTGGCCAGTTGTAAAAAGGCAAATTAAACACCATATTACACACACACGCGCGCGCGCGCGCGCGCACACACACACACACACACACACACACACACA
>JACYFF010031954.1:15265409-15276319 GCA_017589665.1 Selenicereus undatus | reverse complement strand
TTATGAGTTATGGTGCTCACTTATTCGTACTTATGTGTATATTCTACTCTTTCGTGTTGCACGTGCAGGAACGGTTTACATGGGATCCTGAGCATGAGGACCTGGTACGAGGAGAATGGCAACAGAAGGTGCGTGTACGGCTGAAAGACATAGTGCACAAGGCCGTAAAGGACCCTCCGAACAAGATCCTCCACTGGATGACGGATGATATTCGCACATCATTGCACACCAGGAGGGACACGGATGAGGAATTCAAGAAGCGGTCGGAGCGCAACAGGAGGAATAAGATAGAGGGACCCAAGGCTAAGATTGGGCACAGCCAGGGGTCAATATCAGCGACAATGTGGGCTGGGAGACTGGTATGAAAATGTTAACTACTTTCCTGGGATACAGTGTTTTAACTTTGGAGGGTTGCTAATGTGGGTTCGTATATGTGTATATGATAGACAAAGCAACTGGGAAGAAGACCTTCGGCTGCGGAGCTGTTTGCTACCACTCATTCGAAGGTTGATGAGAGTGGCCAGCGGATTTGGTGTGACGCATACGCCCAGAGTGTGTATGTAAGTACTGTATATGTACTTCCTTGTCGAATTCTGAACACACTCTTTATGTTTGACCTTTTCAACTCATTCCAATGGTGCAGGAAAAATATGAGCAACTGAAAGTAGGAACTGACGTGCAAGTGGGTTCTGCAGCTGATGATTACTTGTTCTTCAAGGCAAGTGGTGGCTAGACTGACAAGGGCACTATCTACGGGCTTGGCAGAGAGGGTCCCGCCATGTTCGAGAAACCGACCACTTCAAGGCGTAGTAGTTCATCAGCATACTCCTCCCCGGTAGTAACCCAACTCCAAGATCAATTGCAAGCAACACAGAATGAGCTGCAGACGACTCAATCTCGACTGCATTCGACGGAGGATGAGTTGAGGACTACTAGGGAGGAGTTGAGTACTACTAGGCATGAGCTAGAAGCTACAAGGAAGCAGCTGGATGAGCAACGTATTGGGCTGTTGGACCTGAATGCTCGGTTCGATAGCTTCTCGGCGCTGCTTGGCCATCCCACCCGTGCAGACAACTCGCAAGCGTCGTCACAGATGTAGGTATGTGTATGTGTAGTTGTACCCCTCAACTTAGCTGAGATATGTATTCGTGGAACACTGTGACGTAGTTAATGAACAGTACATAACTGTTGTATTCGTGGAATGCTCCATTGTGGATAATTTGGTGCTATTTCGGTTGTGAATTATGGCCCGACCATTGAGGCGGCATGCAGGTAGACCGAAATTGAAGTAGAATGTATATAGGAAAAATATGGGTACATTGGAGATTGAAATTGAAATTAGCCTGTATTGGAGACCGAAATTGAAGTTTGGTCTCAAATGTAGCCACAGATGGGCAGTAGCCTGTATTGGAGACCGAAATTGAAGTTTGGTCTCAAATGCAGGTAGAGATGGGTAGTAGCCTGTACTGGAGACCGAAATTAAAGTTTGGTCTCAAATGTAGCCACAGATGGGCATTAGCCTGTATTGGAGACCGAAATTGAAGTTTGGTCTCAAATGCAGGTAGAGATGGGCAGTAGCCTGTATTGGAGACCGAAATTGAAGTTTGGTCTCAAATGTAGCCACAGATGGGCATTAGCCTGTATTGGACACCGAAATTGAAGTTTGGTCTCCAATTGAGACCGAGAATAGTGGTCTCCATTAGAGACTAATCTCTTTCGGTCTCTGGTGGAGACTGTCTACTTTGGTCTCTATTAGAGACCAAAATTTTTGGTCTCTGTTAGAGACCAAAGTAGACCGGTCTCCAACTGAGACCAATATTTATTGGTCTCAGTTAGATACCGATCTACTTTGGTCTCCATTAGAGACCGAAAATACTGGTCTCAGTTCGAGACCGGTCAAACTTGGTCTCCATTAGAGACCAGTCCATTTTGGTCTCTAATAGAGACCACTGTGTATAAATGTGGTCTCCAAATTTGAATTGCTACCAAAGATTTAGAGACTGATGCTTTTCGGTCTCTATTCGGTCTCTAAAATTAAATAGAGACCGATTTTCCCCTTTTAGAGACCGAAAAGCTCCGATCTCTAACTGCACGGAATCTTGTAGTGTTCTCTTTGTTTTTTGATTAAGACAAACATATTTTGATTATATTGTTGCTCTATTGAAACTTGCCTTCAATTGCCTTCCACAAAATATTAAAAATTTAGAATATTGGTAAGAATGACATCAATCATACATTTCATTTCTTACTACTCATAGAATCAAGAATTCAACTTCCCAATGCTCAATAACAATACCATCCAGGTAACATAAACACACATGCATAACTGCATAAGTGAACATCACTTACAATAGTTACAAAAAAAAAAAAGGAAAGAAAACAAGCTGCGCACCGTACATGTGCAAAAACTAGTTAAATTTGATTAAAAGTTGTATCCATGGTTACAAAAGATTAAATATATTGATTACAACTACAAACAATAAACTACATTTGACTAAAACTATTAGCTCTAACTACATAGTAATAATTATATAAAATTAAGTTCCCTTTTAGTGTCCCATATAATAATTTGTATGTCAATTACTTTGAAAAAGAACAGCAACCTTTTAGCGCAAAATAATAACAGTAGTGAAGGTAGAATTTGAGGATTTTTGGGGACACCATTTTTTTTTTTTTTTTGCAAAACTCTCCTTAAAAACGACAAATACAAATATTACTATATTTGAAAAACGACAATAGTTCATATCCTAGGTAGATTAATTAATAATATAGTGTCCTTTGAATTTTTTTTCAAAAATTAAATATGTAATTTTCTACTATCTTAATGGAAGATATTAAAACATAAAATATTTTATAAATTTTTGAGCAAATATTCAAATGGGGTAGAAGGTTTTTAGTTTATTGATTTGATTTTTTTTTTAATCACAAGGGCTTTAATTGGAAAATTATAATCTAAATTGATCGTTAATTAACTTATCTGTTCATTCATTGAAAAGTGTATTTAAAGTTTGACCCTTTTCATAGTCTTATTCGATTACAGAATTTTGATGATAAGTGTATTTAAAGTTTGACCCTTTTCATAGTCTTATTTGATTACAAAATTTTGATGATACATCACCAATTTATTGCGCACCTATAAATGATATTTAAAATGAATAAATATTTGCAATACACATTGCTTATGCTTTTCTAAATGGTTGTTACAATGAGCAATGATACATATGTATAAATTAATAGAAGACAAGTAATCCATAATATGTTCACTAACCCTAAATTCTCATCTCGTTTTTTCTCTCACTCTTTGGCATGCAAAGGAAAAATATATAAAAGTGTCACTTATTCACTTACTTCCTTTCCCCAACTTTGTGAGATTTCAATCAGTGATAGGGATTCATCTTTGCACTTCATTCTGAAGTTTAGATGTTTTAATCATCCGACATTATCATCAAGCGAATGTCGAATTTTGGGAAACGACAATATTTACATATATTTATCACTACAATTTGGTTATTTTCTATCCAAACAAAGCCTTCTAGATGCATTTACATAGGTTTTTGCTGAGCCTTAATTACTCCTTTTCTCTTTATCTATAAATCTGTCTGTTAGTTTTTATAGTTCTATGTCTAGATATCTTTTTTATTTTTTATTTTAAAAACTGACTATGTGAGTTTGATGTGCTTTTTTTGCTTTTTCGTGTATAATAATTCCAAACAAATTAAAAAGTTTATTGGTTAATGTTCAGGGCTTTTTCCTTCCTATATTTTCAAATATATGTATATATGAACTTAAAAATTATTGGAGAAATATATATATCAATGTTTACGAGATTATTCATATGGAAGCAAATACTCGAGTGAATACATGTCACTATTTACCAGATCGTTCATATGGAAGCTGAATAGTCGACTGAAATAATGGCTTCTTTGATAATATTTGAAGCCTTACAAGTTTTGAATGAAAAAAGCACAACGTAAATGTGAACAAATATTATTTTCATAATGCTATTATATTATGGAATGATGTGGATATTGATTTTGAATTCATAAGCAATAAAATTTAAAAAGCTAATTATATTTATTTTGAGAACTATTTTTTTGATGCTACATTTAATAATCAAAATGAGCTGTAGATGCATTATGAGGAGCAAGCTACTGAAATAATTTGAATATTTTTTTCTTTTTGTTAATTATATTGATTATTTGTACTAATGAAATTAAAATAAAAATTGATTAAAATCCTTGCATCGTAAAGGTATGAAACTGATACTAATAAAAGTTTACAGCAACCGACGGTCATCATTTGATAGTATACAACTCTAACACAAGTTATTCATTTTTCTCCTAGCGTAATTGTCAGAGTTGATCAATATGGATTACTATCTTTGCTGCCTATCAATAACTAATGACAACAGTAATCGTGTATATCAGTAAAGAAAGCAAGGAAAGGGGATAATCTTATTGATTAACATCAAGGAGCTCTTATAGAGCTGTACACCAACTGATATAGCTAAAAATAGGCTAACAAATATCACGTTAATAGACCACTAAAAAGGTGCAACTTCTAGCTAAAGACCCGGATACTAATTGACTCCATTTAAACTACTTTTGTTTGACTAAATCAAACAAATACTTTGAACAAATATCTAACAATCACTCCCTTAAACTGAATGCTTTCAGTTTAATTGAAATAATTACAAACACCAAGCAACTTCCTGAGTTTCTGGAATGTGCATAATTTCAAAGGCTTTGTCATTATATCAGCAATTTGATCCTCACTCTTACAGTAGAGAACTTCAATGACTTCAGCTTTTGTGAGATCCCTTAAGAAATGAAACCTGACATCTATGTGTTTGCTCCTACCATGAAACACGGGATTTTTGGAGAGTTTGATCGTTGATGTGTTGTCACAATAGATTGCAGTTGGTCCTCTTTGCTTGAACTGCAGCTCCTCAAGTATCTTTCTGAACCATATAGCTTGACAGGCACAAGTTGTAGCAGCTACAAATTCTGCCTCAGTGGTTGATAAAGTGACAATAGATTGCTTTTTAGAAGACCAAGCAACGGCTCCTGAACCCAACATGAACACATAGCCCGAAGTACTTTTTCTGTCATCTTTGTCTCGGGCATAATCACTATCAGTAAAACCACAAAAATCTGATTTGTCTCCTCTCTTGTAAAACACTCCGCAATCAATTGTTCCCTGTACGTAACGGAGAATTCGTTTGGCAGCTGCAAGATGAACCTTTTTTGGGCATTCCATATACCTACTGACAAGGCTGACAGAATACATTATGTCAGGTCTAGTAGTAGTCAAATACATCAGACTTCCCACGATTTGTTTGAACACTCTGCTGTCCACTTTCCACCCTTCTTCTGGATATTTCACAAGTTGAAGACCAACTTCAGTTGGAGTTACGGCAAGATTACAGTTCTTCATTCCGAACCTGTCAAGAATTTCTCGAGCATACTTTCTTTGAGTAATAAAAATACCAGCAGCAGATTGCACCACTTCAATGCCAAGAAAATAGTGCATCATTCCAAGATCAAACATATCAAATTCAAGCATCATGGATTGTTTGACTTTTTCAAACATAGCAGCATCATTTCCAGTATAAATCAAGTCATCTACGTATAAGGACACAACAAGCATCTTTCCTCCTTCAACTTTAACAAACAAAGTATGCTCATATGGGCATTTAGAAAAACCTTCCTTCACAAAATAGGCTTCAATGCGACTATACCAAGCTCGTGGGGCTTGTTTAAGTCCGTATAAAGCCTTTTTCAACTGGTACACTTTGAATTCATCTCCGACTTTAACATAACCAGGAGGTTGTTTGACAAATACATGTTCTTTCAAGTCTCCATGCAAGAAAGCCGACTTGACATCCAACTGGAAAATGGGCCACGAATTTTGTGCTGCCAATGCAATTAATAATCTGATTGTATCATGTCTTGCTACTGGAGCGAATACTTCTTCATAATCTACACCGAATTCTTGCTCGTAACCTTTTGCCACCAAGCGAGCTTTATACTTGTCCACCTCACCATTTTCTTTCAACTTGGTCTTGAAGATCCACTTCACATCGATTGTTTTCTGCCCTTTCGGAAGCTCAGTTAACTTCCATGTGTTATTTCTTTCAATAGCTGGAAGCTCTTCATCCATAGCTTTTCTCCATTTTGATTGCTTTACTGCTTCTTCAAAGGTTACAGGATCACAATTGGTAAAAAGAGCAAAATGAGCAGTTGGATCCTCAGATTGACCAATTCCCGTTACTTCATAATCATCCATCCATATTGGTCTTTTTCTGCTTCTTGGTTCTCTTGCAACTGCCGGTGAGACTTGAGTCACCACTTGTTCATCTTGAGTAGTGATTGCTGCAGCACCACTGTATTATGTTGATTTTCAGCTTCATCTTGCCCATCAAAGTCTGCTGGAATTTGTCGTTGAGAACCAGATTCACTCCATGTCCAGAAATTTTCTTCGTCAAATATTACGTCTTGACTAATGACAATTTTCTTGGTGATAGGATTATATAGTTTGTAAGCTTTGGAACAATCGCTAACACCTAGGAAAATGCATTTCTCACCTTTGTCATCAAGCTTCGTTCTTGTTTGATCTGGAATACGGGCATAACAAATGCACCCGAAAATTCTGAAATGGTCAACATTAGGCTGTCGACCGCTCCAAGCTTCCTCCGGTGTCATATTTTGAACAGAGAATGTAGGGCTTTGATTCAAAATATGAATGCTCCAGTTAACAGCTTCAGGCCAGAAAGCTTTTGGAACACTGCTTCTTGTCAAGAGACTGCGCACCATATTCATTATAGTGCGATTTTTGCGCTCACAGACACCGTTTTGTTGGGGCGTATAGGCTGCTGTCAGTTGCCTTTTAACGCCATTGCTTTCACAAAAATTTGCAAATTCTTGTGAATTGTATTCCCCGCCTCGATCTGTGCGAAGTACTTTGATGTGGCTTCCTGCTTCTTTCTCAACCATAATTTTAAAGCTTTTAAAAGCTTCAAAACATCAGATTTGGCCTGCAAAAAATAGACCCATGTCTTCCGACTAAAATCATCAATGAAGGTAATTATGTATCTTTTACCTCCATTTGAAGATGGATTAATTGGGCCGCAAAGATCAGAATGCACCAGCTCCAACACATTTTTGGCTCTCCAAGATTTTCCCTTGGGAAATTGATTACGTTGCTGCTTGCCAACTGTACATTCCTCACATACTTGAGAAGGAGTTTCAATTTGAGGAAGACCACTGACCATATTCTTCTGTTGCAGAGTGCTTAAGCCACCAAAACTCAAGTGGCCATAATGAAAATGCCATAACCACGATGTATCTGTTACGTTGGCCGAGAAGCAGGAAGAACTCGAACTCTGCAACGGAAGTGGAAACATATGATTTGCTGTCATGCTAACTTGAGTAATCAAACCCAGCCTTGAATCTTCAATTCGACATAATCCATTTTTAATGGATATCTCATAACCTTTTTCATGTAGCTGACCAATACTAAGTAAATTGGTCTTTAAATTTGGAACATAAAACACATTAGAAATTGTGTGAAAAGAGTTATCTTTGGCATGTAAAGTGACATTGCCTTTTCCCATGACAGATACAACAGAGTTATCACCGAACTTGACGGTATTGCGGAAGCTTTCATCCAATTCAGAAAATGCCTTCTTGTCTCCGCACATGTGGTTGCTACACCCGGTGTCCAAATACCAAAGATTTTGTCGAGTTTCTTCACTTGCATAACACACCATCAAGAGAGAAACTTCTTCTTCCTTCTCTGCAAAGTTAGATACTTCTGCACTCTGTCTATTTAAATTTGTTCGACATTCTGATTGGTAATGACCATACCTATGGCAGCGATAGCACTCAACATTTGATTTGTCTACTGACTTTGGTCTCTGAGTTGTTGAGTCATGTCCTCCACGTCCCCTTCCTCTTCCTTGAAACTGATTATCATTCTGCTGATGGTACTGTTGATTACCTCGACTATAGCTTCCTCTCCCCCTACTCCGTCCTCGGCCTCTGCCTCGACCTCCACTTGTTTTAGAAGGATTATTTGTGGTTGCTGTCAGCGAGTGTTCTTCTTTATCCTGCTGGATGATTTTCTACTCATGAACTAACAAAGAACTTTGCAATTCATCAATGGAGAGTTCTTCAATATCCTTCGATTCTTCGATAGAGCAGACAACAAAATTAAATTTCGGTGTCATTGATCGAAGAATTTTCTCAACAATGGTGACATCCTGCATTTTCTCTCCATGGATCCTCATCTTGTTTGCAATTGCCATAGTTCTTGAAAAGAAATCGGCAACTGCTTCTCCTGACTTCATACGCAAATTCTCAAATTTAGTTCGGAGTCCTTGGAGTTGTACCCTTTTTGCCTTCACATTGCCTTGATACTTCTTCTTCATGGAGTCCCAAATTTGCTTGGAGGTTTCTTTGCAAAGAATAGTCTCCAAAATGGAACGATCAATTGCTTGAAACAGATAATTAAGATCTTTCAATTTTAAGGCTTCAAATTTTGTTTTCTGAGCTTCCGTAGCTCCTGTTGCTGGTTCTGTTACTCCATATTCAACAACATTCCAATACTCCTTGGACCTCAAGAAGTTCTCCATGAGCATGCTCCAATGATCATAGTGACCATCGAAGCGCGGAATAGCTGGTTGTACGAAGTTGTCTGAGGAAGCCATTGAATGTTAGTTGCGGCTATTATATGTAACTCAAGCTCTGATACCACTGACAACAGTAATCGTGTATATCAGTAAAGAAAGCAAGGAAAGGGGATAATCTTATTGATTAACATCAAGGAGCTCTTATAGAGTTGTACACCAACTGAAATAGCTAAAAATAGGCTAACAAATATCACGTTAACAGACCACTAAAAAGCTGCAACTTCTAGCTGAAGACCAGGATACTAATTGACTCCATTTAAACTACTTTTGTTTGACTAAATCAAACAAATACTTTGAAAAAATATCTAACAACTAATGCTCTTCCTTAAGTCTAATAATAAATAATCTCATTGATTTTTGTGTAATTTTTTGTCGAACATAATGATTCGATCCTATTCGTTCTATTCTTATCTTTCTATATATTATGCTTGGAAGGTTTTTGACATAGTGTTTAAAAGAACAACGTGTAATAAGTTAATTTAACTGTTTAAATCATGTCAAGAACATCAACTAAAGAAGCATCTTAAAGAATGCTTATGGAATTTTACAGAGATAGGAAAAATGATTAATATATAATGATCATCGATTTTGAGAAAGTTTATTATAGAGTACCTAGAAAAGTGCGTTGGCATTGCTTAGAGAAAAAAAGGCGTACCATTTGAGTACATTCAGGTTATTATAAAGACATGTGCAACAATGAAGAAAAGGGCGAAGATGCCAGGAGGAGATATATACAAAGGATTTCCGTATCCATATTGGATTGTATCAAGAATCAGTTTTAAACCCTTTTCTTCTCATGATTGTTATAGAAGAGCTTATGAAATGCATTCAAGATGCACCTGATGTATATTATTTGCTGATGATATTTACTTAATAGATGTGATTGAAAACGAAGTCAACAATATTTTTTTTAAAAAAGGAGAAATAATTTGGAGTCCAAAGGCTTTAGAGTGAGCAGGTTGAAAACTGAGTACTTGAAATGTACATTTAGTAAAGTACAAGAAGCTGCTATCAATGATACAACAATATTGAAAGTTGAAGAGTTTAAGTACTTAGGTTCGACCATACAAGGCAACGGAGATACCAATGACGACATTGGTCACTGTATAAAGGTGAGATGGAAAACATGGAGGGCTGCACCTGGAGTCTTGTGCAACAAAAAGATTCCAGTAAAGTTAAAAAGGCAAGTTTACCATGTGGTGCCTAAACAAACATTGTTGTACAGCTTGGAGTATTGGTCGATTAAGAAGTCTCATGTTCAAAGATTGATAGTAGCAGAGATGATAATGATAATGATCATGTGGATATGTGGCCACACAAGATTGGATAAGATCAGGAATGAAGTTATCAAGGAGAGAGTAAATTAGGTGACGCCCATAATAGATAAGATGAGGAAAGCAATAGTTATATAGTTCGGTTTTATCAAGAAAAGGGCATAAATGCACTTGTGCGGAGGTGTTGGATAATTGACCTTTCGGAATGTAAAAGGTGTAAAGGAAGACAAAAAAGAATTCGAATGAGGTAATTAAACACGATATGAGACATTTGAGACTTACTAAAGACATGTTAAGAGAGGGGTTTTTGAACGTTTATAATCAAATTAAAGTGGTAGATTTTAAGTAATTTATGTTACACTTCAACCCTGTGTCACTCTTTGATGTTGTTGTCCTCTACACTAGTAATAATATGGTCCCGCTTCTAAAGTATTTTTAGCATTATTTTTCACTACTGGTTTCCATATTGCTTATAGATGTGTGTGTGTGTGCGCCTATATATATATATATATGTGTGTGTGTGTGTGTGTGTGCGTGTGTGTGTGTGTGTGTATAACCTCCTAAAGATAGCATAGGTCATGTGTCAAATTTGCATAGGTTTGATTCTTCCTAACTAATTTCAAACCTAGCTTCAAACCATATAATTATTATTTTTAATTAAAATAACAAAGAATAAAAGATTTTTACTATTATAAACATAGAGTATTAGAGATATTAGATAGTTTATGATGATAGTTACAGATCCTATTTACTATAAAAATACAATTATTAAGAAATAATAAAAGATTTTTATTTCTATTATTACTATCGTCGTCGTCGTCATCATCATCATCATCATCATCATCATCATCATCATTGTTGTTGTTGTTGTTGTTGTTGTTGTTGTTGTTGTTGTTGTTATTATTATTATTATTATTATTATTATTATTATTATTATTATTATT
>JACYFF010031954.1:15240574-15265399 GCA_017589665.1 Selenicereus undatus | reverse complement strand
TTATTATTATTATTATTATTATTATTATTATTATTATTATTATTATTATTATAATACTCATGGAGGTTGTGTTCCAAATAATTTATTACATGAATAATGAATAATTCATGGATCACATAGACTTCTATATCGAACATATTGTAAAAAGAAAAAGTAGTGAAAATGTAAAATTAGTTTAAAATGCTATAAATTAATTTTTCTTTTTTTTTCCTTTAATGAATTATTCTTTTTTTTGTTTGGCGGGGTTCCACTTAACTTTTAAAAAAATTATTGTACTTTATTTGTTTTGGTTACAAAGGCTCATATAAGTTTTTTAGAAATTACATGAATTACGAATATGTCTTATTATACTTTTTTCATAGTATTACAATAAGAAAAACTAAAAAATTTCCCATGTATCACGTGGGTATAGAAAAATAAAACAAAACTACCTAATCTTTGGACACATGTCACTCTTACATAATTTACTCTTTTTAAAAAATTATCCTTATTATTAGAAGATAGTAGAAGATAGTTCATTATAATTTAATAATGCATTACACCACAAATCATGCATTATAACATCTAACGAAAAAAATTCATGCACTATATTGGCAAGATTCTAATGTTACATTGCCTAACTAAATCAATCATACAATGGTTTACTTTTGAATGTATTTCAAAAAATTTCATCTGAACAAAATATTTTCTGTAAAAAAATTTTTGGTCTCTTTGAATTTGTCTCTATACATGCATGGGTGCTTGAAGGGATAAAGTTGCCTAAATTTTAATCCCCTAAATCTAACAAAAGCGGAACCTACATTGAGGCCCTGTTCTATTTCGCGTTTTTTAGGATTTAGCTAAAACCTTATATCCCCGTACAGCATCTTATATCTCATTACAACTCCTTACATCTTCTTATATCTCTTAGATTTTTTTATAACATTCATTTATTTTAGTTACAGAAATATGTATATTTTTTAATGATACTATCAATATACAAAATTTATAAATATCTTATGAACACAACATTTACATAAACATAAAAATATAACATAACGACGTAAATTATATTTAAGTTTTGACATAAAATATATATTATCATAGATGACCATACATTTATTTGTAATAAACATTATTTACTTAAAATAGAAATTTATTTGAAGAGTTATATTTAATTTTGTCAAAAAAAAAATTTTTTTGTTATACTTTGCTTATTCGATCAAACTAATGTTCATATAAAAAATCACCTCAAGTGGACGAAATTTTATTCACCAAATTTATGGAGATTAATATATTTTATTATTGTGTAATTAACTTAATTAATTATTTATTTCAATAAGTATATTATTTTAATATTATTATTTTTCATCCAAAACGTTCATTGTAAAACAAATTATACTATACAACTCTTATGCAATTCAACAACTCCTTATATCCATCCTTACAGCTCCTTACAGCTTCTTGTATCTCTTTACAGCTCCTTACAACTTTTTACAACTTCTTACAGCTCTTTACGGTCCTGTTCTATTTCGCGTTTTTTAGGATTTAGCTAAGAGCTTACATCTTCTTACAACTTCTTACATCTCCTTACATCTTGTTACATCTCCTTACATCTTCCTATATCTCCTTACATCTCCTTACATCTCCTTACATCTCCATTTTATTTATTTTGTATTTATTTTGTATTTTATATTTCTAAATTTTTAAATTTTTAATTGTTAATTTTAAATTGTTAATTTTAATTTTTTAGTTTTTATTTTTTAGTTTTTATTTTTTTATTTTTTTAAATTTTTTAATTTTTAATTTTTCATATTTTATCTTTAATTTTTTAATTTTTTAATTTTTTTTAATTTTTTTAATTTTTTAATTTTTATTTTGTAATTTTGTAATTTTGTAATTTTAAATTTTTTTTGTTTATTCTTTTATTTTTCATTTTCCATCTTTTTATTTTTTATTTTTTACTTTTTATTTTTTATTTTTTGTTTTTAGTTTTTTATTTTTTATTTTTTATTTTATAATTTTATATTTTATAATTTTTATTTTATAATTTTATAATTTTTTATTTTTAATTTTTAATTTTTATGTATATTTTTAATTTTTAATTTTTCAAAATTTAAAAATTTTTATTTATTTGTTTATTTTTTTTAATTAAAAAATTAAAAAATTAAAAAATTAAAATTAAAATTAAAATTTAATATTAAAAATTAAAAAATTAAAAAATAAAAAATTATGAATTAAAAATTAAAAACTAAAAAATAAAATAAAAATTACAAATTAAAAAATTAAAAAATATAAAATTAAAAAATCAAAAAAATCAAAAAAATTTAAAATAAAAATTTAAAATTTAAAATTTAAAAAAATAAAAAATAATAATGAAAAAATAAAAAAAATAAATAAAGAAATAAAAATAAAACAATAAAATAACAAAAATTACAAAATTACAAAAAATACAAGAAATAAAAAAGTAAAAAAAGTAAAAAATAAAAAAAATGAAAAATAGAAAATAATAATAATAGTAATAAAATAAAAAAATAAAAATACAAAATACAGCTTCTTAAGTATATTATTTTAATATTATTATTTTTCATCTAAAACAAATTATACTATACAACTCTTTTACAATTCAACAACTCCTTATATCTATCCTTACAACTCCTTACAGCTTCTTACAGCTCCTTACAGCTTGTTACATCTTCTTACAGCTTCTTACATCTCCTTGCAGTTCCTTACATCTCCTTACAGCTCCTTACATCTCTTTGTATCTATCTATCTATCTAAAACGCGAAATAGAACAGGCTCACATCTCCTTATATTTATCTATCTATCTAAAACACGAAATAGAACAAGCCATGAAACTAGTTATTGTTGAGTTATTATTTTATAGTTTAAACAATGCATGTATGAACAAATAATTTATATAGACTATTTTTTCATTTATTTGCACTTTTTGCTTTCGTATTCACCATGAATAATTTTGATTTGAATTGAATGAGCTACTTGATGGTAATGATATAAAGATAGATGAATAATTTGTTGGGCAAGCCTTTTCCACCATAGATAAAACATATTTTTTTAATAAAAATTATGTTGTACGATAAGGATTTTCAGTTCGAAATGATCTGTCTAACACAAACAATGGGAATACAGAGCATGATGATATATTTTGTCATCAAGTAGAGACAAACCAGTCGAGGAAGTAGATCCGTGCAAGAATCAAAGAAATTGGGCATCCTCAAAGTGTGGTTGCTTGGCTCATTAATGCACCGCTTTATAAAAGTCATACGATAATTTCCAAAAAGTTAAAAGAGACATGTTACTAGGGCCTTGTTCTTTTTAGTTGGAAAATATTAATCGATAAATAGATAAAGTTGGTTAAAATTAATAAAAGTAGGTTGAATGGATATTTTTTTTTTTATTGAAGTAGGTTGATTTTTTTCTTTTTTAGTATGATAGGTAAAAGTTGGTTAAAATAGTAGGAAGTAGGTTAAAATTGGTTGAAGTTGATATTTTTCTATTGAAATTCGTAAAGTGGGTACGTTGAAGTGGGTTTATGTGGATTTAAGTTGATTGATGTTGGAAAATTTGAATTTACTAATAAAAAGAACAAGACCTAATTAAGTTCGAGTCAAATCACAACCACCCTTTGCTATCACTTAAAAGAAACGGATGTTCTAGCAAGTAGTCAGGTTGTTACGCTATAGGATGAAAAGAACATCTTGACATCTTGTTGTGCAAAGAATTAAATTGGTGACTCTGTTTAGACAATTTATTCAAATCATAAACCTTGAGGGGGGAAAAAAGAGGAACTTGGAGATCTTGATTTGTGGATGAAGATATTCACACCTCTTATTAAGGTTAAGACGTAACTTGGAGCGACTGATGTCATGAACCTATTAGAATATATCAGCCGCGGAGTAAGGATGAAAATCTTAAATTTTAATAGGAGGTTGGAACACATCTATTGGTCCCTCGCCCAAAGTTCTGATTGGTGCAACAGATATCATGGTGTAGGTGCTTTCGATACTCTCCTATTAGTCCTATGACATGCCATATGGGATCTTTGTTGGCATTTATAATGAAAAGACAATCTTGTTAGGAGTGGCGCTTCTTTGTTATGAGATGACATATACTTTTAGATGACTAATAAAGGTATCATATATTATCACGAGTCATTTTTTTTCTTCTTTTGTTAAATTAAACAAAGAAAAATAGTACACATACATGCACCTGGCCACACATACACACATGCACATACAAGTGCACGCGCACGCACGCACAAACAAAACAAGGTAAGTAAAGGACACCCGTTGAATCCACTATCTTACATATATACAGCGGGTCAATAGCTTAAGGGAAGGGAGAAAAAGCTCAAGACAAAGTCCTCCCACTCTTGGTAGTCTCACAATTGAAAATATGAGACATCCATCGTTTGAACTTCGGCCCTATTCGACAAAATTAGTTGTTTAGGTATTAGATAGTGGTCCAGGCAGTGGATAGCAGTTTAGATAGTGGATAACATTTTTAATTTAGCTGTTAACGAACAACTGTTTAGATTAGCGGTTGAAACTAATGTGTTCGGTGAATTTAGCTGTTATGCTAGCTGATGAATGTAAATTGACATAAAAGGATATAAATAATTTCCAAAGATAAAATATTTTAAGGATATTTTTTGCTAAAAAATATAAAACGCTACTTTTAAATGACAAAATGTTAATATTATCAGCTTTTTAAAAACGCTGCTTAAAACGCTAAACGCTACTTGAAGTGCTAAACAAAATACTAGTTTACCGAACACTAAAAATTACCTAATTAGTGTATTGATTTGATCAAAATACTAAATGCTACCTAAAACATTGCCGTCGAACACGGCCTTCATGTCTATAGATTTTAAAAATCATACATGAGGGAAAATGGGCTTTTAGATGGGTGAAAATTTACCATGAATTCATAAGTATTTTACCCTCCTTTTATCTCACTCAAACAAAATACTAATGCTTGGTGGGAAAAAAATTTGGGAACCTCCAGTACAACATATGGATTCCAATAAGTATCCAGAACACGGCAGTACCTCCGCGTTCGCGATTTCCCTGCATGGCAACAAAATAATCCGCGCAGCTGTTTGAAGGAAAATTTAAGTACATTGGGAGATGAAAACAGTTATTCAAGATACTTTCATTAACTCATTAGCGCACAGTGAGGTTAAATCTCACATGTATTTGGAAAACGTAACTGTATAGCACATTCAATAGATGAGAAGGACACTTGTCGGTCCACTACTGGTTATGTTGTATTTTCGGGACCTATTCTTATTGTTTGGCACTGGAAGAAACAACACTGTTTCTTCCGGTATGAGGCAATAAGATTAGTTCCCAGAAACACAGGACAACCAGTAGTCTACCAACAAGTGTTCTTCCGTTACTTTTCCATATTCCCATCATTGATACACATGTCCACGGTAGTTGATGCATAAGGAAAACTCTACAGAGAGAATAGGTTAGAGAGAGTGTGTCTCATGTAACCCTAGGTGCCCTGTTTCCTCATTCCTTCTCCTTCATGAAACCTCCAGATCTATTTCCGTTGCTATGGCCTCCGACTATGAGAACAACTACGTCTACTGTTTGCCTTCTTCAGCACGATTTGCTGAAGCCTCACCATTCTTTGCCCCTGCCATGGAGTTCGACCACGATTGAACCTATGCCTACTCTTTACTGCTCTCAGCCCCTACCTTCATTCGCTCCTTCTCGATTCTGCTCTGGCAATGAGTATTTGAAGTCCCCCCTTTTCAATTATGAGGAGAGAGGATTGGTCCATAGAACAGATTCGGGCCTGAGAGTGACGATGGAAATGATTGCACCCACCCCTTGGCTAATCCGTCCATATTGCGTTTTCCCCTCTTTTTCAACTACTACAGATCTGACGCTGACTAGTGCAAAGTGTTTTTTTAGTATCGCCGTTAAGTCCATAGCATCTTATTTCTGGATTTCTCCATTTTGCAGATCTAGAGTATGGAGCACTACTGTGCAGAACCTTGCATGTCTGATGCAAGGCTATGAGTTTCATGTACTGATTCAAGCAGATTTCGGTGTTGCCGCCATAACTGGTACTGGTAAGGGCCATATCTCCCTGTAAACAATTGAAGTTTGGGAGAAAATGTCTTTCTGATGGCTACTCCCTTGGCCATTGATTTTATATAGACAGAGACATTAGGTTACACAGATCCGAGGTCTTCTCGGTTTACAAAAATAGACTGCTAAATATATACAGCTACTTATTTAGAGAAAACGCAATATTACATACAATCATAATATTATCCGAAAATATACTGATTGCCTAATACTCCCCCTCAAGTTGGAGCGTGGAAATTGGCAACGCCCAACTTGCCAAGTAAATGACGAAACTGACGATATCCCAAAGCCTTTGTGAAAAGATCAGCAGGTTGTCCTGTGGTAGGTACATACCGAGTGACAACCGCCACAGACAATAAGCATTCACGGATGAAATGACAATCAATCTCAATATGTTTAGTGCGCTCATGAAACATCAGATTGGCCGCGATATGCAATGCAACTTGGTTATCACAGTATAGTTGGGCCAAAGGTACTGGAACATGAAGAGTTCGAAGCAAGTTACGAATCCAGATAGCTTCACTGGTGGTGTTGGCCATGGCGAAATATCCAGCTTCAGTCGAAGACCGCGACACAGTAGGTTGCTTTTTGGTTTTCCAAGAGATGGGAGCAGAGCCAAGCATAACCAAATAACCAGTTATAGAACGGCGCATCATAGGACAACTAGCCCAATCAGAGTCACAATAAACATGAAGATTGAGATCATTAGAGGAAGGCAAAAGAAGGCCCTGCCCTGGGGAAGACTTGAGATAACGAAGTAGACATATGGTCGCATCCCAATGTCCTTGCCTTGGATCTTGCATAAATTCACTAAGAATGTGGACTGGATAGGTGATGTCCGGTCGAGTAATCGTGAGATATATAAGGCGGCCAACTAGTCGTCTATATTGACCCGGATCAGGAATTAGATCACCTGTATCTGAGGAAAGTTTATGATGTTGTTCCATGGGAAAATAACTAGGTTTAGACCCAAGCATACCTGTTTCTGTCAAGATGTCAAGAGTGTACTTCCTCTAACACAGAAATAACCTAGCAGGAGCGCGAGCCACTTCAATACCAAGAAAGTATTTTAAGGGACCCAAATCTTTCAACTTGAAACACCTATGTAAGTAATCCTTAAAGGCAACACATCGTTCAGGATCATTCCCAGTAAGTACCAAATCATCCACATAAATAAGGAGGGCAAGAAAAATGTTGCCGCGGGAAAATGTAAACAATGAATGATCTAGAGGAGACTGTTGAAACCCATATTCATGCAAGGCGGAAGCAAGTTTGAAAAACCATTGATGAGGCGCTTGTCGAAGGCCATAAAAAGACTTTTTGAGCTTGCATACTACATTGCTTTGAGTAGTATGAAAACCGGGTGGAGGTTTCATATAAATATCCTCATGGAGATCACCATGAAGGAAGGCATTATGAACATCCATCTGATGTAAATGCCATCCTTTGGCTGCAGCTAGAGTTAATAAAGTACGAACTGTAACCATTTTGGCTACTGGGGCAAAAGTTTCATGGTAATCCTCTCCTTTGACTTGATGATTGCCTAAAGTCACAAGACGAGCTTTGAAATGCTCAACAGATCCATCGGCATTGTACTTGGTTTTACAAACCCACTTACACCCGAGTGCCTTTTTACCAGAAGGAAGCGGTCGGAGTTCCCAAGTGTTATTGGCCTCGAGAGCAGAGATTTCTTGGGCCATTGCCTCACGCCATCGAGGATCCTGGACTGCGTGAGAGAAGTGGCAAGGGTCATCTCTAGAGGTGATGGACGCTAAATAGGCACGGTGAGTGACAAAAAATTTATCATATGCAACAAAGTGGGACAAAGGATGAGGAGTACCTGAAGAAGCATCATGAAGCGGTGATGAGTCAGGGGTGTCAGATTTAATGGCATGACACACGTAATCACGAAGATACGCAGGTGGTCGGCGATCACGTTGTGGACGAGATGGAGAAGCAGACCCAGTACGAGAAGCAAGCTCCCCTTGACTAACTGCGCTGCCAAGTTCAGCATTGGGCCTGGACTCTAGGGTTGCAGAGCCCGATGGATCAGGAGGCATGTGTGGTATTGGGCTAGTGGCATTGGGTTCAATGGGTCTGGTGACATTGGACTCAAGGGGAGAAGGTGAACTGGCGGAGGAATTTATGGTGCATAATGGGAGAGGATCATCTAGTGGGTTTTTGGAAGATGGGTCGACAAAAGGATAGGGTGCAAGCTCACTAGCAGAGTTATAGAGTGAAATGTGTCGGTTAGGCGAGTATGATTCAGGGGAAGGCAAAGGGGATTGAGCAAATGGATAAGTGTCTTCATGGAAAATGACATCCCGAGACACAAAAATACGTTGGGTATCAAGATCAAAAACACGCCACCCTTTTTGCCCTTGGGGATATCCTATAAACATGGTTCGTGTAGTAGAGGCATCAAACTTATCGCGTATGCGGCCATGAGTATGAACATAACAAAAACAGCCAAAAACCCGCAAATGTGTATACGATGGACTTTTTCCAAATAAAACCTCATAGGAACTCTTGAAGTGATGCAATTTGGTGGGTGTGTAGTTAATAAGATATGCAGCTGTAAGTACACACTCCCCCCAAAACCTAATGGGCAAAGATGCTTGAAAAAGAAGAGCTCTAGCAACATTATGAAGATGGCGGTTTTTCCGTTCAACTCGCCCATTTTGTTGAGGCGTGTCTACACATGAGGTTTCATGAAGTATACCCTCTTTAAGAAAATAGTTCTGTAATCCTCCTTTGGTGAATTCTGTCCCATTATCACTGCGCACCCTTTTAACATGTCTTTCAAACTGGGTTGTAACCATCCTACAATAGTCCACAATATGCTCACAAGCCTCCGTTTTATCTTTAAGCAAATAAACCCAAGTGGCACGACTAAAATCATCCACAATTCACAAAAAATAATGACAACCAGATAAAGATGAGGTATGATAGCGTCCCCACAAGTCGCCATGTATCAAATCAAATGGTTTATTTGCTCTAGAGTCACTCAATGGAAAACTATTTCTTGTTTGTTTCGCCCTATGGCACACATCACAACAATCTAGAGAGTCTTTATTCAAGTGAAAATCACAAAGCATAGATAATTGAGCTAAACTACCATACGAAGGATGACCCAACCGTTGATGCCATCTCATTGGATCTAGTTTCTTGATTGTGGCAAAGACCGATCTACCGCGCATAGTCCTTAAGTAGTACACCCCGTTCGCCAGATCACCCGCTCTAATCAGCGTCTTCGAGGTGAGGTCCTGTATAACACAAAAATCCGGCCCATAAGAAACAACACAATTTTCATCTTGTGATAATTTCTGAGCTAAAATAAGATTGCATTTAAAGGTTGGAGTATACAACACATCTTTTAACCAAATATCGGGACCAACCCTAACCATACCAGCTTGTTCTACCTTGACCTGTCGTCCATCTGATTGTGAGATAATAATAGGCGTTGAAATATTATAGACATTTTCAAGGGCAGCGAAATTAGATGTCATATGGTGAGATGCACCGAGTCGAAAACCCATTGCATAGGAGTAATATTGAAAGACTTACCAGACATTTTTTCCACCTTCTCTTGATTTTGTCTCTCTTTAAAGAGAGCAAATAAATTGTCTACCTGAGATTGGGTTAAACCTGTAAACCCCATTTCACAATTAGCTCCTTGTATCTGCGCATACCCTCTCTTGCCCCCAAAATCGTCCATGCCCAGACTGCTGAAGCCCAGTTCCAGTGCCCCGGCGGCAAAGTTGGAGCTTCCACCTCGGTATCCTCCACCTCTGTTTCCGGTCATCATCATCCCATCATTAGATTCCAGTCTTCGTGGCTTATCGTTGTTCCCCAAATTTCTAGGGTTTAGCATCGATCGAGTGCTTCCCGATCCACCACAGGAGTTGTGTCGATTTGAGCGCCGGTTCCCCCAACTGGTCGGATACCCGATCAACTTGAAACACTGGCTTCGCTCATGTCCTAGTTTCTAGCAGTGAGAACACTTGGGGCGATTCATACTCTGGCAATTTTGCTGTGTCGCCTTGAAGGCTGCCCCTTCCATGACTGGTCTCTGCTCAGCAAACTGAGCAAATTGCAACTGCCTTTCTTCACGCACAATGGTTGCATATGCTTTGTTCAGATTTGGCAATGGCTCCTGATATAGAATGTTCGATCTCACTGTGTTGAATTTCTTGCCATCGAGTCCCATCAAGAATTGATGGACTCTTTCTTGTTCAAGCATTGAAGCCATCGCCTTCCCACACTTACAATCACAAGTGCAACCCGACAACATCTAGTATGTTCCAAGTTCATCCCACAGTGACTTCAATTTTGTAAAGTATTCAGTCACTGAGAGGTTGTCCTATCCAACTAAGGTTATTTCTTGCTTCAGTTGATGAATCCGGATTGTATTACCTTGTGAATACCTCTCTTCGAGATCACTCCATATTGCCCTGGCTGTACTCGCATATGCTACGGAGCCGTGCAAGTTTTTGTCTATCACATTATATAGCCAAGCTGTAACCATTGAATCGCACTTCTCCCAGGCATGAACCTCTGGGCTTGTGCTTGCTGGTTATGTTAAATTTCCATTCACAAATCCAAGCTTGTTCTTGGATTTGAGAGCATTAAGAACAAGTCGTGACCAATTCCCGTAATTGTCCCCATTGAGAATTACAAGACTAGTGATGTATCCGGGATGATCCGAACTGTTGAGGTAATAAAGTGATTGAGGGTCATTGTAACTGAGCATAATTTGATTTTCGTTTCCGTTGTTTCCTGTCATTGCTGAATTCAACGTGATTTAGAAAAAATAAAGGCTTCTTTGGTGTAGCTCTGATACCATGTAAACAATTGAAGTTTGGGAGAAAATGTTTTTCTGATGGCTACTCCCTTGGCCATTGATTTTATATAGACAGAGACATTAGGTTACACAGATTCGAGGCCTTCTCAGTTTACAAAAACAGACTGCTAAATATATACAACCACTTATTTAGAGAAAACACAATATTACATATAATCATAATATTATCCGAAAATATACTGATTGCCTAATACTCCCGTTGAACAATTCGTATCAGTGGATTTACATCGCTGAAAGATTGGGGTAAGGTGTGCCATACCCTTCCTTGTCTGTTCATGACCGAATCAGGTATGTGGTGCCGTGTGACGCGCGGTTCTCCTATGCCTTGTCCCCATTGTTCATGTTTAGTGCTACTAATTGCTGATTTCCTGACATACGGGTTTCTTTTACGTCTATTTTTATGAAAGAACTCTTCATTAATCTGCTTGTTTTAGTTTCTTTCTCGAGCTATGTGATTGTGCATGAAACATCATCTTGGACTTTGTCTTCAACGAAACCCCTTCGTGTTTATGCTGATTCTCGACAGAAGTATTCGATTTTTCAGTTTCGATGTTTCTTTCATCGTTAGCACTTTTTTATTTTCATTCATGTGTGGTATTTGTGCTGCTTTGATTTTATTTCGGTTTATCTCATCTGTGCAGTTTGTGAGTCCTCTGTCCATCAATGTGTTCACTGGCACTTTGTTTGGTCCTGGATTTTGTTAATTTGCATGTTCTGTTCTGGTTCGCCGGATTTGATCCTGGCTTGGTACATAATTTCATGGTTCTGGATTTGTCTGCCCCTTTTGTGGCTCTATTCTGCTAATTTTGCAAGGAGTTATGCACTTGAGAGCTACTGGATCTCTTGTCTAGGATCTGAGTCAGCTGCAGGATCTTATGTTAAGCCTGTTAGTTGTGATGGAAGTTTCTATGTTTCCTTTCATGCTGACTTCTATTATAGCTGCAAGTTCTTAGTTACCAACTTCACTGTGAACACTTTGGTAGTCACATATGGTCCACAAGCTTGGGTTGGGACCTCATTCTTGGTGATATGGATGGTGTATTGGCATAATTATTGTAGTTTATTTACCTGTTCTTCTTTGTGGAAGTTGATATTTGCACCTTTTGTGGGTTCGATTATGGCAAGAGGACAAAAGGGCTTCCCCTTTTGGCCCAAGGCCAGTCCATAGAATGACCGACTAGGATCACCTCGTGCTAAATTTTACTGTTTTATTTTGCTTATTTTGTGGGTCATTTGGTTTACGTTGTTTGGGTTTGGATTTGGGTTTTTTTCTAGCACTTTTTTGATAGATGCTAGCCAACCTTGTGAATGGAGGAGGCAGCTCCTTGTTCTGCATCTCTATGATGCCAGGGTCTTGTGCCCTAGGCGACTAGAGTTTCGTAATCCTTTCCCTATTCATAAACAAATCAAGGATGATAATAACATCAGTATGTTATTACCTGAGATTTTGACACTATATTATGCATATGTTATTCCAAGGTTTCTCGGTTACATTCATGGTTTTACAGGGACTTATTTTAGCTGCGTTAACATTGCTAAACCTGTGTTTGGTTTTACGAGATTTGGCCTTCCCTTTTCTTATGGGTTGTAAAGGTCACTAGAGCTTTGCCGCAGGAGGAAAGTCGTAGCCACATGCATGATACTCAAAAGTTCGAAAAATGGGACTTTCATTTGTCATTCTTTTTTCTCATCTATTAGTGTAAGTTGTAGGGACTTAGAGATTGTCATTGCCAAAATTCGCTTCTTCTCCAGTTGTATTCTTTTTTTGGGGCCACCTTTAAGTCTATCATGTGTTTGTAATATTTGTTTCAAGCTGTATGCTTTGTTTACTATTTCTATTAATTATATATCGGCGAGAGGAAGAAAGCAAATTAGCTTGATTCCTAAGGCCACAATTCCGACCGATCCTATGGATCATCAGATACACATTTTGCTCAATGTTCTGCAGTCGTATTTGTCGACTAACCCATTCTGTGGGCTCATCATACATGTTCTTACTATCTTTAGATTTGATGAACAAACTGGTAACCATGATTATGCCTATTGCGAACATACTCCGAAATACACCTTTAACCGTTATTAATGAAAATTATTGTATGGAATGTTCAAGGAGCAAAATAAGCACAACTCTAGCTGGAAGTGGGTTTTATCAATAGAACAATCAAACCTGATATCCTAATGTTGACTGAGACAATGGTAAACGAACGCAATACTGAACGTATAATCAAAACACTTAGCCACCACAACCATGGTGCTATCTCGCCTCATAATCATGCAGGAGGTATATGGCTTCTTTGGAATTCAAAAAATGTTGTTACCGTTTTAACGAAGGAAGCACGTGCAATTGATTGCAATGTTGTTGAAAGAAGTACGACGAAACAACGCATACTCACTGCGGTATATGTGCCGACACAAATTAATGAAAAAGAGGATTTTGGAACTATCTTAAGCAGCTTAATAATGTGATTCAATTGCCTTGGTGCATTTTAGGTGATTTCAATGAAATGGTGCATCCTTTAGAAAAAGTTGGGGGAACACATTTATGTGCCTCTCGACTTCAACGACTTAATGACTTCCTTGAGCATAGTAAATGTTACGATGCTAATGTGCAAGGAAGGATCTTTACTTGGAAAAAAATATTACGCGGTAATCTTATTTACGAAAAATTAGATAGAGTTCTTTTTAGGGAAAATTGTCTTCAACTTTTCCCTAATTATCTCATCACCAATGGCCCATTTACCTGCTCTGACCACTCTTATGTATTTCTCAACACAGATCTAACCCATCCTCCTAGGAAGGGCATTAATTTCAGATATCAGCATTCCTGGACGCAATACCAGGATACGCATTGTTTAGTTAAGAAAAATTGGAAACTGTCTTTGTCAGGTACGCCAATATACTGCATTGTGAATAAATTGAAAAGAATTAAATTGGACTTAAAATTCTGGAGCAAACACACATTTGGGAATTTTAAGCATAAACTTGAAAAAAATTCCGACTAATTGCTATCGATTGAGCAAAAGTTAGTAACCCTGCCATTTGCAAGGCTTAATAATTGGCATCTTAGACTGATCAAGCAACATGAGAAAATGCATTTGTTTAACCAAAAGTACCGGGGAAAAATGGCACGAAAGGAATGGTTAGTTAATGGGGATAGAAGTTCTCGTTACTTTCATCAATCAATGAAAGCCAGAAAAGCACGTTCTTCAATTGTTAAGATTAAAGATTCATCTGGAGTCTAGGTGGACGATGCCACTCAGATCCAAAAGCTATTTAGTTAAACCTATTGAGGACTGTGAAATCAAAGATGTAGTTTTTCAAATGGATAAATTCAACGCTCCGAGGCCGGATGGTTTTGGTGCAGGTTTTTTTCAGGATTATTGGTATCTAATTCAGAAAGATGTCTACCAAACGATTAAATCGTTCTTTCTTGAAAGGAAGCTTTTAAAGCAAATCAATCACACACTCATAGCATTGATCCTGAAAATAGGTAATCCATCATTGACATCCCATTTTCGACCAATCAGTTTATGTAATAGCCTATACAAGATCATAGCTAAAATCTGAGTTAACCGAATGCGTCTAGTGCTTGGCAAACTAATTGACCCTGTTTAAAGTGCTTTTGTACCGCATCGGTCTATTCATGATAACATCCTACTAACCCATGAAATCATTAACAAATTTAATTCCATGAAAGGGAAGAAATCTTGGGTTGCATTAAAACTTGACATGGAAAAAGCTTATTATAGAGTTGAGTGGAACTTTATGTTTGAAGCTCTCAAACAGTTGGGATTTCATGAAACATGGATTAGTTGGATTCAACAATGTATCACTACAGTCTTCTATTCAGTTATTGTTAATGATGAAGTACATGGATTCTTCACTTCATCTAGAGGATTACGCCAAGGTGATCCGTTATCACCATACTTGTTTTTAATATGTATGAAAGTCCTAACACGTGCATTACGGGAAGCACAAAATAAAAAGAAAAGTGGAATTGGATTCAAAATTGCGCCTAGGGAAGAGAAACTACTATGCCTCCTATTTGCAGACAACGGTCTCCTCTTTTGCAGAACAAATGTTGAATCATGTTAGAAACTTAGTGCTCTGCTTACTAACTTTTGTCATAATTCCGTGCAACTCATAAATTTTCAGAAATCGTCCATCACTTTTTCAAAGAATGCCACTGCGCATGATCGACGAATAGTGTCCTCTGTATTTAATATAACACATCAGGATAACCTGGGTAAGTATTTGGGATGTCCAGTTTTTAAAGGAAGGCTAAACAGTAACACGTTTCAGAATTGGTCAATAAGACTACAGCCAAACTCCAAACGTGAAAAGCTAGAAACATTACTAAAGCAGGTAGAGTAGCATTAATTCAAACTAATTTAGAAACCATGTCGGCACACACAATGCAATGTTTTCAGCTTCCTAGCTCCACCAGCAAAAAAATTGACAAAGTTAATAGGGACTTCTTCTGGAAGCAATCTGATACCATCAAAGGGCTTCCGATGGTATCTTGGGATAAAATTTGTCGTCCTAAGAAATCAGGAGGCCTTGGCCTTCGAAAAACAGAAGCAGTCAATAGCGCTTTTTTAAGCAAATTGACTTGGAAACTTTTTAATAAACAAAATCTTTAGGCAGACCAAATGACAGCTAAGTACTCTATTAATAAAAAAATTTTCATAATCCAACCAAGACCATCAGACTCTTGGGCATGAAAATGTATTCTAAAAAACCGGGAACAATTTCGTAAAGGTATTCGATGGAAAGTTGGGGATGGAAAGAGTATCAATTTTTGGTTAGATAATCAGTGCGCTAATGATTGTCTTGCCGCACTTATGGAAATCCAAGACACCTCTAGTATTGATACTTCACTAAGAGTTTCACCTGTTATCTCGGCTAACAATGAATGGGACATTACTAAGTTAAAAGGTTTAGTTAATGATTCTTGCATTAAGATAATTTCTGTAACACCATTACCGTCTAACTCATTATCTGACTCTATTTGTTGGGGCCGATCAGCAAGTGGAGATTTTTCCACTAAATCAGCCACTTGGGCTGCGCATGGTCTAAACTTATACAAGTCCCCAGCCTGGGAATTCAACTAGATTTGGAAGCTAGATATCATGCCTAAGTTACAAGTCTTTCTGTGGAAATTATGTCATGCTTCCCTTCCTACTAGGGGAAATTTGCTTTATAGTGGAATGAAAATTGATCCACTCTGCCCTCATTGTAACAGAGAAATTGAGGATGCGGAACATTTTTTCTTTGGATGTCATGATTCTCAACAAGTTTGGCAACTAGCAAATGACCATCATTGGGTCAGTGCTACATTGCCAAATACCTTCCAAATGAAAATTCAGAACTGGCTACTTACTATTAAACAGTCTAAGACACAAGTCAAGATAGATAGAATCATAGCGCTTCTATGGAGGATTTGGAAATCGAGAAATAACAAGATTTTTCGTAATGAAGTAACGAATCCTATCATAACACTTCTAAGAGCAAAAAGAGCAAGCGCGGAATGGCGTATAAGGAATAAACTCACACAAACCATACAACCATCCAACATCCATCATCCAACCATCAACCATAAGAAGACATATTTGGTTGCCTGGAGGAAGCCACAAAAGGGATACATCAAACTCAACTTTGATGGATCTAGATATTCTCACAAAGCAGCAGGAGGTTATGTCATACGTAATTGGGAAGGAGAATTCATTCAGCCGTCAACGTTCAACCTGGGAACAAGTTCAATTCTGGTTGCAGAAGCAACGGCAATGTGGAATGGGATCAAAGTCGCAGTGCAAGCAGGATACACAAACATCCACATTGAAGCGGATAACAAAATCATCATCCAAGCAGTGCAAGGACACATACAAGTGCCATGGGAATTACAAGTTTTGATACATGACATCCACACTTACTTTCAATCATGTAATCATGTAATCGTTAAACATATTTTTAGAGAAGGCAATCGCGCCGCCGACTGGCTGACAAAGTTAGGACTCACTTTGCATTCCACAGTAGTGTGGAATCAGGTCTCACATAGAGACTTTCATTGTATCCTTTTTTGAGGATAATCTAGGGAGATCCCTTGTGAGAATGGTTGCCTAGATTGTTTTACTTACATTTCTTACAAAAAAAAAACCAACAAGTGTTCTTACAACCAGCCCATTTCGCATCTGAGTAGGCAACAATGACAGAAGTGGTAATAGCAGGATGAAGTAGAAGTCAATCACCCAATGTGCCCTACAGGTACCTGAAAATACCCTTGACAGTAGAAAGATGTGAGGTACGGGGGGCATGTATAAACTGGGAAACTACATGAACTGCATATGTAATGTCAGGTCGAGTCATAGGTAAATATTAAAGAGAACATACCATACTTTTGTTCCTATTATGGCCTCTTTCAAGCCTATTGAGCCTAGTGAAAGCTTATGGCACCCTGGCTCTGCAACGACATCTCATATGACACCCGACGAAGGTATTTTAACCTCTAAAACTACTTATTGGTGGTCTAATAAGGTTTAGGTAGGGAATAGTAGACTATTGCCAATTAAATTTGTTGGACATATGTGTGTTATGGCTCCTAGTCTATAACGCCCCGCTCGAAGGGGGACAAGTGCGTCACCGCCGTGAATGTTCGATTAAGAACACCCACAAAGCTTTCTAAACTTCTTAACCTTAATAAACCTGTTAATAGGCAATGGCAGCAGAAGCTCTTATCAAAATCTAACTAAAGTTTGGGAAGGTGATTCTAAAACTTGCATTACATACATACTTAAACTGTGTCCATAATATTCTTACACATATGTAATCCCAAAAATACATCCATACTTACATTTAATAAACATAAACAAAGAACAGGGTTTGCATTTCCAACTATGTTCTTCAAAATTATTTCACAGCTAGCTAGCTCTCTGAATGCTCCTATGGTCCCTTTTCGCTTCCAGAACCTGAAAAATGGAGAGGTCATGAGCTCCCCGAGCCCAATGAATAACTCTTACCTTCCTCATTGTTACACTTTGCACATTAACCGGTTAATACATAATCACACAATGCACGTATCTTATGACGAATAGACGGAACATATCATATGGCATATAGAAGGTGACATAAAAACATGCTTGTACTTCGTAAATCAAATAAACTCATATCTTTCATAACTAACATGTTCCCAAACTTCACAAACACACACACATATTTATTATAAGGTAGGCAATTAGACTAACTTAATCGTACCTGTCCCATACCAGGCACGTTTCAAGGACTCTCGTTTTCACTTAAGTCCCTGAACAAACTCTGCTGTTAGTCTATTCACCAAACTAACCATGGTTGTCCCATACCAATCATGTCCTTTGGGCTCCTAATCCTCATTGAAGTCTAAAAGAAAGCAAAGTCTGCTAAATCATGCTAATGGCCCGCCCATAACCATACTTAACACATGCATAAATATATTCCATTCAAAAGTCCACATACGTGCTTTAAACACATAATATATTTCTTTAAACATATTTATCGATCACACATATGGTTCAAATCGATCACAATTTCATAAATATCCAGAATGATTCTAGCTTCAAATCCAAAACCAAGCCTAAATCCAAACCAAATCTAATTACACGTCATATCCAAAATTCAAATCCAAGCCAAACTAATTCCATAACATAACCAAAGTTCAAATCCAAGTCAAAACCAATTTCACAACACATCACATATCCTTAACTGAATGCAAGACTTTTAGTTTAAGGGAAATCAACTCATGACTCATACAAAGAACCACAACACAGGGTGACAAACACATCCTAGTGGCCTAGCTACGGCTCATTCATATGGTACCAACTAATGGTGGACCAGCCGCAACTCATTCATATGATACCAACCAAACACCCAACGCTCTAAAGTACGTAAATGTCCTCAAATCACAAACTGATGAGTCACATTCATATCCTGGAGTACCAGGGACCCATACAGCTCCCATATAACACAAACTGAAGAGTCAATTGGCGGACTAGGCAGTGCCTACTCAAGGTACCAACCAATAACTCACACAGCTCCAAACACAAAGACACCTACTTCTGTGGTCATAGCTCTAGAATGCTCTGTAATAGCCTCAGACAAGACATGAACCTCTTTCCCCAAAAACGTAACCTAATGAAATCATATAATCACATTTTTATTTTCAAAGAAATTCGACTCCACAATTTTAACAAAAACATAATCAAAACAAAGCATAATTCCACTCAAAATACTTTTCATAAGTTTCCAATAAATCATAACCACATTTTATTGTTATAATGCGTGAAATCATCACAAACGTGATGATTATTTAATTTATGCGTACGAATAACCCATAACTATATCAAAAATAACGTTTCACTCAAAAATTCGTAACTCAAAGGATACATATCCAACATCAACAAAAATTGGTAGAAAATTACAAAATAATATCTTGCATTCACTATAATATTTTCATAATTTTATGCTGAACTAGTTCTCCAAAATAATTGAAACAGTACCAAGAATTATGCTTTAAAACAACACAATTTCAATCAAAATCCACAACTCATGAAGTACATCTCCAATGTTCATAAACATTTCCAGAAAATTTAAAAACATCATAGAGAACCTATATAAAATTTTCATAATTTTATGCCAAGCCAATAATTACCAGAAAATTCAGATAGCGACCACACTTGGCGCACTAAAACAGGGTAATTCCATCAAAAATTCATAACTCCCAAAGTACATATCCAACTTCTATGAAACTTCAAATAAAACTACCAAATAACATGAATATTCTACAGTAAAAATTTTATAATTTTTCTCCTATCCAATAACTCACAATAATCAAAATATTAACCGAATTTCAGCACGAATTTACAGGGAAAATTCAATCAAAAATTCTTAACTCATAAAATAAGTATCTAAAATTCATGAAAATTTACAAGACATTTCCCAACAACATAGGGAGCTTACAGTAAAATTTTCAGAAGTTTTAAACGCTCCAATAATTCATATAAATTTTCACAGTATCATGGTCTCTGAAAAATCCAAAAATTCAACTTAATTTCTATCATCATGTTCATCCAATACAAGCAATCAACCCAAAAATCCATATTCTGGCATACAAATGAACAAATTAACAACATCATCATCAACCCACAACATTCAATTCATCCAAAAAAACTCGGCCTAAAACATCAAATAGTGAAATTAGTGTTCTAATCTACTAAACCCAGCCTAAAACATCAAATTCAAAGCTTTAATTCTAAATTGATTTCTCAAATTCAAACGTAGATCAACAAATTAATCTTGCCCTAATCAATTTTAGGGTTAGAGAAGAATAAAGATTACTCACCTTGACTTGATTTTAAAACCAAAAACCTCAATCTTCTTCTTCTTCTTCTTCTTCTTCTTCTTCTTCTTCTTCTTCTTCTCGTCTTCTTCTTCTTCTTCTCCTCTCTCTAATTTCATGGGTTGGGATTTAGGGAATAAAGTAGAGAAACCCCCTCCCCTTTTTGCTTCTTTCACGTGAAATAAAACCCATTTCCCCCTTTTGGTTTTCTTTTTTCTTTTTTTTCCTTTGTACAATTACTACTAAATAAGTAACATTTTCTAATCACTTCCAAAAACATAATAATAATAATAATGTACAACACACACATGTGCCTAAAATAAAATGCTTACAATATACACATAATTTATATATTGCACATAATTCAAAATAAGTAACAAAAATTTCGGGGCGTTATACATTCAACCGCTAACACTTAAATCTATGCTTCATATGCCTAACCTTAAACATAATCTCTTGTCTATGCATCGTTTATGTCACGATAATGACTATCATGTGCAATTCACAGATTCTTTTTTTACTTTTTTGTCAAGGATAACACCACAAATGATGTCCTTCTTCATGGGTCTAGTCATGGTAATCTCTACTCTGTCCAGGTCAGTTCAATTCAACCTGTTCCTACTCTGGCGGCTGATGTGGAGCAAGTTCCGAGCTACTGTCTACTCTCACTAGTAAGGGTCTTCAACCAAGTTGGTCTAATGTTGACCCTAAGTCAAGGACTAGGTTCCCCTAGGTCAATATTGACTTGGAACCCTTGAGAAGGTCCAAGTAAACTTAGAAAAGGTGGTTTAGTAGTCCCAAATAAGGAATTTGATCACTTAATCCTCCCAAAACCACCTCATTAGAGCATTTTCAGTTTTCTGGGTAGAATACTTCATCTCATTTCGAGCTCCATTTTAACCATGCAAATAAGCTCCAATTTTTGTAAATTATATATGGATGGAAAGCCCCAGATGTCTACTTTCCAAAGAGTCTTGAATTGCACTCAAAGTCCAAGTATAGAGAAAGTTATGGACTAAAAACCAAGAAAGGATTGATGTAGGATTGGAAAATACACAGTTTTAATTATGGGCTTCATTGAGGAGATTACAGCTGTAATTTTGGAGATTAATAAGTATGAGATGATTCTTCATACACAAGGAAGATTTTCCAAGTGGAGGCACCTCCATTGGTGGAGTAGAGCCTTCTCAAAGGTCTCTAGTAGATGGAGGATCGAATGAATCCTAGAAAATACATCTCATCTTGATTGTAATTATCTTAAACATCTAGATTTATTTTTCTATGATATTTTGTAAGCCTCCTATTAGCCCACTTGCCCCACTAATGTACAACTAATTTTTCCTCTAATTGGGTACTTATAGGCCCAATTATCTCCATAAAAATTCAGAGTTGATGAATGATATGAGAGCTTGAAATTTGGTGCGTTACTCAAAATTTCAAATTCTTTATCTCTCTAAGGAGGATGGTGGTTTTAGTTCATCCCTTTAATCTAGTTCTTGGTGCTAAGGCTTTAGAGAGTTAGAGGGTGGTTTGATTTAATCTAGGTGGTGGTTTAACCTTTAGCGTAGATATATCCTCTTTGATTTATCTCTTGGTTCCATATCTCAAGTATTGATCCAATTTCATTAGAAGAGTTCTTCTATTTAGGGATTCTTTCTCTCTCTCATAGTTTATTCTTGAGAAGATTGATTTTCAACATCCTTTGGGCTCACCTTCAAAGATTTCTCACCTTTATTTGATCAAATGGAAGCCCCCATGCATAAGTCAATGCATGATGTTGGAGAAGTTTGGCATAGGAGGCTTGGACATTGTAGCCATAATGTTTTGGATAGTCTTGGGAAAGTTAATATTATTAAAACTTCTGTTTTTCATTATACTTGTGTTACATCTCACTTAGCTAAATCCCAAAAATTGCCTTTCAATAAAGTTGATCATTGTTCACAAACATCATTACATATTATACATTCTGATGTTTGGGAAGCACCCATGATTTTGTTAAACATTTTCACTATTATGTTATTTTTGTCAATGATTTTTCACGTTTTACTTGGTTATGTCCGATGAAACATTAGTCTAAAGTGTTCACCATCTTCAAAAAAATTTCAAACATTAGTTGAAAATCAGTTTAACAAATTCATCAAAATTTTTCAATGTGACGGTGGTTGTGAATTTTGATAATGGTCAGCTTTAAGATCATTTCATTCAATCTAGTATCCTTTTTCGCAAATCATGCTCGATACCTAGGCACAAAATGGCATTGCCGAATGCAAACATAGACACATTCTTAAGATGGTTCGTTTTTTTTTTAATTCAATCTAGCTTACCATCTCGTTTTTGGGTTGAAGTTGTCTTTGCAGCAGTTATCACTATTAATCATTTACCAATACCAAATCTTACCAATCAAAGTCCTTTTCAAAAGTTGTTTGGATGTGTGCCTGATTACGCATTTTTACGAACCTTTGGTTGTGAATGTTTTCCGACCTTCACTGCTTGTTCCTCTAACAAGCTGAAGCCTCGGTTCGTTCAATGTGTTTTTCTTGGCTATGCTTACCAATTTAAAGGCTACTGTTGCTTTGATCCCAAAACAGGCAAAATTTATACTACTCGACATGTATGATTTCATGAAACAATTTTCCCTTATTCCTCTGTGGTTGCACAATTTTTAACATCGCCACATGATCCTAGTAGTTTCATGCAGTACATTCTTATACTTCTCTGTACTGCTTCCCCTACTCCTTCGGTATCACATGTTGCACCGCCTCTCACCATGCTCTTCCCACAGGTTTAAACTTCTCCCTTCAGTCCGTGCTATTCGTTAGTCCTCCCTACCCCCCATGTGTCCAGTCAAGTCTCATCGTCTCATATATAGTCTCATCTTCCCCAACAGTTGTGTCTAGCCCCCTTTCATCCCCTCCAGTGGTCGAGTCTAGTCCTTCCTCGCTTGCTTCCCCTATTATGTCATCCCTCGTGGTTTCTGGGTCTTCTTGTAGGGTTAGTTTTTCTCCATCTTGTTTTGTTTCTAGTCAGCACGTTCCGTATGCGTCATCCTCCTCGGCCTCAATCTCACTCCCACATGCCCCTAATGTTCATCCCAGGCAAACAAGGTCTAAGTTTGGCATTCACAAACCGAAAAACCTCTTGTCTCTCAATGTTGAGTGTATTGAGACTGAGCCCACATTGTTTTGAAAAGCGTTTAAAAATCCTAAGTGGAAAGCGGCGATGACTGATGAGTATAACGCTGTTATTTCTAGTTATACATGGGAACTTGTACCTTCTCGACGTTATCAGAATCTTGTGGCCAGTAAGTGCGTTTACAGGATTAAATTCCGATCTGATGGTGAACTTAAGCGTAATAAAGCGAGACTGGTTGCTGTCGGTAATCACCAACAGACAGGTATTGATTTTCACAAGGCCTTTCCTGTTGTTCATCCTGCTATTATTAGACTTGTTTTGTCTCTTGTTGTCACTCACAAATGGCCTATTCGTCAACTCGACATTAAGAATTCCTTTCTGCCTGGCATTCTTACCGAGCAAGTTTCCATGCGGCAGCCTCCTGGTTTTATAGACTCCAGTTACACCCATGATGTGTGTCATCTCATGAAAGCCATTTATGTCCTGAAACAAGCTCCTCGAGCTTGGTTTCATCGCTTCAGTAGGTTGCTACTTACACATGAGTTTATCTGGAATTAATTTGAACCATATATGTTTATCCTTCGCACTTTTAATCAAATACTTGTCATCCTGTTATATGTTCTTCCAGTCCACACTTTTCCTTCATTGACATTGTCTCCTGTTAGTTTGTCATGAAGGACCTTGGGAGCCTTCACTACTTTCTTAAGTGCGAGTCTCTCACTCCCCACAGGTTTGTTCCTTTCACAACATTAGTATACCACCGATCACCTTCGCAAATTCCATCTCCACACTTGCAAGCCTATCCATAATTCGCTTGTTGCTAGGACTGCCCCTTACCCTTACATATGGTGATTTACTTGCATGTATACTAAATCTCACATGTATTTGGAAACCGTAAATGTATAACACATTGACTTGCCTAGTATGATCAGCATATTAAATCTACAATTGTACGTGTAAAATATTGTACTACACAAGAATTTACTTCCCATTTTATATGGATATTATAGTAGAACCTCTTGGAAGGATTATGTAGGATATATTGCCTGCGGTCTGCCTTTCATTTTTTTTTTTTAAAGAAAAAAGTCTTCGCGTGTAGTGACGTCGTTGTGAGTGTTTGGGACTACCTATTATGTGCCAAACTACGCTCTTCTTATCATCATTGTGGAGAACGCATAGCTAAGGTTGACATATCAGCTAAATATCACTTTCTCACTGTTAACTTGAACAATTTTTCGTAAAATATTTGATCAATTTAATTTCTTCCACTCCAACAAAATATAAAGTATCTAACCAGTAAATCTGCATATAATAATAATAATAATAATAATAATAATAATAATAATAATAATAAT
>JACYFF010031954.1:15190117-15215574 GCA_017589665.1 Selenicereus undatus | reverse complement strand
ATGGAACTGCTTAAATAGAATTAGAATTTTTGATTTCACTAATGGCATGCACTGTAATTTTAATTAAGTATTAGACATTCTTGTAATTTATGCAAAAAAATATTTACAAGAAGGTACTCATTTTAGTTTTTTGTAAATTGACTTTTTGGGATAAGTAACTATTATAAAAAGCTGGTTATCAAATATTAAGTTGCTTTTTTTTATTAGATCAAAACAACCAGAATTTTCTAAAAACTATTTTGTATAAGAAACCAATAAAAAAAGCCAACAACCAAATAATTGTCGGCTCAAATCATTTTTTGGAAAAAAAAAAAACGAAAAAGGTTGGTGCTTCGTGTCATGCATAAATTGCATTTTCACCATCATATGGAAACTGTTTCTTTTATTAAAAACAAAAAAAAGCGGTGAGAGAGAAAGAGAAGTTGGCGTCCATATCTATGATGAATCCTGATGTAACATGTACATGGAAGCGATTGAGTGAAGAACCCGTGTAGGGATGGCAACAGGGCGGATCGGGGACGGGGGGTGTATCCCCCGTCCCCGTCCCCGTCCCCGCCCCGTTCCCCGCTGCGGGGGAAAAACTTTTCCCCATCCCCGTCCCCGTCGGGGCCCCGATCCCCAACGGGGAATACCCACTGACTTTGCAACCAATTATAGTATATAGTCCAATATGCAAATTTTAAAGCCCAGCCCAATTTAAAAATGACACCACATTCAAAAATCCATCAAAAGTCCAATATCCAAACTACAAATCAAGATTCCAACACAAATATTAAAAGTCTACAACCACCAAGGCAAAAAGTTCAATAAAACTCTTAATCAAGACCAAAATGAATTACAATTTACAAAACCAAAGTGAAATAATGTCTTAATATAGAAGAAGATAGTATTAGTAGCATTCCAATGGCAACAACAGTCCAATCTTGAAGCAAACACCCTATCATTACAAGAAAGAACCATTACAACAAAATTTTCAAGGATCAACAACATATACTTTCATTTTTCTTCCTTTTTTTTGGAGAAGCTTGGAAACATAATTAATTATAGAAGCAAATAAACATGGAAAAAAAGGGGTTTAACGCTCGGTAATTTACCTAAGCATTCCGGTGTTGGTGAGATTAGTGTTGGCATTTGGAGTTGGATTTTCAGTTTGTATGTCTTTATTTGTGGAACAAGGCGATGGGTTAGGGGGACCGGATGGGCTGGGGTCACTAGCCATTAGTCTGTAAACAATGCAACTTTTAGCAATTAGCACTCACAAGATGCTCATTCATAAATGTCAGAAAGCTAATTTCACCAAACTTTAATCGAACAAACACCATCATCCAGGCAAAGATATCACAAGAACAAGAGTTACAAGATGCACCAAAAAAGCAAAGAAAACTAAACTATGACATAGCATGGCAAATAGGGGTCCTCCCTAATTAGTTACACTCATGTAAAATCACACATTTTTCAACCCCCCCCCCCCCCAAAAAAATTCCAGAAACTAATGAACGCCCACAATTCTGTCAATCGAAATGTTCCTATTCCAAAAACTTTATATAACAGACATCTTAGTAACAACTAACAAAACGAAATGTTCCTGTCAATCGACTCAATCCTGTGAAACATAAAGCCCAACAACAAATCCAGAGCATTTGCAATTTCAAAATAGAAACTTGCAATTTGAGAGTCCTACGTTTTTTTTGACCAATTTGCAACAAACACATCTTAACAAATTCCAGAAAGGCAGAAACTTACAAATTCCAGAAACTTATGCATTGGCAATTTCAGAACAAAAACTTGCAATTTCAGAACAGAACAAATCCTGGCATTATGTTTATGTGTCAAGGATCCTTTTTTTTTTTACCAATTTGCAGCAAACACCCAAACACATCTTAGCAAAACCGGGAAAAAAAATAGAGCTTACCGTCGAGGGGCTAACCGGCGACAGCAGATTGGGCGATGGCTGACCGGCGACAGCAGACTGAGAGGCTGACCGGCGACAACAGTCTGGGCGAGAGGTTGACCGGCGAGTCAGCGACAGCAATTCGGGCGAGGGGCAGATTACGCGAACTGGTGAACCGCGATCAGGTGGTCGACCTGGTGGTGCTGTGGTGGGCTGCGGTTAGGACTAAGGTGGTTCGAAGGTGACCTCAAGCAGTCAAGCAACTTTCTTCGAAGTTCGACGGTGACTCGAGTGAAGAAGTACTGAGGAGGAATGGAGGATTGACGATTTGAGCGATGACCACTGATGAGGTCTGAGGAAGCCGAAGGCCCGAAGCACTGAAGCAAGAAGGCAGAACCGCAGAAGCAGGGATTCCAGGGAAGCAAGCTTGAGTATACTTGAAATGGTTGAATCACCCACAAATTAGTTTATATATCTAGGGTTTTGGCTGTTAAAATTACATAAATAACCCATAATTTTTTTAAACTTTTTTTAAGTTGAGGTTATTTTCGTAATTTTAATTGGACACGGGGACGGGGACGGGGATTTTTCCCCAACTGAATTATCGGGGACGGGGGCATGCTCGGGGATAAATCCCCGAAAGGGGAAACGGGGCCAATGTATGGCCCCGTCCCCGTCCCCGTCCCCGTCCCCGCGCGGGGATTGATTTTTCACCTCATCCCCATCCCCATCCCTGTTGGGGGCGGGGATTTTTCCCCACTTCGGGGCGGGGCCCCGACGGGGACGGGGATTCCCCGCCTAATTGCCATCCCTAAACCCGTGCATATGTGAGGAACATTGACGTAACAAACTAACATCCGAGTGACATTTTTTCTTTTCATTTTATGGTGTATTCGGTAGAAGAGGAAATTATTTTTTTGAAAAATAATTTTTTTATTTTATGGTATTTGGTAAAAGATAGTAGGAAAAATTATTTTCAGAGAAAAATTATTTTGTCTCATATGAAGAAAATTATTTTCTCTTGAAAAAGTAAGGAAATTGATTTTCTAGGCCCAATTTTCGTTGCCCAATTTTGTATTTTATTCTGTTTTCTTTTAATTGTGTGATAAATTATTCTATTTTTACTCTCATTTTCTCTCTCATTGTTCCCCTCTTCTTCATCTTCATCAATGATTTTCATCGTCAATTTCTACAATTCCTTCTTGAGTTCTCTGGCCTTATTACTATTGCGCCTTTCAAGAATTTTGCAATCTGTGACACCCATCGTCTTCCTTTCGCAATTTTTTTTTAATCCGTGTTTAATATCACTCAAATTCTACTGGATAATCCCTGAGAATAGTGAAAAAATTGAGGTTTATTAATGTTGACTCTATCTTTTTCTAAGTTTACTAATGGGTATATTTCTTGCTGGCATTTTACGTTTGATTTTGACGAGGAGAAAAAAATAGAATTCGTTGGTTATGTCAGAGCAGTGAGCAGGAGAGGGAGTTGATGGTCAAAAGAAATGAAGTGGGAACTAGGGGTATATTCTATCAAATAGCAAAAAATGAAATAGAAAAAAAATAATTTTCCATTCTACCAAATAGCCGAAAATATAAGCAGAAAATTATTTTTCTTGGAAAAATATTTTTCATGAAAAATGATTTTTTGAAAAAATATTTTTTCCCCTACCAAACACAGTTTTTTTCACTTGAAGAAGGCTTTGAATGTTGATTGAAAACTGCCCTGCCGTTACTATTAGCTGTATGGGGGCATAAAATTCCAACATGTGCGATAGATTCAAATATATAGATCGTTGAGGAGATGTAATATGGATCATAGGTTTTTTTCCCCTTTTTGAAAAAAGAAACCATTGAAAATAAAGGATAGATTTTGAAATATAAAAAAAAAATTTACCTTCTTCATTAGCCCAAGCCTATAGATCTAGGTGTACCAAGTAATATCCAATAAAATTTAAGTTAGACCTTTCGAGTTATAAGTCAACGTAATGAGAGTGATATTTTAAAAACAAAAAAAAGGACGCACTTATAATGATTGTCGTTATAAGACAATCACCATAACTAAAATAATATGGAGCGTACACGTCATATGTAAATCTTAGCTATTTTTAAATGAATAAAGGTATTTTGAAAATAAAAAATTATTGATAAATATATGTAAAAATGTAATTACTTAAGGCCACTCGCGGCGTACGACTTGCGCGGCATAGGGTAGGGCCTGCCTGCGTGGGACACGTGTGGCACAGGGCCTCTGCCAACCAGTGAAATGGGGGAGGGAAATGCCTGGGAGACCAGCCCAGCCTTTTCCACTGTGAGGTAAATTTTGGCTTTTTAATTTTTTTTTTTTTGGAGGAAGTATATAGTTTTTAAATAATTTAAAAAATAGGTTGTGTGTTATGATGTGGGTTCATGATAAATACTTTTATTGAATTATTAAAATTGAATTCCACAGGTTGGAGAAGTGATCAAGTGTAAGTTTCAAAATTGTAAAACTTTTACTGATGTGACATATTAGAGTTTCAAAAATTGAAACTCTAGCTAGGAATGCTCTAAGGGATGATAGGTTGCCTCCCATAATCCTATTCCCTCACTCATAAATTAAAAAAAAAAAGAGAGAATCAATCAAGCTGCCATCCCATCCCCTCCATTTTTCTCGATCAATCCTCAGGCTTTTATGGAAGCCGCCAACCCACGCACTCCTCACGACCGCCGCCAGGGCTCGGGCAGGAGGGGACGTTGGTCGACGTAACTGACTGACTGTGAAGGTTGAATTGCTCTAACAGGCACAATTGATGTTATCGCCAGCAAATATGGGGGTCTACCACGTAGGTGGTTGTGCGGGTGGATGAGCGAGAAAGGGGAGAAGATACAGCCAGATGATTAGCTTGAGGTTGTGGTTCAGGCACTGGTGGTTGTCACCAAGGACTGGCCAGAATAGTGGAGCTATTGGCGGGCATTAATGCACGATGAATAATGAGTCCATGACCAGAGGGTGGGCGATTGGTCTCGACTTTAATTAGTTTGCTTTAATTTTAGTTCCTTTATTGATGAGCAATTGGGAGTGTCGAATAGTCCCTGTCTAATTGTTTTTATCAAATTTTATAAATATTTATTGATTTTCAGGACATATTTTCAACCAAATAAGAATCGGGAAAAGTGAATGGTGGTCATTAAATCAAGATACAGCATGGTGGAGATTCATTCAATTATGATCAATGGTTGTTGTAGAATGACAATCATTATAGGTTTCTGCATTTGTTTGATGACTAATTTTTTTTCCTTGACTTGCGAAAGGATATGTTTTCTTCTAGTAGTATAAGGGTTTTGGTCTAATTGATAGGTCTTTTTTACAATTAGGTAATGTTTGATTAGATGTAAATAATTTTATAATGCAAAGAAGTTTGTAATTGTGTTTCTATTATCTAGTTTAGTTTTTAGAAAGTATTGCAAATAACAACTACGAGTGTGTTTGGTAGGGTTGAAAACTATTGCTCCGGAAAATCATTTTTCATGCAAAATAATTTTTCATGTAAAATGATTTTCAGCTAATATTTTCAGTTGTTTGGTAAATGGGAAAATGAAATTTTTGAAAAATAAGTTTGATTTGCAAAAAATGAACAAAAAAGCTAAAAAAAGGCACATTAGTAAAAAACAAAAATAGACACGGATAAGAAAAAGAATGTGAAACTGTGTGAGCGCCAAAGAAATGTAAAATCAACTTACGTTCCATTCAAAATGAAAATAGTTTCCGTCATTCTAGGGAAAATGATTTTCCCCTGAAAACAAATTTATCATCCTTATTTTACCAAATATCGTAAAATGAAAAAATCATTTTATGAAAAAATGATTTTCATCCCTACCAAACACACCCTACATTATGAATAAGATTAGCATAAATTATATTATCATAATTGCATTATGTTTAGTGAGGTAGCAAGGTTCTTAACCGAGGGTGTGTAGGTGGGTACATGAGGTGCTGAAGTGGCACAGGAGGTTAAAAAATTTTGTTTTGTATATAAGCTGGATCTTGTGATAATCGACACAGAGAAAATAAATAAGACAAAGTGGATTTTGTATTCAACTTATCTCTGTAACTTCTCTCTAACTCATTGAATGATCATCTTCCAAACGTGGTCATGCTCAGATACAATTGATCATGTTTCTCACATTTTCTGTGAAACAACGTAGTGTCATACCCCGGGAATCAAATTCTTTATTCTTCAACTCCAATTCTTTCTTATTCGATTGATTCATTCAAAATTTCAAATCATCAATCAATAAGCCTCTATAAATTTTTCCTCAAATCATTTCTTCTTACTTGATTAATTGGTTTGATTCACTAGCTAATCTAACCTACGTCAAGAAGAATTCGATTGAGCTATCCTATATATATATATTGATTGTCTCTGAGCTAGGGTAAAAATTGTGAATGTAAGTTAAGGCCCCGACCCAATTAGGGAGTCTGGCGGTGTATATATAACATTCAGGTAGTACAAAAATTACATTCTTGTCTTTTGTACACTAGTATGCCCCCTCAATCTGTTGGGAGGAACGTACTAACAGATTGTCCCTGAAATAATTAAACAATTTAGAAGACAATTCTTTGGTAAAAATATCAGCTAACTGAAGCTTAGTAGGAATGTAATGAACAACTAAATCCCCATGACCGACACGCTTGCGAACAAAATGATAATCAACCGCGATGTGTTTGCTACGATCATGCTGAACCGAATTAACAGCCATATAGGAGGCACTGGTGTTATCACAATAGACCTTGGTAGGGGAAGATAAACAGATGCCAATGGCGGCAAGTAGCTTGCGAATCCAAATGGTTTTAGCAAGTGCTATGTAAGCAACAACGCGATATTCAGCTTCAGTAGATGATTTTGAAACCGTAGGTTGCTTCTTGGAGCGTTAGGAGATAAGATTTGGGCGAAAAAACACTGCGTAGCCCGTTGTAGACAGATAAGAGTCTTTGCACCCTGCCCAATTAGCATCAGAATAGGCATCGATGACAGATGGAGTGGAAGTTGGACGGAGTTGCAAGCCAAAACTCAAGGTACCCTGTAAATACCTGAAAATACACTTGACAGCATGTAAATGAGTAGTACGGGGAGCATGCATATACTGAGAAATACATGAACGACATAGGCACTATCAGGTCTAGTCATAGTCAAGTATTGCAATGCACCTACCGTACTTGTGTACTCAATGGGATCAGCAAGTAACTCTCCATTTGTAAGGATCAAAGAGGTTCTAGAAAGAGAGGGGGTACGAACAAGCTTAGCAGTGTGCATGTGAAATTTGCGAATAAGATCATTAACATATTTTTGCTGTGTCAAAAATATACCCTGAGAGTTGTGTACCACTTGAACACCCAAAAAATAATGCAAGTCACCCAAGTCCTTCATAGCAAATTGATGAGAGAGAATAGAGATGAAGTTATGAAGGGCAGAAGAAAAACTACCAGTAAGAATAATGAATAATGTCGTCAACATAAAGAAGTAGGATCATAGTGGTAGAACCATGGTGATAAACAAACATGGAAGTGTCTGAGGGGGGACAAACAAAACCATGAGACAGAAGCAAACTGCTAAATTAATGGAACCAGGCATGAGGTGCCTGTTTGAGGCCACATATAGCTTTCTTGAGCTTCTAGACATGATGTGGAAACTGGGGATGAACAAAACCGTGAGGTTGGCGCATGTAAACTTCCTCAGTAAGATTACCATGAAGGAAAGCATTTTTAACATCCAACTGTCATGTAGGCCAACCAAAAGTGAGAGCTAAGGAGAGAACCAAGCGAATAGTGGGAGGCTTTACAACAGGGCTAAAAGTCTCATGATAATCAATCCCGGCCTGTTGGTGATTACTTAAAGCAACCAACCGCGCCTTATACCATTCAATAGACTCATCCGAATGAAATTTCACTCTGTAAACCCATCTACAACCCACAAGATTGTGTCTCGATTGAGATGGAACTAACTCCCAAGTATCATTAGCAAGTAATGCACTATATTCCTCAGTCATAGTCTCTTGCCAGTTAGAATCAGTAGAAGCCTTTTTAAAGGAAGTGGGTTCGAGACCCACAATATCAGTGTCAAGAGACACAATGTGCTTGGGCTTGCGGATGCCACTTTTGGCCCAAGTGACCATATGATGAGAGTTGAGAGGCTGAGAACGGGGGGCGGACACGTGCTGGGCCTGGGAAAAAATGGGCAAAGTGGGTTGGGCTGAGGAGACATGGGACGTGGGAGTGGGTTGGGAAGATGGACTAAGGAGATGAGAGGTTGGGCTAGCAGGAAAGACGGGGTTAATGGAAGGAGAAGGCAAAGGGGAGGGGGAGGCCTGCACTTGCGAAGTAGGCTGGACCGAGGGAGGGGAAGCGGATAGCCCAGCGGTGGGGGAAACCGTAATAGGTGAAGGTGGGGAGGAAACTCAACCTGGGTTGTAACAAGTAATTGGGCCGGACATGGAAGGGGCTCGGGGGAGCTGAGGGGAAGGGGGCCGAAAACGGACGTGGGACAGAGGCTACCGGACTGGGTCAAAACAGGGCGGTCACAAGGCTTGGTAAGGGTAGGAGTGGTCCGAGATAGCTCAAGTAGACAATCAGGGGGAAGGATGATCAGTCCGGAAAATTATGGAGTTGGGTAGGTTAGAAAATTCCAAATAAGGAAATTCATGTTCATGAAATATAACGTGCTAACTTATAAAAATCCAACCCCGGAAAGGATCGAGACACTTATATCCTTTGTAATGGGGGGCATAGCCAAGGAAAATACATCTAGCGGAGCGTGGGGCTAATTTATTAGCAGAAGTAGCTGAAAAGTTGCGATAACAGGCACAACCAAAAGTTTTGAGAAAACTGTAATAAGGGGATTTGTGAAACAAAAAGGAGACTGACCTTGAAGATTAGAAGTGGGAAGCCTATTAGCAACAAAAACAGCAGTTTGAATAGCATCAACCCAAAAAGTGGCAGGCATATGCTCCTCAATAAGAAGAGCACGAGCCATCTTATTGAGGTGACGATGTTTACGTTCAGCAACATCATTTTGAGATTGAGTTTCAGAACAAGATGTTCAAAAATAAACCTCATATTCTAAAAAATGAGCCCCAAGAGAGGTATTATCAAATTCACGCCCACCATCACTTTGGAACTTTTTTATTTTGGTATCAAATAGATTTTCCACCAACTTTTGAAAAGCACAAAAAGTAGGTAGAAAATCATATTTGCGTTTGAGTGGACAAATCCAAGTGTAACGGGAGAAATCATCCACAAAGCAAACATAATACCGAAAACCAAGATTAGAAAGAACAAGAGATTGCCATAAATCAGAATGTATTAATTCCAAATGTTTAGAACAACGATGTTCAACTAATTGAAAAGGTAATCGTGCGATTTGGCAAGTCGACAAGAATTACATGAATCATGGAATACAACAACAACAACAACAAACTCCCAATGCGGGTCCCGCTTTCGCGGGGTCTGGGGAGATCCAGCTGTAGGCAACCTTACCTCTACCGGTATTTCTACCCATAGAGAGGTTGATTCCATAAGACCCACAAAAACAGTCTTGAGAAAAGGTTTGAAGAGAAAAACGATTGCAAAATCAACGACCGACGTACGAGAAAAGCTAGAGATAGAGAGCGGAGACATACCTCAACGAACCAGGGGCGCTTGGTACCGTGACCTCCCGAGACAGCACCAACCTGCAGATAAGCAAAACAAAAACCCTACCCACCCCAACTTACCCCACGCCACCTACGCTACTGCTCCCTATGGAGCCGGTCCCCTACAATCTGGGACCTTAATCCTACCCCGCCACAAACTCCTATCCTGAGCCAAGTCCTCCGTGAGACCGACAACTCTCAGGTCCTCTCTAACCACCTCTTCTAGGTTCTTCTTCGGCCTACCCCTCCCTCTCTTAGTTCTAAATTCTTAGTTCTAAGAAAATTTAAAATCCTAACTCCACAATAGCCAAGTCGACGATGCAGGTACTCGCAAGATCAATAAGAGCAGTAAGGGCCAAGGCAGAGGAACTAGGAACAGTTAAAGGGTAGACATTGCTAGTTGAAGAAGCATGTAGCAGAACTTTACCCAAAATTTTGTCCTTGACACAAACAGACGAGTCGTCAAACACAACAATGCAATGATTATCATGACAAAGTTGTTTGACAGACAGTAAATTGTGTTTTAATGCAGGGACATGCAAAACATTTTTTAGGACAAGAGGCTTAGTGACTGTAGGAATAGTAAGCGAACCCACATGTTTCATTGGGAGAAGAAAACCATTCTCAACCCGGACTTTATCATTGCCGGCATAAAGAGTTTTAGAGAGTAAAATACCTTCCCTAGGAGTCATATGGGAAGCGACAGCCGAATCAGGATACCAAACTGATTCGTTGGCGTCAACCAGATTGAAAGTGGCAAAAGCAGGGACAGAATTGGGTTGGAAAAGAGTGTAGCGTTGTGGACAACCTACAACTGTATGACTCGGGGCAAAGCAAATTTGGCATACAGCATTAGGGTGAGAGAACCTAAGACCCCTTCAGACGAATTGTTACCTGCAGAGACACAGTTATTACGAGAAGGAGATGAATATTGAATACTAGACCATGAAAAAACAGTATTACCATAACCAGTCCCTGTAGGCACACTCCTGCTGGTAGATTGCTAGTGATTTTGATGAGAATTACGATTGCCGCCCCCTTGGTGCTTATTACCTTTACGATTGTTGTTCCGCCCTTGATTTTTATTACCACCAGACCCATTAGCACGATTTGAAGACCGAGTAGCTTTCCCGGACTCAGAGGAAGAAACTGTCGTAGCCAAAGCAGGATGATGAACTTGAAACAACTCCTTTAATTTCAGAAACTGAAGTCGCTGCTAATAGTGAATGAGTTTGGAGCGAAGATCATCGAAAGTAAGTAAATTGGTGCCATAAGAGAGAGTGGTGACCAAGTTATGATAATCCTCATCGAGACCATTCAAAGTCAATCGAACAAGTTCAAGGTCGGGAATCGGAGTTCGAATGGAAGCAAGAGAGTTTGCAAAGTACTTAATACAGTGTAAATAATTCTCCATGCTTTGTTTAGGATCTTTAGATAAAGTGGATAGGGTACAACGGAGATCCATAGCACGGGCAAGGCTAGCAGTATTAAAACGACACGACAGACAGTCCCAAATTTGTTTAGAATGAAGCAAGTCATGGACCTCAGTTATTAGTTCAGGAGAAATAGTAGCAAATAACCAAGATCGAATGAGTTGGTCCAAATGCAACCAAACAGAATAGGACAGATTCGGATGCTGCACTCCATTAAAATCAAGTATATTGGAAGAAGGAGTATCGATTATACCATCAAAAAAACCACTGAGTTGTTGAGTCACAAGAAAGGCAATGAATTGAGTGCGCCAGGATAGAAAATTCTCAACAGTCGTTAGGACAATGCTAACAAAATTTTTGATGTCAACAGAAAAGATACCCGGGTGAATAAGAGGCAAGTGAGGACCAAGGGTCATCCATGGAGACTCAGCCATGGAAGGCGGGTTATCGAGAGGATAACCCCCTGTCTAGGACGATAGAGAAGGTCCAAAACCACCAGAGGCCAAACTGGGGTGGACAGTTGAGAACGGAGCATGAGTCGGGGTTGCCGAGGGCCACGAGAGCGAAGGCACAGCTGAGGAGGAAGAAAAGCCAACACCAAAGTACAGCCCGAAGTCTGGGAGAGCAGAGTGGGATAGAACAGGGAGCCGCAGGTCAGGGTCCATGTACAGCGGTGTCAACGGTGGTGGCGGGAAGGAAGCGGAAGTTGCCACTGAAACGGGAGCCGTGACAGGTGAAGTAGCACTGGTGCAGACGCCGGACAGAGGTAAAGGGGTAACCGGAGTTGCAGCCTTGGTAGTCATGACGACGGTGCTGCGATGGAGGGCAAGGCGGCAAAAGAGGCAGTGGTGGAGGAGAGAGTAGGGTTTCAACGAGAAGAGAGAGGAGCCCGATGGAGTTTTCTTGAGAAGGAAGAAAACGAAAAAAATTAGGTTAGAAATCGGTGCTCTAATACCAAGTGAATGTAAGTCAAGGCCCTAATCCAATTAGGGAGTCTGGCGGTGTATATATAACATTCAAGGAGTACAAAAATTACATTATTGTCCTCTTTATACTATTAAAAATGTTAGCTGAAAAAGGTTGAATAAACTATGCAAATCTTTAGAATCCACTCTGTATGCATCCTTCAAGTGGTCCTGGTTCGCTCAGTGTTGATGAAAAGCTTACTGGAGGAAAAAAAAATTATAGGACGTGGAAAAGAGCAATGGAGATTGAATTGTCGACCAAACACAAGCTGGCTTTTGTCCTCAGCACTCTTGCTAGACCAGATGATAATCCTGTTAAGGCCACTCAATGGAATGCTTCCAATAATTTGGTAATCTCTTGGCTAATGAATAATGTTTCAGATTCAATTGATACATCTATACTGTATATTCAAACTACTAGTGAGGCGTGGTCTCATTTGCAAAAAAGTTTTCTTTGACCCAAGGATCATGAAAAAACAAGCTTATGAAGGATGTATATGCTTTAAAACAATATGGAGTTAGTGTGAGTGAGTACTACACTTTATTAAGGGTACTTGGGAGGAGCTAGATACAATAAATGAACTCCTTAGGATCACCACTGTGGCAGTAGATGTCTCTACCTTTCTTACTGTTTTGTCCAAACAAAAGAATTGAAGCCTTTTTACTTCTTGAATGGACTTGATGACAAACATTTGGCATGGCAAAGGCATATCTTATCACGTTCTTTCTACCTTATGGAGGTTGCCTTTGCCATGAATGCAATAGGAAGAAATACAACGGGAGGTGCTGGATTATGGAAAAAATGCTCAGCTTGAAGTATCTGCCATGTATAGCAAGGGAAGTGAGGATCGAACAATGTGGTGTCTCTAGTAATAAAGGGCACACAAGAGAGAAATGTAGGCAGGTAAGTGGATGCCCCAACTGGCATCCTCAAGAAAATAAGTTTCCTTTAAAAAGGGGTGATAGAAATTTCAGAAATCCAAGAGGAAAAGAAGGCTTTGACAATAAAACAATGGCTGCTTTTTAATAACAAGCTGAAGTCAATCAAACTGAAGGAATTTATGGCCTGACACAACATCAAATTGAGCAACTACTCAAATTTATCCGTGAAGTTGGACAAGTACAACAATCATATTTTGAGATTGATGAGATGCTACAACATTCTTTCGCAGATAATGTTTTCTACTTATGCTCATATTTTAACACTACAGAATAGATAATTGATTGAAGTAACTGATCATATAGCTCCTAATTTCAAAAGCTTAGGGGATATTCAAATCGCTCAAAATGTGACTAACACTAACATGCCAAATGGAAGTATAAGTAATACAACACATAAATGGTGTGTTAGACTTACGACGAGACTGAACCACAAGCTCTTGGCATTCTGTATATGTTTCTAAACTTTATTCATACATACTTTTGTTGTGATGTGAAGATTATAAGGTCTAATGATGCTCTTGAGTTTGACTTAGAGCCATGCAGACAGTTTTTGGCTACTAAAGGAATCATACAGCAAACATCATATGTAGATAGGCCTCGAATGGAGTAGTTGAATGAAAGCATAGACATGTTTTGGAAATATCTATAGCATTGAGGTTTCAAACTATATTGCCTCTTGTTTATTGGGGCGATTGTGTGTTAACTGCAACACATCTTATCAATAGGCTGCCAACCCCTGTCTTGCATGATAAAACATCATTTAAAGTTTTACTTGGGAAGAACACCAATGTGCAGTCAGTTGAGAGTATTTGGTTGATTGGCTTTTGTCTCCATTCCTCTAAGGACCTCAGAGAAGGATGATCGTAGAGGAGTATCATGTGTATTTTTGGGATACTAGCTGTGACGCTCAAAAGGGCTATAAGCTCTTGAAAATGTTCACCAAGAAAGTGTTTATTTCCAGAGATGTGCACTTTGTAGTGCATGTGTCCCCTTTTCTATAAGGACAATAATCTACTTACATGCAACCTATGCCAGCTCCACAAACTATCAATCCAATGTGGGATGACAGCTATTTGGCAGATTTGATGGAACAACATCCATGTGACTTCTCAGTTAATTCATATGCAGATGTAATCCAATCACATCCTCATATGTTCCTTCTACATGCATCTACTAATCAGCCTGCTACTAATAAGCTTTTAGGACAAATTGGTTAGCCTTCTTCCATGATATCTGTAAGGGCCAAAAGGAAGCCAACTTGGGAAGAGAATTTGGTCAGCCTTTCTGCACAAAACTATGCAATATAGTAAATGGTGATTCTTTAAAAGCAAAGAAGTATGCTATGAGTAATTTTCTAAGCTGTGATCACTTGGATGCGACCCTTCAAAATTTTGTGGCTACTGTAGATATAGGCCATGATCCAGTGTTTTCGCTGCAAAGACTCCAATGGTGTAATGCAATGAACTTAGAACTTCAAGCAGTGGAAGAAAATGGTATTGGTCCATGAAAAATTTACCCAAAGGAAGAAAGGAAATTAGATGCAAATGGTTATTTAAGACAAATTATAGAGCAAATGGGAGTGTAGAAAGGCATAAAGCAAGCTTAGTCATGTTGGGAACTAAGCAAAATTATGGAATATATTACCAAGAGACTTTTGCATGTGATGCAAAAATGACAACAGTGAGAACTTTGTTGGCTATTACTCCTATTGAAGTTGGAAGATGTGTCAGATGTATGTGACAAATGCTTTTTTATGTAGAGATTTGTTTGAGGAAGTCTACATGTCCTTGCCATTGGGATGCGCTCAAAGAGTAACAACTCAAAATACCGTGCAAGACATGTGGAGCAATCCCAAGGTTTGCAACCTTGAACTTAAGCAAGCAACATAGCACTGATTCTCTAAATTGTCCTCTACACTTCTTGATTTTGGTTTCACCCAATTGAATTCATATTACTCCTTGTTTTTCAAGGAAAATGAGGGTGCTTACTTGTTCTTCTCTATATTGATAATATGTTGGTGGTAAGAGATAAATTTGCAAACATTGATAAGATGAAACAGTTTCTCAACTCTAGATTTCATATGCAAGATCTTGGAGATATAAGGTATCTTTGGTCTTGGAAGTTCACAACATACCAAGAAATTCTGCTCAATCAGAATGAATATACACTAGATTTACTTGCAAAACTGAAGATAAATAAATGCAAGCCAATAAGGTTACGTCTCGATCCTAATGTAAAGCTTGCAGCTGATATAGGCATACCTTTAGATAATCCTAATTAGTGTAGGAGACTAATTAGGCAGGCACCAGACTTGACATGAATTTTGGTCTGCAACTTCTTAGCTAGTTTATACAAAAGCCCACATATGTACATTGACATGCTTCCATGCACATTATTAGGTACATCAAATGGACACTTGGACATGGGATTAACTCACCACTTCAGCCCACTTCATCTTATTGCCTACTGTGATTCAGATTGTGCAAGTTACGTTATGGCAAACAAATCCGCTATTCGGTATTGTGTTCTACTTGTTCATTCTCCTCTTTCATGGAGAACTAAAAGCAATATGTGGTTGCAATATCATCTTGTGAAGCTGAATATAGAGCTATGACATTGACATGTTGTGATATTACATGGTTACGGAGTTTGCTGCATGATTTGGATATGCTTAAGCTTGAACCTATTGGGTTATAATGTGTTTACCAGGCCACATGACACATTGCAGCCAATGCTATCTTTCAAGAGTGTACCAAATACACAGAGGTTGAGTGCCACTATTTAAGAGACAAGCTGATGATAGCACATCAAACTGCTCCAGCATTTGCGTCCATTAAAAATCAAGTCTTTGATTTTTTGAACAAAAATTGTTAGTATAGATCAGTATCACTCTCTCATGTCCAAGTTGGGAGTTAACATATTTCAACTCTCAACTTGAGGGGGAGTGTTAAGTGAGGTAGCAGGGCCGTTAGCTGAGACTGTGTTGGTGGTCACATCATGTGATGAGGTGGCATAGGCGGTTCATAAAGTTTGTTTGTATATAAGCTGGATCTTGTTATAATCAACATAGAAAATATCAATAAGACAAAATGAGATTTTGGATTCAACTTCTCTCTCTAATTTCTCTTTAGCTCATTGATGATAATCTTCCAAACATAATAGTTCTCAAGTCAAATTGATCATATTTTTCATTTTTTTCCTACTAGACTTGTTTAAATCTACACATTAAAAGATTAGTTGCTTTACATTACATTCAATCAAATATCACATTAAAATTTTAGGATGCTATGAATAAACTAACTGCTATCTCAACAAAGAATTCCATTTATCTTCTACGTACTATTTTGTACGTTTGTATTGCAGGAGTTTGTTTTGATGTTTAACCCCTGTTAAGTTCTTATATAGTCAGCTCTACATATTGAAGTTTGCAAATATCAAATGTTAAGTATTTCTATTTATATCCCAGATTCTGGCTTCACCTCTCTAAGGGTTTCATTTCTTTATTAAAAGCTAGTAATTTCTTTCCATTGCAAAAAGAACAAGCCTTGAACACACGGACATCATATGGAGTACTTTAGACTTTGGTTTAGATTTATAATTTGAACAAATTAGATGCATAATTGAGTCATATATTCATATCATGACTACATCGACTCACTTGGATCGTACATCAACTCTCCCATCTCTCATTTCCCCCAATTTCCTTCTTGTAATCAAGCTCGATTTTTAATTTCTGGTCTTTTTTGCTCATATGTATTTATATATGTTCTAGTCAAAAAATTATCAATATACTCTAATAATAATAATAATAATAATAATAATAATAATAATAATAATAATAATATCACGTCATGTATTTGTTAGTAGGATAGCTGTGGCTATGGATAGCGGTTGGGTGTTGCATGCAGTTATGGGTCTATGATTATGAATGTTTTGGAAAGCAAACTGTCAAGTTTGAGCGTGTAAAATGCACCAGCCATTTGTCGTGTTCTAGAACCAGAGTGTTGGCCGTGCAAGATACGGCTACCCTACTTCCGACCGCAAACTCCTCATCTTTTATTTAGTATTAAAGTAGCAACTGCTGACCTGCATGAGCATTAACCCTGTTGAAAAGGAAAACAAATTTATCTTTCACAACCTGAGAGATCAATAGGAATTCCAAGGATTTTATTTTTTTTTTAATGTAAAGACAGACATAAAAGTTGACGTTGATGGTATCGAATTTAAATATCTGACAATAAATTTTAAGAAAATTTGTCAGTTGAGCTAATTAATATCCATGTAATTTTTTTTTTTTTTGGTGGATATTGGACCACTGTTACTATAGTCAAGCTACTATCTACTCATAAAAAGTATAGCTATAGGTGAGAGGTGTTTTTTTGACAGGTTTTTTGACGGAAAAAAGTTAAGATTTTGACGGAAAGTGGTATTTTTGACGGCAATTTTAACGGAAAGAATGTCAGTCAAAAAAAGCTTTATCGAAATGTTCTGTTTGACTGATCCGTCAAAATTTTTGACGGACAAGTTTTGACGAACTCAAAATCCATCAAAGTTTTTCTGACGGTACTTTTTGACAGACTGACAGACCGTCAGTATTATTTCGACGATTTTTTTGACCGAGTCATTCCCCGTCAAATTAGTATTTTGTCTGAAATTTTGATCGATTATGGTGTCCGTAAAAAAATATTGCACGAAAAGAATGCATGTTTTGGGCAATATTTTCGACACGCTATTGTGGATCGGGCCGTCAAGAATTTTGACGGAAGCTGTATATCCCGTCAAAAAATACTACAAATGCGATTATGATAAAGTAATATTAAAAACTGACATGTTTTCCCGAATTTAGCATTTCCAACTTTAATTAATGTTATCGAACGTAAGGAAACAAATGAAATGAAATTATTTACATAATAAAATTCACAAATTGACGTACAGTCCCTACATTGATTCTACTTGCATAATCAATCAACATCACAAAAATTTCCCAACAACTAAAACACAACGTAACTAATCGTCGGAGGAGTCGCCTAAGTAGGATGAATCGGGCTCATCTTCGTCATCATCTTCTGGCGGTGCTGCTGAGGACCCAGCTTGCTGACTCTTGAATAACCTCCAGAGCTTGCTTATCTTGCTCTTGACTTTCTCTTTATCTCGCTGCCTCGCAGCCTTTTCTTGAGCGAACTCATGTTGGAATTTAGCTTCCTTCTCCTCAACCTGTTTGCGAAGCTCTTGAATCTCTTTGAGGCGAGCTTCCTCCGCTTGACGAGCCTCCTCTGCTGCTTTGACAGCAGTCTCATTCAATCTCATCGCCATCTCACGTGCATCGTAGTTGTTCACAGAGGACGAACGAATCGAAACTGATAGGCGAGACCGTTGCTTCATCACAACTCCCTCAGCACCAAAGCCATACACGTGACCCTTGCTATTGAGATTTCCTTGAACCCAAATGTCACGCTCAGACAGTAGAGGGCTTTGGGAGCTATCGTCGGTGGAGGAGTTGGAGGACTTGTGCTCCTGCCATCTCTTTATGTGTTCCTCCTGCGTATTCACAAAAAAAACAATGTGTAATAGAATATTTGTTAACTTGAACCCATATTGAGTTGGAAAACTCATCCTCATGTGAATTGAATTCAGTCTTACCAATCTCAACTCCAATTTTTTGCACACCCAATTGCCCTGATTGTCCTTCTTCCTGCGCAAGTGAGTGTCTTTGCACAGGTCATCGACTGTTGGTTCCCTTTGAAGTGAGGCCGCCTGCACAGATTGCAAGTAGGTCATGTTGCATGTAATAAATCGTTCAATAAGAGTGTCTTCATGAATATTGATATTATAAATTACCATTCGTCTACGCAGCTCAGTTATTGGGATTGACCCACACGTGTGCAAGGATGGACCCGCGCCCTCAGGGTCACTACTGCGGTTCTTCTTGTTCTGGGCACTTATCTTTTGAAAATCAGGGCCCTCCCAATACTTTTGGAGTTGTGCCCAGTTGTCCGGGGACACCAAATTTGGCACCTTGCCCAACTTGCATGCATAAGTAAACAAGTTCTTCAACTATTTCGCCCCACTTACTTCAAAATTCCTACGCACTTGTCTGTCATGCTGAGGCAGCCAATAATAATATTTCTGCAAAAACATCAAAAAACGTAGTCACGACTATTCGAAACTTATTTTCATAATGCAAACATTTGCAATGAAACATGTATAGTATGAATTGTTCAAATGCCTCCAACATTAACACATCAAGCAAGTACATGGCAAGAAAATTTGTAACACAAAGTGCGTACCTTGAATTCAGCGAACCACATATCTCGCCGTGGTTTAGGGACTTCCCCCTAAGTTGGCCACGCTCCTACGTATTTCCCCTTCATGATCTCACCAATACGTTTGGTGACTCCTTGGTAGGGTTTGAACCTAAAACGAAACAACATATAAACATGTTATATTGAAGAACAACGTATCACTAACATTGAATTACACACACGTAACATTTCATATATAGTGAAAGGGTAGTAGAGCAGGTACGTGTCTCCCTCTGACTCTATTAGACTCTTGTCCCTAACAACCACCTCTTGCTCCCTCCACGGCAATATACGACCCCCAGATTGCTATGAAGTAGCCTGTGCACGAGGCTCCGGAGTACGTTGAGGAGTAGGTACTACAGTAGGATGTGGAATAGGGTGTGGAGTAGACTGATGAGGAGACTAAAGCAATGGTTGACCCTGTTGCATGTTGGACAACGCGCTCATGATCAAGTTTGCGTTGTATGGCATGAATGACCCAAAAGTGTTCCAAAACGCCGTATTCACTCCTCCTGTCCCTGAGGTGTCTCCAACATTAGCTACTTACAAACCAGCATCTTGGTTGAGTCCAGGGACCTGGTTCGGGTCCAAAAAGGGGTTTTTGACACGTGCATCCATCCGTGGGATAGGCATGAATGACGTACTCTCTGCCCCAGTCAAAGGAACTCTGACAGGGGAGCCATACGTGCGCTCCCCCACCCCCACAGCCTCCGGTGAATGACTGTCTGCATCCGAAAGCCGCACACCTCCTCCTCGGGGACTCTGACGTCGCGGATCCCTGTTTGTCATCTTTAACATAGAAAAGTAGTTATTGCAAATCAATTGTAACAATGCAAATGAATGAGGACAATATTCTCACATTTGAAACAACACTGCACAGTAAAAGTTCATGTTCACAAAGCATTGCATAAAATATACAACTACATTATTACAGCTGCATACGTAGAAAACCTAAGTAAGACGCAATGAATACAAATTATCAGTCATCATGTTCGTCCCGATCCTCTTCGTTATCTACGTCGGTATCATCATCTTCATCATCATCATCTGATCTGTACTGTATGTTATCATCGTCATTTTCCGTATCTGTTTCCGCACCATCCCACTCTCGTTGCTGAAACTCATCCTCATCCTCGGACTTTTCGTCTTCAGATGCGGTGACCTCAACCACTTGCACTTCCTCCATAGTCCCTGATACGTTAACCATAAATTGTGGTAAGGTTTCTGAAAGCTGAGAAGTTGACGCCATTACATCGTCCTGGAATACAGGAAGAGGGTTAATCGCATCCCCTTGCGTGTTTGGACACCGTCTGGGCTTATTCATCAAAGTAGCCCACCAGTTTACTTTATGAGAAATATCCCGTGGGTATGGAATGTAAAACACTTGGTATGCAACATCCGCAATGATGAAAGGGTCATACTTAGCATATTTGCGTTGGATATTAATTTCATATGTGCAGTTCAACTTGGAGTACTGTGTGCCCCGAGGATTAGATGGATCATACCATTCACATCGAAATAGTAAGCATTATTTTATGGGCTCCCCCAAGTACTCCAATTGGAGTACTTCCTCAAGCACTCCGTAGTAATCCACCCCACTCTCATCCCCTTCCGAAGTTCCTTTCACTGGAACACCACATGAGGAGGTCTTCTTATTCATACTTTTTGTTCTAGTATGAAACTTTATCCCATGCACTTTGTATCCTATGAATGGCTGTATAATATTTATGGGTCCTTCACCCATTTGTTGTAACCATGATTGCCTTTCATCATTGAATGCATGTGAATAATGAACCTGTGCCATGTGCAAACTCCTAAGTAATTAGAATGTCATGATAATTTTCAAAATGAATTAAGTAATGAAACAAGGCGAAGTACACAGATGTTGCATGTACAAGCACACACATTTTACTCGAACCATTCCGGAAATTTCGCTTCAATAATTTTATCTATGTCTTCAGGCGACATATTAGCATGTCCCATTATAATCCAATGATGGAAGTACCTACAGATACATTATGCTTGTTTTTCTCAATATAATTACCATAATGTTTTAGAAGTGTGAAATGTGAACTTACAGTAGATAAGGTTGCACCTCATTACAATTAAGCAGTATATGCAGGTGGGCAGCGTTGTACTCAACTTGTGTGAGATAACGTTTACGACATTTACCAAATAGAGTGCCCTTCATTTGGAATACCGTAAATATTGTAGGTGGACCATGTTGGCACGACACTTCGTTTCTTGGAATTGTGAAGTTCATTGAAGGAAGATTTGCTTCAAAGTAGGGATGGCAACAGGGCGAGCTGGGGACGGGGAGTAATACTCCCCGTCCCCATCCCCGCTGGAATCCCCGCCCCCCGTCCCCGCCCCGTTCCCCGCTGTGGGGAAAAAATCCCCCCCCCCCCATCCCCATCTCCAGTGGGGATTTAATCCCCGTCGGGGCCCCAACGGGGATTTTTGCCCGCTGATTTTTTCTTACCTTCTAAATTCTTTACGGCCATGAGTACCAAATTCAGTATATACCTAGGATTTTTACAAAGAAAATTACATATATAACCTTAGTTGTTTCATTTAAAAATTTTAAAAATAAGGTTATTTTTGTAATTTTAATTAAAATTGAGGGCGGAGGAGGGGATTTTTCCCCAATCGGGGAATTGCGGATGGGGATGGGAACGGGGCAAAATCCCCGGCGGGGAAATGGGGACGGGGACGGGTTGAACTATGTCCTCGTCCCCGTCCCTGTCCCCATCCCCGAGCGGGGATTAATTTTTCTCCCCGTCCCCGTCCCCTTTGGGAACATGGATTTTCCCCCACTTCGGGGCGGGCCCCCGCAGGGATGGGTATTCCCTAACTTTTTTCCATCCCTGCTTTAAAGTAGTCAGAACCAAATGTTTGGATTTCGTATATGAGGTACGCTATCACCATAAAACTCTCAGGCTTGGATTTATTCTTCGCCTTTTGTTTGAGCTACTTGAAGAACCTTTCGAAGGGATACATCCATCGATAATGAACTAGACCACCTAGATAGGCTTCTTGTGCTAAGTGCACCGGAAGATGTTCCATAACATTCCAGAAATCAAGAGGAAAGATTGTCTCCAACTGACATAATATTATGGCAATTTGTTGGTGCATCTCCATAAGTTGATCTTCACAAAGGACACTTGCACATATATTCCTGAAGTATTCACTCAGACTTGCTAAAGGCTCCAACTCATCTGTCGGTATTGCACTGAATGCAATAGGTAGCAGTGCCTTCATAAATACATAGTAGTCATGACTTTTTAGATGCTGCAATTTCGTGTTGGTCAGGTCGACGATGTTGGCAAAATTAGAGTTGTGCCCGTCTGGTAAACTTAACCCACGCATCCACTCACACAGTACCCTCCTCTGCTCCAAGGACAACGTGTACTTCGCTTTCGGTTTGTATGAGTTGCCATTTTCCCTTGTTCGAAGATGCAATTCATCCCGTGCACAAAGCTCAACTAAATCCAATCGAGCTTTGACATTGTCCTTCGTTTTACCTGACACATCCATAACTGTGTTGATAATATTTTCACATAAGTTCTTTTCTATATGCATCACGTCCAAGTTGCGACGCAATAACTGGTGTCTCCAGTATGGAAGGTCCCAAAAGATACTACGCTTTGTCCAGTTGTGCACGTTTTCAGTGAACCCAGGAATTTCATAATCTGATTGGTCCGTCACTTTAGGGAACTCACGTACATGTTCAAATTCAACATCTGCGGGTAACCTCTGTGGTGGTTGGCCATGCACTGTTTGGTTCTTAGTGAACGAACTCTTATTTCGCTTGAATGCATGATGTAGGGGTAAAAAGCAGCGATGACAATCAAACCACGACATTTTACGACCATGTTGCAGGTAACTCCCACGTACCTGATCTTGGCACACCGGGCAAGACAACGCGCCGTGGGTACTCCAGCCTAAAAACATTCCGTATGCTGGGAAGTCATTAATTTTCCACATCAAAGCAGCCTTCATTTTAAATGTTTGGTTTTCGTGAACATCGTACGTATCAACCCCTTCATTCCACAACGTCTGCAACTCATCGATAAGTGGTTGCAAGTACACATCTATCTTATTCTTAGGGTTGTGTGGACCCGGTATGAGGCATGTCAGGAACATGTACGGGAGTTTCATACAAAGATGCGGTGGCAAGTTGTACACACACATAACAACGGGCCACACGGAATATGGTCTTGCTGAATTTGAGTATGGTGAGAACCCATCAGCGCATACACCAAGCGGTACATTCCGTGGGTCTGCAGCAAATGAAGTATGCATTTGGTCAAAGTGTTTCCATGTTGTGGCGTCAGAAGGATGGCTGAGTACACTATCTTGCGTTGCATGATTGCTATGCCATTTCATATGCTCTACAATCTTCTTTTATGCGTACAGTTGCTGCAACCTTGGAATGAGTGGCATGTAATGCATCTTAGCACAGGGGACAGGCTTGCTTCTTCCGATTGGGTTCCTCATCGGTTTGTACCTTCCAGTCCCACAAAATTTGCACGCTCCAAGGGTTGCATCAGCCTTATAATATATCATGCAACCTTTTGGACAACAGTCAATAGTCTCATAATCCAATCCTAACTCCTTAACTCTCCTTTTAACAGCACTGAAATTTTTTGGAATGCGGTTTGGAGTCGGAGTTGTCTCTTGCATGAGACGTAATACATCATCAAAGCAACGATGTGACATATTATGTTCTGATTTAATACTGAGCAACCTCATTGCTGCAGAGAGCTCAGTATGAGTGTGGGAACCCTCATACAATGGTTGTTGTGCCGAATGAAGCATACTATAAAATGCTTCAGCGTTAGCGTTCATGTCGGTATCGACATTATCTTGTCTGATCTGAACGCATCATTCACCATGGACTCCATCTGATGTTGATCGTAACCTCCACTATGGTGCTCATGCTCATTGTACACTGGACTTGACTGGTTCACCCACGCAGACTTAATGACCTCTTCATGAGTTGGAGGCTCTACCTCACCATGGCTTGTCCAGAACCAGTAATATTATACAAACCCTTTATGGTACAAATGCATTTTAACTTCATCTAGGTGCAGGTATTTAGTGTTCCTGCATTTAGCACAGGGGGCAACGATACACTCTATTCGTGATGAAGTCATGTTGGGCTCGAGCATGCTTATCAAATTCCTCTACCCCATTAATGAATTCGTCCCGCAATTCACTACTATGTTTGTCTCTACGGTGATACATCCACAAGCGATGATGTGGTACGTCCATTTCAGATCTGGTCATTATTAAATTTTATGAAGGTCATATCATATGTGTCATGGCCCAATATGAAAATATTACGGTACTTCAACAAGATGTTGGTTAGAAGCAAAGTTGGGACAACTCGCTCTTAGCATCAACAAAACTACATAAATACTAAGCATGTATTCGGCAAAATTATACAATTCACATAGTCATTTCATATAATAGCAACTCCGCACAAGAAAGAAAGTTGTACATCATTAACACCTACCTCGTGACACTTACAACAACATTTGCGAGATTTAGTTGCATCGATATTGAGTTTTCGTTTTTTCCCATCCTAAAATCTAAAGTCAACCCGCACAAAGGATTAGTACAAATTAAAGAAGACATGCTAATACACTACATTACATCATACACAAAATTATTCATGACACTCCTTGCTATTATCTTAGGGGATAACATGCAATTTATAAAGATGTACACATGAATTTCACCATTATCACTTCAGTGTTTAGGGTTAGGCCTTATGGTTTAGGGTTTACGAATTAGGGTTAAGGGTTTAGGGTTAAGGGTATAGCATTTAGGGTTTGGGTATAGGTCTTAGGGTTTCTAGGGGTTAGGGTTTCGTCGGTTTAGGGTTTACGATTTATGGTTTACGGTTTGGGTTAGGGTTAAGGTTTAGAGTTCAGGGTTAGGGTTAGGGTTAGGGTTTAGTGTTTACGCTTTAGGGTTTAGTGTATAGGGTGTAAGGTTTCTACAGTTTAGGATTTATGGTTTCTAGGGTTTAGGGTTAGGGTTAGGGTTTAGGGTTTCAAGGGTTTGGGTTTCTATGGTTTAGGGTTTATGGTTTCTAGGGTTTAGGGTTTAGGTTAGGGTGAGGGTTTAGGGTCGTAAGGGTTAGGGTATCTAGGGTTTAGGGTTTAGGGTTTGTAGGGTTTAGGGTTTACGGTTTAGGGTTTATGGTTTATGGTTTCTAGGGTTTAGGGTTTAGGGTTAGGGTT
>JACYFF010031954.1:15165338-15190107 GCA_017589665.1 Selenicereus undatus | reverse complement strand
TAGGGTGCAGGGTTTCCATGGTTGATTGTTTAGAGGGTTTAGGGTTTAGGGTTTAGGGTATGGTGCATGGTTTCCGGTTTGTACGGCTTAGGGTCATAGGGTTTTAGGGTTGATTTGATTAGCACTTCACTAATCATTTGGAACTGCTGTTCTTTTTTTTCTTTCCCCCATTAATACAAAAGCAACACTGCTTATTAGTTCACCCCATAAACGTCCCCCACATAGCCAATCAATTTGATTAATTAGTCACGTACTTGGCCAAAGAAACTACAAAAACACCACTGTCATTCCTAATTAACTATAACACAAAGTAAATATGTAAGTTGTCATCATTAAAAACATTTGAGATGCATTGAGAAAAATCTGTCCAAAACCAAATTTCGACAACACATACTTGTGCAATGTGACAAACAAAGCAAACATCTGACAAGCATATGCATGTTTTTGTTTTTTTAAAAGAAACAACGATTCAGGGGTTACTTTTGTAGATGTTTAATTACATCATACCATTCACTGTTGTCTACACCTGTGCTAGTGGGCAAATTTGCTAATTGTCAGCATATTATGGTAGCGACCAATTACTGGTAAACAAGCACCTCAACACTAAACTGCTTTCCTAATCAGTAATCACATATGACCAGTAATTGACTATGATAATTAACTTTTACCGTACATTATCATGACACATTATTATATACAATAGAAAACTATCGTGACACCTATTGAAGTTACAAACAGAGAATTGTGAAATGTACATATAACCAAATCTTCAAAATAGTAACAAATTACAATTCTGATTTAATAACAACTCTTGTTTAATTAATTTAATTTAAATCAAGGATGTGTTCATTTTGATTGTTGTGCTAGATGTAGAACGGAACACGGTTTCCTAATCAGTAACACAATGCAATTTCTTCCAAACAATACCCAATTTCTCACAAAATCAAATGGCCAGAACTTAATTACCGGCAACTAGTCGATCCCTCGCCGTCCACCGACCGACATAACCTCCATGCACTCACCCACCGTCACCAGACCGCAACCTCTGTACAGCCACCGCTCAGCCCCCGGCCACAGCGCCTAAATGTGGAGTTTCGTCGGCAACTACAAACCACACCAAAATCAAACCGATTGGAACTACAAACCACACCAAAATCAAACCGATTCGAGCTACTAGAAGATGAAATTGCAGTGAACTTACCAACTGATTCTAAGAGGAACTCAAACGCCTTGCCTTTCAGAGTTTCGAATTCCCAATCTTCACCCACCTTGGGAACGGAATTGCACATATCGGGCACCGGAATTTGGAGTTCAGCAAGGAAACAATTTGCAAAGAAATGAGGAAGTGGAAGGTGAGATTTATGGAGGGCTAGGAGCTTGACAAATTCAGACGGTGAGATTTATGGAGGAAGAGGAAGCAGAGTAATGGCACACGTGCCCTGGCTTCTGAATGTGAGTTTATGGGGGCCTGGTAATCGTTGACAGATGTGGGGCTGTTTTTGACGGCAGCGGTCAAAAGGGCAATCACTTTCCCAGTTTTTTTACGGTCCTCGTCAAAAGGTTCCAACCCTGTCAAAAATTTATCAGACTTTTTGACGAGTACGGTCAAAAATATCAAAAAATCGTCAAAAAAATTCTCGGGATCGGCGTTGGCTGAACTTCCGTCAAAATCTTTTACTTTCTGTCAAAATTTATGTTGCTTACTTTGACGGACTATATACCTGTCAAAATTTTCTGTCAAAAAAATTAAATGTGACTGTCGTATCAACGTCTGTTGACAATGCACATAAATTTTATACGTGTCTATCGAACTGTTAAAAAAAAAAAAAAAAATGCGACCAAAGAAACTTGGGGCAGAATGCCAGAATAGAAACCTACTAAAGAAATGACAAATATAGGCCTTAGGCCTCACTGTTCTAATACAAATTAAAATCCCACTTGTTACTAATTGAATGACTGCACGTCTTCTTCATAGTGGACGCCACGTCCAAGTCGTACAAAGCATTTCACAAAAGGAATCGTATGCCTTTCGTTCTTTGAGTCTTTTATCCTTCCCGTGACTGGATTGAATTACCATCTATTATTCTTCATAAGTAGCAGAATTTCACTCAACAAAACTTTTTAATATTTCGATCATAAAATTTAAAGCCAATACATTATTTATGAAAACAAATGTCAAATTAGTTAAACTAATTTATATTGATTGCATTATTTAAAAATAAAGAAACAAACAATCATATTATATTTTGAGCTATAATTTCAAAAGATATAATGAAATATCAAGTATCTTAGGTATGAAAACCTATGAAAATATGATTAAAAAAAATAGAGAATCAAGAAAGAAAATATAAACTTAGATCTTCAGGTCTATTACAAAAACAATCTCACAATTCTGTAATATATATATATATATATATATATATATATATATATATATATATATATAAACAAAACATTACAAGCCTACTATTTGATACATGGTAAGTTCTCATAGCTTCATCATTATTTCCTAATCTAAATCCAAGCCTATTTAAAATAGTAAAGATTTTTTTTATTTTATTTTATTATTTTTGTCTTTCCAATTTTTGAAAAAGATACACATACTAAGGATTCTAACTCTAATATTACTATTGTTGCCTTTTTTTTAAAATAAACATAATCAAATATTATAATCAAATATCTTACTATTTCTCTCACACTATTATTACATTAACAATAACAATGCCAAATAATAACAGTTAGTGATTGACTTTTTAATTTATTGCCTTTTATTGAAACGTAAATATAACTATAAATATAAATATTAAATATTAAATATTGAAAATGAAAAGTTATATTAGTTCTTTGTTGTACACTTTTTATTTTAGTTAATAGTTAAGACTTCTAATGAGATGTTAAAATAATTTAAAATAGGAATTGCAGCGGACAATTGAAAAGGAGCAAAAGTCTTATGGGCCAAATGAAACTTGTTCGTGTGAGATAACATTCAAAGAGGAGACGGGAAAGACTAGGAAAGGCATTGTCAACTTCTGTAATGAGATGGTGCTCTTAACGAATTATGATAGCGTCAATCACATCTACAAATTTCATCACTATCGATTCATTCATTTGTCACATTCTAAGAGTATATATCCAACGAAGTTAATTTTATGTTTTTTCATATTAAACTATAGATTCTAACAATATATAACAAACCATGCATCAAATTCATTAATATATAACACGTGTGTATATATTCAATTAAATTAATCATAATCTATTTTAGTACCTAGAAAATGTCAAGTTAATTTAAATTTTGAAACTACTGATTTTAAAAAATTAAAAAATTTTCATATATCACATGAAATATTAAATCATTTATTATTTTGTATATGAGTTTCCTATAAACAAAAACTCAAAAACTATCCCAAAAATTACATGAAAAAAAGCATACTAATTTATTTTTTTAAAAAAAGAACGCAATCAACCTTCCAGGCTCTGAGTCCCAAACACACCCCCTTCCTAAAAAAATAAAAATAAGATGGCAAACATTATGATTGAAATTGCGGCTCCTTTGTGCGTAATTATCTTCCTGAGTGCTGTCCGCATTCGTTTGAGTCTTCCTGCAAAGAGATATTCTTATTCCTCCTTTTCCCTGTAAATTATGGGTTCTTTTCCGACGAAAAAAGTACTTGGACCATTGGCTTTTGGCTTTATTTACAAAAATGAATAGGAGATCATTGAATTCAGGAGTCCCTTATGGAAATAATTAATTTGATAAATTAATCCTTAATTTTTTGATAATTTTCTTTTAGGTAGCCGTCAAGAAGCAATTATAGATCATAAGACGACAAATCATGTTATCTTGTTGCATGCTCTTCATTGTCCCCTGTTTTATTGTTGGGGACTTGGGGGTTGGAGAATCATGGGATTTGCAAGTTGCTTAAGCAAACGAAAGTATTTTCCAAATCCATTTCTTAGAGCCATCTAAACTAGACAAGAAACTTCAAATAGGCCATGCAACCCCAACATGAAGTTAAAATTATATTATAGAAAACAAACAATTTGTGTATATAGAAATGCCGCATAATTTAAAGATATAGATGATAATGCCACCTCACACTAATTATGTTAATCACACTATGTATATAGGATTTAAAAAGAAAAATATATACTTCCTCCGTTCCAATTTAATTGCTTGTTATTCCTTTTTTACTTGTCTCAAAATATTTGCATAGTTTCTATATATATACATAAAATTAATATTTTTTTCCTTATTTTCCCTTTTATAATTAAAAATAATTTATTGAACTTAAGTTATAAGCATTTGACCACTATAGCACCAATAATAAATGTGTGGCGCAGATTCCACAACCTTCCTCTTCATAAGTCCCATGACCTTTGTGAAAATCATGCACTTAGAAGTAAAATTTTCTTTTACCAAAGTACAATGGCTATAGCATTAAAGTCAATTTTTTTAATGTACATTTATTTTTAGTCTATTTTTTTAATAAATCTATTTCTTTACCTAAGGGGTATTGTAGAGAATTTCATATCTTATTGATTGATTTCTTAAAATCTGTGTTTTGTCAATCCATCCGATTACATTGGGATGGAGGGAATATTATCAAATTCTAGCTTGGTTAACATTATTAGTAAAGTATTTGCTAAATCGAACCAAACAAAATGAATATTCCAAAAATCTCATACATACAAACCACGACAATTATCTATACTATATATAAAAGTAATGTTGTGATGATGTGGAATTTTCTTGCATTCTCATTAATTAGAGTTTTCGAACCCTTTGATTGATTCTCTCTCCTCATCACAACCATCCGATTGTTGAAAATAATTAATTTGTAATTTTCAAATCTCTGACATAGTAGTAAGGGAAAAAATCATTAATAAGAAAATGATTGTAAGAAAGTATAATCTTATGAAGTATAATTCCATAATTGTCGAAATGAGAATTATGGAGTTTTTTTTTTCTACAAGGAATGATTATGCAGTAATTAGTGATTATGAAAATTATAAAAAAATATCATTCTTAAACCTTTTGAATTCATTATGTCTCCTTATTACCACTAGATTGTAGAAAAAGATTAATTCCGCGAAGTATAATATCAAGAAGTATAATTCCGTAATGGTGGAAAAAAAATCATTAACAACTAAAGAAATGACCCTAGGAAAGCATAATTGCAGGAAGTATAACTCTATAGTGGTTGAAATAAAGATGATAAAGTGGCTATACTTTTAGTATTATTTTAAATAATAAAGTCAAATTCCAATAAAGAATAATCCCATAATTATGGAAGCATGAATTATGAAGTAGTTAGCAACAAATAACTATGAAAATTATAGATAAAAAAGATATCATTCTTGAACCTTCAATATTAATGTAAATAGTCAAGTAGCTCCTACTCATAGTTGAAATTATACATTAGAATACGTCTCATAGTTGAAATCAATTCTACCGTCTTGCTCATTGCTCAAATGTGTGTCAAAGTAATCTTTTTTACCTCACTTTTAGATATATAATAATTATCATTCCCTTCCTCATATATTTATTTGCATTAATTTGTTAATTCGTTAGCAAGTGACCTCCTCTTTGTAATTAGTAATGTCAAAATGCTTGATCGTATTTGATTAAAATTTTTATACTTTTTTGCTGTAACTCCCTCCTATACGTGGCTTAATTTTATTTTCTTGATATTTAATCTTTCACTAATTAACGTTATCATTGATTTCTTGCTACAATTCGTAATCTCACTTTTCTAGGTGTAGTTTTTGTTAGGCTTGATTAATAGTGGTGGTGTTTGGTTTGATTCATTTATATTCTCAATTGTTTTCGTCCGATTTATGACTTAAGTTAAAAAAATTTTACTTATATTATATTATATTGTATTAGTAACTTAATTGTGTTTAGATTCTTTCATGTTTTATTTATGTTGTTTATTTATGAATTTTTTTTTATAAGAAAAATTCTAATAATTTGATCCTCTTCCCTGGCGTTTCAAATTTTTAATGGAAACAACAATGCAAACTGTTTCACATGTATCTAAATTGTTTGGTGACCTATTTATTTACATCAATTAAAAATATTCAAATATCTATACTACAAATTATAATATGATTTTCATAATTTACAAAAGTTACTATTAAAATATATAAAAGAAACCACAAAATTTGACTTTCTTTTTCACATACGTAGATAAGAGTATAATCCTCTATATCTTCAAAAGTTTTGCTATTTTGAAAATCGAGTGAGGTAGTCAGGTCGGGGTTTAGAACAATATGGAGGGAGTGTTGGGATTTCATTGGGTTAGGAACCCTAGCAATAGGATCAAATTGCATTAATGGACATATGAGATGAGTTTAATATTAAAAAGCTGATCCTAATTTATAAAGTATTTAGAACGATTTTGATTAACTTATTCACCTTCAAAATATGCCTCCAACACTAACAAATGTAATTTTTCAGTTTTCTCTTTAAAATCATCGCATACGTTCAATACTACATGCACGTTTGAATTAATGTAATTTTCCGTTTCCATTGTTTAGTTAGAAACTATAATGCATACTTGAATATTTTCATTGTTTAGTTAGAAATTACGATGCATACTTGAATACTATTTCTATATATTTTTTTTATCATGGCATACATTCAATACTGTAATGGATGCTTGAATCAATGTAACAGTTTTTATTGTTTAGTAAAATACTATAATGCATTCTTGAATACTATTTGTAGGTTTTTGTCATAAATCATGACAGATGTTCAAAATCATTAATCATGTCATACGTTTATTTAAGACACAAATCACAAGGTAAGGTTATAAAAAATTTCAATTTCTTGAGTTTTTTTTTAAAAAAAAATCATGTGTTAATTGAGATTTTGATGGGTCCTTCTGATTTCAAGAAATAAAATAACCCCATTTTATGTTAGCAAATCGAATGAACAAATTTGAAAATACTATTTTTGAGTTTTAAATTATGGGTTAACTAAACAGACAGTCATAACTTTGTGGGTAATATGCTACAACTAATTATGATTCATGATTTAATTAGAATATCTTAACATATGCCTTTATGCTAACTCATTATCTTTCCTTCTGAGATGAAACAGCTTATATAAATTGGTACGTAGTTTCAAATCAATAGACTATCTACCATATATGATAATTTTTATTGCTTTTCTAAATCCATCCACTATTTTCACAGTCTCCCTTTTTCCAAAAAAATAAAATTTGCTTAATTCAAATCACCTAAAATTACTAATTCTATGGTCCTAAATCTACAACAACTCATTTGTGTTGCAACTCATGATTTAAGTGGAATACTAACCTTAGGGAGATATGCTGTCTAAAGAAGAATTCGATGACATATTTTCCAACAAAAGGCCACCTAACTTCATGATTTCAAAAGAAGGAGCCTAAGCACATCATGGATGACTAATTTTCACGTATTGTAACTACATATCGAGCTAACTTGAATGAATTGTGACTAGAATAGATCTATTTTCAAATATAAAAATTTTATAAAAGAAAAGGATAAAAAAATATATAATACTAAAAAATTCTAACTATAATAACTAAGCTTATTAAATTTTTATAGTGAAAATTTATTTCTACTTATAACAACATCACTTACTAAGTAACTTATTTGTATCTTCTTTTCTAAATAATAATAGCAACTATGTGTCTTTTGTAAACAACTTATTATCTATTGTATAAATCACCGTGCAAAGTACGGGTCTATACTAGTTACATGTTAATTGAAAAGATTGAGATCTTTCAGATAAAATCATACTTCTTTGTTAACCGTCCTCATAGTAATTAACTAGATTTAACCCCTTATTTTCTCTTCTTTTTTTTTAACATCGGCATCCAAAACCCTTATCGAGGAGAAGCCAAGTCGACTAATAGGCCCAAGAGAGGTGGTGGAAAGCTGATTAGCCGCGCCTAAGATGGTATTTCCATCACCTGGCTCACCTCCCATGCATATTTCCAAATTAGTGTCAAATGTGAAGTACATGAAGACTGAAAACTAAAGAGTGAAAATTTGTATTTTTTTCAAATGAAAGATAAGCTTCAATTTAAGAGATAGGGTTTTCCTCTATAAGCTTATTAAAATCTGAGGTACATTTCGACGACAATATTCTCCTTTTGAAACAGATGACTGGGCTTGAATAGCTTCAGAGGTTGTGTTTACTTCGGCCAGAATATGAGGTACATTTTGACTACTGCTTTTACGGAGCTGTTGGGGTCCAAGGCTGGTAAATTTGCAGGGTGTGATGAGACTATACTTTGTGGGGTGGACAAGTCTTTGAACTTTAGAGTAGATGTTGATATAACAAAACCTTTATGGAGGGTAGTACGGGCTCAGGTTGGCGGTAAACCCATCTGGATTCGGTTCAAGTACGTAAAGCTGCCCAACTTTTGTTATGCATGTGGAAAACTAGGCCACGTGTATAAAGGATGTGATTTATTTGACGAAGCCATTCCTAAATTGAAGTTACAGTATGGTGGATGGCTAAGGGCCTTGCCATTGAAACCTAGGGGGAAGAATTCAGAGAATGAGCTCCTAGAGGAACGTACCTAGTGCAGGCTTTCCACAACAAGAAGAAGGAGGAGAAGACTAGGAAGAGGCTTGTTTTTGATGAATCAGCTAGTCATACAAAGGAGGGAAAGGGGAAGAATGAGCTGGAGCGGAAAGATTGATGAGGCAGTGGTTCTGATTCCTAGGGGTGAAGTCTTGAAGCGTAAGTTGGGTATTGACTTTGATGCCCAAGACTTGGAAAAGTTTAGAGTGGTAACACCCTCTTCTAGTACGGATAATACAACCTTAGAGGCAGAGGTTGCTTTGCAACCCTGCCCTTCACAATGAGTCTTCTTTGTCTCAACTACACAGTGATCCCACTGCAGTTGAAAATCTTCGTAATCTTCTACAAAGAAAATCACTGAGGTTGGTCTTCCTTTCAGAGACCAAATTGTTTGGGCGGGAGATGAACATTGCTAAGAATAGGTTGGGTTTTTTCAAGGGTGTTTTTTCAGATAGCAGGGGAAGAGCTGGTGGCTTGGCATTGTTATAGGACAAATCATTCAAAGTGACTCTTATGTCAAATTCCCTCAATCATATTGATGTGCAGGTGGAAGGGCTGGGAGTAGACTCACCTTGGCGTTTTACTGGGATTTATAGGTGACCGGAAAATACTGTTCAGCTAAAAACCTGTGAACTATTATGGGACCTTGCTACCCATTATGATCTCCCTTGGCTTATTTGGGGGGGTTCTTAATTAGATCCTTTATAACTTTGAGAAGAAAGGGGGCTTGATTAAGAACCAAAATGTGTTGCAAGCTTTTTGTGAGACATTGGACGAATGTGGACTATATGATTTGGGTTTTAAAGGTTACGATGTCACTTGGGAGAATAGAAGGGATATGGAGGCTTGACAAGTTTTATGGCTTGGTGGAGTGGTCTTTGCTATTCCTAGAGGCTAGGGTTTTTCATTTGGATGAGGACATCTTGTATCATCTACCCATCCTATTAAAATTTGTTAGGAATTAGAACAAACTAATAGCGGAAGCAATAGGATGAAACAAATATTCAAAAGTTTAAAAAACGATAACAAGAACAAAGCAATGACACATAAGATTTACGTGGAAACCCAATGCGGGAAAAAATCAGGGACGGCGACGAGCATAATCAATCCACTATATGCGCAGCTAGAGTACAAAACGATCACAATCACAACAAGTGATTCGATCCAATAGCAGAATTACAACCTTTCTTGTAATATCTCTCAAAATCTCTCTACCTCTCAATGTGTTTAGGGATTCAGGGATGATTTTAGATCCTAGGCAAGACCTCTTTATATAGGGTTTAGAAGTCCAGAGTTTTACCCCTAGAGGAGAACCCTAGCCGCCAAGAAGACTGCACGCCAAAGAAAACCCTAATTGCCAGAAGAGCCCGCGCCCGAACTAGGCGCAGCATGACTGTGCCACGTGGCACGGTCCCCCCGTGCCATTTTTCTGCCCTCCTTCAACGTTCCACTTCTTCAGCTTGACACGTCTGTATCGTCTAGCACGGTCCCACCGTGCCGATTCTTGGATTTTGGGCCACGAAACTCAACAATCTCCACCTTGGACCGAAATCCTCAATCACCAACTCTCTAATACCGTCTTCGCACCCCGAAGGGTGACACCCCCCAAAGGGCAATGCCCCGAAGGGTGCTCAAATACTATGAATGCTAACTAAGTCCAAGCAATGCTCGAACTTAGCTATAGGTAGAGGCTTGGTCAACATATCTGCAGGATTCTCCGAAGTATGAACCTTCCTTACAATTATTTCCCCTGCAGCAACTGTATCTTTGACATAGTGATACTTGACACTGATGTGCTTGGTCTTTGAATGGTAGGCATCATTCTTAGTCAAGTGGATGACACTCTGACTATCAGAAAACACCACAGTGATAGCCGGTGGAGCTCCAAGCTCAGTAACAAGGCCCTTCAACCAAGTAGCTTCCTTCACTCCTTCAGTAGCAGTAAGATACTTAGCCTCTGTAGTAGATAAGGCTGCAATAGACTGAAGCGATGTTTTTCGGGAGATAGCACCTGTACACATAGTGAAGATATACCCAGATATGGACCTTCTCCTATCAAGATCACCAGCATAGTCAGAATCAACAAAGCCCGTAACATCATATTTAGCAGCTTTGTTTCTATCAAACACCAACCCCTTATTAACAGTACCCTTCACATAGCGAAGGATCCACTTCACAGCTTCCCAATGATCCTTTCTAGGATTATGCATATACCTACTTACCACACTCACAGCATGTGACAAGTCAAGCCTAGTGCATACCATAGCATACATCAAACTACCAACAACACTAGAATAAGGGACATTAGACATTCTATCTATGTCCTCATCAGATTATAGACAATACTTAGCAGACAATCTGAAATGTGCAGCAAGGGGTGTGGAAATTGTCTTACAGTTATCCATATTAAATCTGCCTAGTACTTTCTCAAGGTAGTGTCCTTGAGATAAGTACAGCTTACCAGCCTTTCAATCCCTCTGAATCTCCATGCCTAGAATTTTCTTTGCTGCACCCAGGTCCTTCATCTCAAACTCCTCACTGAGTTGAGATTTCAACTTGCTAATTAAGGATTTATCCTTAGAGGCAATTAACATATCATCAACATACAATAGCAAGTAAATAAAGGAACCATTAGGATATTGCCTATAAGACACACAATTATCATATCGGCTGCGAGTGTATCCTTGTGCAATCATGAAGGTGTCAAACCTTTTGTACCACTGCCTAGGAGCCTGCTTAAATCCATACAATGACCTTTTCAATATACATACCAGTTGTACCTTCCCAGGAACAACAAAACCTTCAAGTTACCTCATGTAGATATCCTCCTCTAACTCCCCATGAAGAAATGCAGTCTTCACATCAAGTTGCTCCAAATCCAGATCAAACAACACAACAAATGCAAGAAGCACTCTGATGAAGGTATGTCTAACAACAGGCGAAAATACCTCATTGTAATCAATACCCTTTTTCTGATTGTAACCACGAACAACCACGCGTGCTTTCCACCTTGCATCTTCAACTCCAGGAATGTCTTCCTTTTTCTTGTAGATCTATTTGGCAGTTAAGGCTCTCCGGCCTTTAGGTAGCTTACATAGTTCCCAAGTCCGATTCTTTTCCAAACTCTCTATTTCCTCTTGCATAGCCAGGATCCAATTAGGTGAACTTGGGCAGGAGATTGCTTCAGTATAGGTTGAAGGTTCTACACCTTCAGACACCTCCTCTGCAACTGAAAGTGCATATGCTATCAGTCCCTCATCATCATTGTAGCAAGCAGGCCTCCTGATCTTCATTCCAGGATGATTACGAGCTATAAAGTGAGCAACCTCCACTTGAGGCTAATCAAAACTGATAGCGCTAGGTTCAGTAACCTGGGCCTCCCTGTTGGGCTAATTAACAGCTCCACCTTGAGCTGCAACGATCTCCACTTCTATCTCCATACTGGTATCCTCCTGATCACCTGAACTAGAAGAAGAAACAATAGAATCCTTTCCAGAAGATAACAGAGCAGTCTCATTGAAAGTTACATTCCTGCTCTGAATGACTTTCTTAGACTCAGGACACCACATGCGGTATCCTTTAGATTCAGATGCATATTCAAGAAATATGCATTTGACATCCCTAGGGGCTAACTTTCCATTATTCACATGGGCATACACAGGACATCCAAATATTCTCAAACTAGAATAATCAACAGGATTACCTGACCATACTTCTTCTAAAATATAAAAATCAATGGAGGTGTGTGGTGAATGATTCACCAAGTAGCAGGCTATAGAAATAGCCTCAGCCCAGAAAGCTTTGCGATCCCAAAGCCCTACATTGGAAAGCATATACATCGAGCTTTCTCTAGTAGAGTCCTATTGATTCGTTCTCCAACTCCATTCTGCTATGGTTTTCCAATCAAAGTCTTGTGCCTAGCTATGGCATTCACCGCGCAGAACTCATCAAATTCTGACTCAACAAACTCAAGACCATTGTCAGTCCTAAGCTTCTTGATCTTTCTCCCAGTCTGGTTTAACCAGAGCCTTGAACTTCTTGAACATGGAGAATGTCTCATTTTTCTGTCTCAAGAAGTAAGCCCAAACTTTGCGTGAGAAATCATCAACAAAAGTTAACATGTAGCGCTTACCTCCAAGACAAGGAACCTTCGAAGGACCCCACATATCAGAATGAACGTAGTCAAGGATCCCCTGAGTACAATGCTTTGCTTTAGAGAAACTTACCCTCTTCTGTTTCCCAAAAATACAGTGATCACAAAAATCAAGCTTACCCGTACCAGCGCTACCTAGACAACCTTTCTTACTTAGAGTGGTCATTCCTTTCTCACTCATAAGACCCAATCTCATGTGCTATAACCTTGTATCATTAACATCTGTTGATGCTGCACCAACTGCAGCTATTCCTGTAACTGTAGTTCGTTGTAGGATGTAGAAATTGCCCCGCCGCAGTCCTTTCATTACTACCATGGCTCCCTTTGTCACTTTTAGGACACCATTCTCCATAATAATCCTGCAACCATTAGTCCCAAGAGTACCCAAGGAGATTAAACAACGAGTCATATCAGGTATGTGACGAACTTTAGACAAGGTTCTAATCATGCCATCATGGGTTTTAATCTGCACAGTACCTATTCCTGCAACCTTGCACTCAGCATCATTGCCCATAAGTACAACCCCAGTATCAACAGGCTCATAAGTGACAAACCAATCCATAGGATGACACATGTGATACGTACAACCAGAATATAAAACCCAATCATCACCTAACCCCTTCTTAAAGGTGGTGGCCAAAGACATGGTAGCAAGCAACACATCACCATCAGACTCTAACTTTACTACACAATCTGTTGTAGTAGTTTTCCCCTTTTCCTCTTTCCCTTTCTTTTTCTGTAGCTTCCAGCAGTTAGCCTGAATATAACCCAATTTATCACAGTAATTGCAAGTCTTATTGGAATGAGGATTCTTAGACTTAGATCAGTTCTTTTTCTTGTTTTTTTGCTCAGTTGTTCTACCCCTAACAACTAATCCCTCAATCGGATCAGCATGGATATCATGGTCAAATTTCTCCTCAGATAACAGATTAGACTTGACATCCTCAAATGATATAGTATCAGAATTACTATATAACATAATCTCCTTAAAGTGTTTATAGGAAGGGGTAGAGACACAACAAGCAAAATAGCTTTATCCTCATCCTCAATCTTTACATCCAGACTCTCCAAATCAACAAGAATAGAGTTAAACTCATTCAAATATTTTTAAACAGGGGTACCTTAAGCCACACGAAAGGTGTACAACCTTTCCTTCAAACGGATCTTGTTGGCTAGACTCTTCGTCATGTAGAGTTCCTCCAGCCGAGTCCACAGATCTACCACAGTTGCCTTATCGAGCACCTCTCGCAGGACATGTGGTGCCAGGCACAACTGAAATGGCTGAAATTGCCTTCAACTCCAGTTCTTCCCATTCCTCGTCTGTCAGCGATCTACGCCTCTTCTATAGGTCTGCTGCCCATTGTTCATCAGTCATCTTCTCGGGTTTCACGTGAGGTCCTTGCAGAACCTTCCATAACCCATGCTGGATGAGAACTGCTCTCATTTGCACATTTCAGATATTAAAACTAATCTCCCCATCAAATTTTTGAATATCAACCTTCATAATTGAAGACATCCTAAACCAAAGCTCTGATACCACTTATTAGGAATTAGAGCAAACTAATAGCGGAAGCAATAAGATGAAACAGATATTTAGAAGTTTAAAGAACGATAACAAGAACAAAGCAATGACACACAAGATTTACGTGAAAACCCAATGCGGGAAAAAAACCACGGATGACGACGGTCACAATCAATCCACTATATGAGCAGGGAGAGTACAAAACGATCACAATCACAACAAGTGATTTGATCCAATAGGAGAATTACATCCTCTCTTGTAATCTCTATCAAAATCTCTCTACCTCTCAATGTGTTTAGGGATTCAGAGATGATTTTAGATCCTAGGCAATGCCTCTTTGTATAGGGTCTAGAAGTCCAGGGTTTTACCCCTATAGGAGAACCATAGGCGCCAAGAAGACTGCACGTCAAAGCAAACCCTAGCCGCCAAAAGAGCCCGCACTCGAACTAGGCGTGGCATGACTGTGCCACGTGGCACGGTCCCCCCGTGCCATGTTGGCACGACCTGCCACATGGCATGGCATGCCCATGCCATTTTTCTGCCCACCTTCGACGTTTCGCTTCTTCGACCTAACACGTCCGTGTCGTCTAACACGGTCCCATCGTGCCGATTCTTGGATTTTGGGTCACAAAACCCAACAAAATTTTATAGACAATCTACACTTAATAGAAAGCATTGGAAGCAGTTCAAGTTTGAAAATATGTAGGTGAGTGACGACAGATGTACGGAGGCGATTGTTAAGGCCTGGAATGAGGGAGGTGCTGTTAATGCTTGGGATAACTTGCAGCTGAAGATGAGGTCCTGTGCGCAATGCTTGCTAGGTTGGCATGATGAGACTTTTGGAGATGTTAAATCTAATATCATGAAGCTAGAACAACATCTAAGGAGAGCTAAGGACATCATGGAAAGACATGGTATACTAAAAGAAATTAGTAGCTGGCGTAGAAAGGAGGAGATTTTCTGGGCTCAACGGGCGAAGGTGGATTTTTTAAAACATGGAGACTCTAATACCCGCTGGTTTCATGCTCGGGCCAACATGCGAAAGAAGACTAATGCAATTTACAAATTGATAAGAGAAGACGGTTCATGGGCAGATGAAGAGTCTGATGTTGAGCATGAGGTTTCAGCGTACTTTGTAAAGCTTTTCTCCTTAGAAGGCTCCTCCAGGTATGAGGAGGTGTTGGCGTTTGTGTAGCCCAAAGTTCCGGATGCCATGAACTATTCTCTAAATATGGCTTATAGTGCTAATGAGATTTATGTAGCCCTGAAGCGGATGCATCCTAATAAGGCTCCTGGATCGGACAATTTGAACCCACTGTTCTTCCAGCACGATTGGGAGGTGGTGGGTGCAGACGTGGAGAAATTTGTATTGGAAATTTTGCAAGGCAAAGACGTTCCCTCCGGATTGAACCATACTAATATTGTGTTGATTCCGAAGACCCACAATTCTATACGATTGGTTGATTTAGACCTATTAGCCTCTGTAATGTAGTTTACAAGTTGGCTACAAAGGTCATCTCACAACGGCTCAAGTCTATTCTTCCTTCTATCATCTAGGAGACTCAAAGCGCATTCACACCAAGTAGGCTAATTATTGATAATATTTTGATTTCTTATTAAGTGTTCCATTCCTTGATGAATGAATATTGTCATAATGGGTAAAACTGGGTATGAGTAAAGCGTATGATCGAGTTGAATGGAGTTTTTTACGTCGGGTAATGATGAAACTGGGGTTTAATGAGGGTTGGGTGGAAATGGTAATGAGTTGTGTGGAGTCTGCATCTTTTTCCTTCATTATAAATGGTTTGCCTAGAGGTTTGGTGAGCCCGACGTGGGGCCTTTGCCAGGGAGACCCTCTGTCTTCTTACCTCTTTCTGTTTGTTACAAAAACACAGCTAATCTGCGACGGAAATACCGACGGAAAAAGTAAGTTTTTCCGACGGAAAAAGTGCATTCCGACGGAAACTCCGACGGGAAAGGGTACGTCGGGATTGGGCTCGTCGCAAAATTTTTCCCGACGGTGTCCGACGGAATTTTCAACGGAAATATCCCGTCGGAAAGCCCGTCGGACAGCCCTGCAGCATCAGAGGAAGCGAAGGTTGAAAATGGGGGGAGGGGATTTCCGACGGAAATTCCAGTCGGAATTCCCCTTTTTTTTTAAAAAAATTTTTTTTTTTTTTTAAATTTTGTTTAAAAAAGAAATTTTCGGATGAAATTTTTTTTTTTAAAGAATTGAGAATCCGACAGAAAAAGTAATTTCTAGGAAATTTTTCTTGAAAACCCAAAAAAAAAATTACGCAAAATTAATATGCGCGTAACAATATAATTACCAAATATAACATTTTATAGATATCTCTGTCAAAAGAAACATGCTGAATTAAATATGAACTACGACATATATAGGAAATTGTTTAAAATGTACACAAATTACTAAACTATTCGGAGTCGGATAAATTTGTGGGATCATCATTGTTGTCATCTTCACAGTCTTCTTCATCGTCGGGATTCAAGTTGATCTGGCTGGAGGAGCCTGCACTTTGACCTTTGAAAAATCTTAAAACTTTTTTCAGCATGCGCTCTGTCTTCCCCTGCTTCTTGGCTATTTGAGTTATAGCCTCTACTTGCTTGGTTATGCTCTCATTGAAGAGTTGTGCTTGCTGTCTTGGATCGAAATGCTCAGCTGATGAGTGACGTGCAGTTGCAATAGTAGCCGATTTTTTCAACTTGACCCCCTCTGCGCCAAAACCGTATACACGACCCTTCTTGTCGAGATTTTCTTTAATCCAAAACTCCTCTTGGGTCATAGGTGGCAGTTGAGAACCTCCTTGAGTTGCAGCTTGGGAGTACTCCTGCCATTTGTTCTGATGATCCTCCTGAAAATTATACAACATAAAACTATTTTAAATCAAACCTACAATTGTCACATATGAATTATCTGTAAATAGAATGTGTGAAACTTACATATTTTTTGGCAGATTTTTTGTCCACAAAAGTTTTGTCTTTCACCTTGCAGTGAGTGTCCTTGAACAATTCCTCACATGTGGGCTCCCTACCTAATATTTGGGTCTGAAAAACAAAAGTAAATTGCAATTAAATATAAGCGAGGATGATGAACGAGGACCTCAACCCATATCATGCTTTAATTTATATATAACAAATACATTTATTAATAATCAAATTTCTTACCAAACGCCTTTTCCTTTCACTAATCGGAATTGAGCCACATGTATGCAACGAAGGACCAAAACCTTCAACATCACTCAATCTATTCTTCTTGTTTTGTTCACTCAATTTCTTGAAATTGTCATTGTCACTCCAATGTTTGAGCATATCATTCCAAACACTAGGCGGTAACCACTTCGGTTTTTTGCTGTACTTCCTAGCGTATCCTAGAATGTCCCTGAGTCGAGTGGCACCTCTGTACTCAAAGTTACGCCGTATCTAAATTTCGTTGTCTGGATGCCAGTAGTAGTGTTTCTGCAGCAAAATTGAAGTATACATATTAGTAATCAAACATTCCAAATTAACAATCTAATCACGACTTTGAAATTTATTGCACAGATAATTATGAACCTTGAACTCATTGAACCAAATGTCTCTTTGAGATTGTGGAACTTCCCCCCACGTGGTCCAAGGACGTGGGTACTTACCTGCAAAGCTTTCGACTATTTTCTGAACTACACCCTGATATGGAACAAAACTAAGAACACAAAAAGAATTGGTTAGTAATAAAGATTACACGTATGAAAAGAATATGAGAAGTGAAGAAGTTGCAAACTTCATAATAAACTTACGTGTCACCATCAGGTTGTAAATATATCTTATTATTGGTGGTCGATGTGTCACTTTCAGGTGTAGGACTGTGTCTATCTCTTCCTCCCCTTTCATTGTGGACCCCTTCGTTGTGCACTGACTGACTTGGCATTCTAGGTTGCCCCATAAAATGACTACTGTTGAAATGCGGACTAACAGTACCGAACTGCTGATAAACTAATGGAGTAGATGAACCACCACCCATGTAAGGAATATTTGGTTGAATTGGTGTTTGCATACCCGCACCAAAGAAAGGTGGTTGGAGGTGGGATTGCTCATTCATACTACCAAAATAATTTCCAAATGGTTGACTTGGATCAAGAAAACCTCCAAACATTCCACTAAAGGTGTTCGGCTCATAAGTTTGATCTGCAGGATCATACTGTGGAGTCGGTTGTGGTACTCCTCTACCGGCATCACTCTTGGCCGTTCGACCACGACCATGTCCACCATTGTTTCCAGACATCTAAAAAATAAGAACAAAAAAATAAAACCGCGCCATTTTTGATACTATTGTTAGTGAAAAATTACAGTACATGCAGCCAATTTTTTTTGAGTTTGCAATAAAGGAACGCTTTATATACATATGCATAAATATCCATACAACAAAACAATTCAATCAATCATGGTTGGACGCATTGTCATCGTCATCGTCATCATCACCACTTTGCACTGCCGTATTTCCATCATGACCATCATCAGTGTCTTCATCTTCATCCTCCCATTCACCTTCTTCATCCTCTTCATCAGCATCATCATGTTCACCATTCCCATCATCATCTTCACCCCAATCATGTTCATCAACATCATCAGCCTCTGCAGTTTCATCGACTAATGTGCTTACTATGACATTGTCCACGTTCATGTTTGTCATTCCAAACTGTTGATAGGCAAGTTCTAGCTTTTCTTTATCTTTAGGAGCACCGCGAGGTTTGTTTGATATAGCTACCCACCAATTCGCTTTTCCTGATATCCCCTCAGGGTACTTAACATATACCACTTGGCTTGCAACATCAGCAAATATGAATGGGTCATACTTTCTGTAACATCTGGTATGATTCACCTCGGGATATGGGGTAAATTTAGGGTAACGTAACCCCCGAGGAACATCCGGGTCAAACCACTCACAATTGAAAAGAACACATTTTTTAATTGGCTCACCCGTGAATTCAACACGAACAATTTCGTGAAGTACACCATAATAATCCCCTGAGACTTCGTCACCTTCCCCAACTCCTTTGACACAGACGCCACAGTTATATGTTGCTTTACCTTCATTTCTGACCTTGGTATGAAACCGATAACCATTAACTTTATATCCAGAGAAACACTCCACCACCGTAAGCGGCCCATGAGATAAGTTCACCAAAAAATCTTACCTCTCATCATTAAACACCCGATATGAATTGACCTACGGAGAGAAAAAGAAGGCAACCCTCTTCAGAATTACACAAATATGTTTTGGAAGTTGAAGATTACTTATGACAAGTCCACTTCCGCATCACTCGCACTTGGATTATGACCGCGAAACTGATGTTTGAACCAACTGTAATGTTTAACAAATGAAACTAATTACTTATTATTTGACAATTATTAAGTATTTAAATGAAACTTTCAGTAACTGATGTACTTACTCCAGATATGGTTATACTTCACCACAGTTCAGTAAAATGTGAAGGCGAGCGACACGGTACTCCGCCTCAGTGAGATATCTTCGGCCTCGATTCCCAAATGGAGTACCCTTACGGTTGAACACCGATAGCGTTGGCATTTGTGATTCAGGCTGTTGCATACCCTCGTTACGCCCTATACTTGGGCTATCCAAGCTTGACTGAAAATAGTACTCAGCGAAATGTTTTATCTCAAACGCCAAGTATGCGTGAACCATAGATGCTTCAACACGGGCTTTATTCTTTACCGTAGGTTTCAACCAACCAAAGTACCTCTCAAAAGGATACATCCATCGATATTGAACAGGGCCACCCAACAAAGCTTCTTCGGCTAAGTGAATAGGCAAATGTTCCATGACATTCCAAAAACCGGGAGGGAACACAGTCTCCAATTTACACAGAATTACAGCAATGTTCTTGTGCATCTCTTCCAGCATGCTTACTTGCAGCTCACTAGAGTATAGGTTTCTGAAAAATTCACTCAATTCGACCAAGGGTCCCAACACATCATCCGGAAGAGCAGCAAAAGCTACCGGAAGAAGATTCTCCAAAAACACATGATGGTCATGGCTTTTCATATTTTGCAACTTTGTGTTAGATGGATCCACCCAGTTGCCCACATTAGAGCAATAACCATCAGGTACATGAACATCCCGCAACCATTGACATACAACCCTTTTTTGAGGTAGCGATAGTGCAAACTTGGCTTTTGGCTTACACAATCTATCAGTTGACCCTCTTGTAGCCAAGTCCAACTCTTGCCTACTACACAAAATGGACATATCCATCCTTGCTTTGATGTCATCCTTTGTTTTTCCCGGAATATCCATGATTGTGTTTATAATATTTTCACAGAAATTTTTCTCAATATGCATCACATCAAGGTTATGCCTCAGAAGTTGATGCTTCCAATACGGTAACTCCCAAAAGATACTTTGCTTTGTCCAATTATGTTCATTCTCCTCGAATCCCGAAATTTGGAAATTGATATCTGTAGTCACTTTAGGCAAAGTGGATACAATATCAGACAACATCTCACCAGGAATCCTTCGGGGAGGGCCAATGTGTATGCTCTTCTCTTTACAAAAAGCAACTTTGTTAGCTCTAAAACAATGATTCCGAAGCAAGAACCGACGATGGCAATCGAACCAAGATGGCTTTTGGCCATACTGTAACTGAAATGCACAATTCTGATGCATACAAACCGGACATACTAACAGCCCATGAGTACTCCATCCAGATAACATACCATATGCAGGAAAATCATTGATAGTCCACATCAATGCGGCATGCAATCTAAAAGTTGCACCGCTTGATACATCAAATGTTTCAACCCCAACATCCCACAGCAATTTCAACTCATCAATTAAGGGTTGTAAGTACACATCAATCCTGTTCTTCGGATTTGCTGGACCCGGAATAATGCAACTTAAAAACATGTATGGGGTAGTCATACACATTTCGGGAGGTAAGTTGTAAGGTGTTACCACAACCGGCCACACCGAATACGATCTTCCAGATATGGAAAAGGGTGTGAAACCATCAGCACAAAGACCTAACCTCACATTCCGAGGTTCTGCAGCGAAGTTTGGATACTTTTGGTCGAAATGCTTCCAAGCTAAACCATCTGAGGGATGGCGAAAAACACCCAATTCTTGGCGGTGCTCATGATGCCATCTCATATGGACGACAGTCTTTTTGGAGGCACACAATCGTTGCAGTCTTGGAATTAAAGACAGGTACTGCATTTTTGCATATGGTACATCCTTACGACCTCGTTGGTTGGAGTTCTTCGGTAACTGTCTTGCATGTCCACAAAATTTGCATGCGGACAAACTCTGATCTTCTTTATAGTAAAGCATGCAACCAGTTGGACAACAATCAATTTCCTGAACATCCATACCCAAGTCTCTCACTTTTTTCATTTGCTGATGATAATTTTTCGGAATGCCACTTTCAGAAGGGCATACATCTCTCATCAGGCCAACAACTTCATTGAAACAACGTTGAGACATATTGTGTCCCGATTTAATGCTCAGTAGCCTCACAGATGTTTCAAGTTCAGTTATATCACACCCTTCATACAAAGGTCTCTGAGCAGATTCAAGCATAGTGTAAAAGGCCTCAGGATTTACGTCATGCGGACTACTCATGTTCATTTCATTAGCTTGGAACGCAGCATGCACCATATTTTCCATATCATTATGATCGTTGTGATCATAATCAAAATTCATAGAATGTGAACTACTTGCACCCCCAACTTCCGAATTATCTTCTTCTCCATGACTCGTCCAATACCAATAACTTTTCACAAATCCCTTTCTATACAAATGGGACTTTACAATGTCAGGTGCAAAATATTGCATATTCTTACACTTGACACATGGACATCTATAAACGCCATTAATTTGATACTCCTCCTAATTTTGTGCAAATTCATCAAACATATTAACTCCCTCCAACCACTCCTCTCTAAGTCCATGTCCATTAGGATTTCTTCTTCTACACATCCATTGACGATGCAACGGCCCATCCATATGTTCCTAATATGAATTCCTTAATTGTTACGTACACTACATTTAATTGTAATTAAATTCTTGCACAAATGAATTCAACCAGTTCAACATACATGTACGAATTACATTAAAATATATTTCACAAAACCATTACATATATCATCACAGTACACCTAATTAAACTTTAAACTTAAATCACATACTTAAATAAAAATTAAACATACTTAACATACTTAAACATTTCAACGAAAAATTCAAGACAGTACATATTATTTGAAAAAATAAATGTCATCGAACATCAAACATCAAACACGAAACTGAAAAAATCACGCAGTTAACATTATTAAACCATTTATGAAAACGAAAGATAAATTCAATTAAAATTACTACGCATAATACACATACTGTTTAATTATTCAAAATAATACACGTCACATATTCAATCAGAACACATTCAAAACAAAACTATTTAATATATCATAACACACCTAATTATGCAGAACACTTCATATACTTATATAATAAAAATTACACACAAATGCAATTATTACTTCGTACTTCATTGAAATAAATCCCAACCAATAATTATCTAATAATTAAAAATGTACATGTTTATCACATTTTATTCCACTTATTCAAATGAATAAACTTCACAAATGAACAACAAAGTTAACATAAATTTCATATGTTAGCAACAAATAAATTTCGTATTAAACCAAAAAAATGATTATCTGATGGAAAATCCGACGGAAAATGACTGCAGGAAAAAGTCCCCTAGACCCGCTGGTTTCGATGGAATCTCCCGTCCGTCGGACACATTCCGACAGAGAGAGACAGTCGTCGAGAAGCGGCCGACGGATATCTGGAACGAAACATTCAATGTAACACTAAGAAACTCACAATCTTTTAATGGCAATTCAATGTTCTCTCCAATAACATTGGGTTCGGTTACTCATTTCAAAGATGATGAGTTTCTTAGTGCTACACCGAATGCAGCGACCAATTGAGGCAGTGAAGGGGCTGATTTCGAGGGAGGAGCGAAGGATGTCGGACGGCCGCAGAGCGCGGCGATAGTGGCTAGAAGAGGGCGGCACCGGCTAAGGTGTAGACAGCAAAAGGTTTGTGTGTGTGTGTGGAGTGTCCCGTTGCTCGAGCAATCGGGTTTTTGAAGACAGTGGACCACTTCACCTTATTGGATGTTTTTTAAAAAAAATTCAAGAAAAAGTGTTATCTGACGGAAAATTTCGTCCGGTCACTCATTTCTAAGCAAAATGGAAAAAAAAAATGAAGAAACTGACATTCCAAATAAGTTCAAAATTACATATTTTCAACGTCAATGCGTGTCTGTTGGAAAATCCGCCGTAAAATTCCGTCGGAATATTCCTTCCAACAGGCATTTCCTAAAAAAAAACCTATCACTTTTATCCGGCAAAGAGAAGTTTAAAAAATCAGGTGAGTCGATGGTCATATTCCGCGAAAATCCGACGGAATATGACCAATCCGTCGGAGTTCTACACGGAAATTGGATCCGTCGAACAGTCCATCAGTGTAATTTTCCTTCGCCATTTTCCGAATTACAAAGCAAATTTTTTAGCATGTGCACGTCTCAAAAAAAGCATATTATTCACATATTCACCAAAATTTAATGTACACGACAATTCAAACAAAACACGCACTTAACATTATTAAACCATTTACCACAACGAAACATATATTAAATTAGGATTATATTAAATTAGAATTATTCCACATGCTGTTTAATTATTCAGAACAATGTACGCTAAATATGAAATCAGAAAAATATAGTTCTTTTTCCTTATCATCAAAAATTCTCACAACACTTCAAACAAAACACTTAATGTAACTACACATGAATGCTATAAATAATTAATTTCACATAACAATATTATTTTTCTACATAAATCTTATTAAACAACAATCACAAATGACACCATCGATTACCCACCTCATCTAATTAAACAAACCAAACGAAATAATTACTATTGACATACTTACTAAACTTATATTAATATACACTCAACATACATACATAAATTCAAAAAAGGAACAAAAAATGCAAACATACTTTAAAATTCATACATCTTTAACGTACTTAACTTTTTTGTGAGATAACTTACATCCATATGTTACGAACAAATAAATTTTACACTAAACCAATCAAATCATTTGAAAAATTAACTAACGTTCCAGAAAAAGCATACTATTCGCATAACCACCAAAAAATACATAAATTCACAAAAACAACAACAAAATCAAACATACTTTAAAATACAAAGAAATGCAAACATACTTTAAAATTCATACATGTTTAACGCATTTAACCTTTGTTGTGACATGTACATATTTATTATATAATATTTCACTTATTCAAATAAATACACTTCAGAAATGAAATAGAAATTTAACAAAATTTACATCCATATGTTACGAACAACTAAATTTTATATTAAACCAACCAAATCATGTAAAAAATTAACTACGTCTCAAAAA
>JACYFF010031954.1:15139932-15151687 GCA_017589665.1 Selenicereus undatus | reverse complement strand
AAGAAAGAAGAAACTAAAAAATAAAAAATGAAAAAAAATGAAAAAAAATGAAAAATAAAATGAAAAATAAAATAAAAACAAAAAAAATAGAAAAAAAAATGAAAAATAAAAAATAAATAAATAAATAAATAATAAATAAATAATAAAAAATAAAAATAAAAAATAAAAGAATAAATAAAAAATAAAAAATAGAAAATAAAAAAATAAAAAATAAAAAATAAAAAAAAATAAAAAAAAATAAAAAAGTTAAAACAAAAAAAGTGAAAAATTAAAAATTAAAAATTAAAAATCAAAAAAATGTAAAATAAAAAATAACAAACAAAAATTTTAACAAAATTTGGATAACTTTATAAATTATCACACATTAATGACGTTTTCATTATTTTCATCCATTTTAACCCATCACCTAAAAAATATACCAAATTCAACCAACATTAACTCACTTCAGTCTACTTCAACCTGTTTCAACTCACTTCCAAAAAAAAAATACCAACTTCAACCTACCTTAACCCACCTCAACCAACTTCAACCTACTTCACCCTTTTACCTACCTAATTTACCCACAAAAACAACAGGCTCTAAATCTCACATAATACTTTACAAATTATTAAAATTATGAAGGGGTGGGTTGAAGTGGGTTGAAATTGGTTGAAGTGGGTTGAAGTAGGTTGAGATAGGTTGAAGTGGATTGAAGTTTGTATTTTTTTTAAAGTGGGTTGAAGTAGATTGAAATGGATTAAAATATATTGAAATAGATTGAAGTGGGTAAAAATAAATTGACCCACAAAAAAAACAGACTCTTACTACCTTAACTGTCTCAAGATGTCTCTTGCCGCCAGCGTGCACGTCAAAAAACCCACATTGTTGATTTGGTGGACACGCCTGACAATGGAAGCATGGGCACTGACCGCTGCTGCCTGCACATTCTGATATTTCCTGCATCAAAAGATCATTCCATCATAGTTTCTACGTGTCTTACCAGCCTAATTGAAACATTTGGATGCAAATTGGAATAAAGACAAACATGCATTCCCCATGATTTTGAATGAATTAGCTTGACATGACTTCAAATTATCATTAAGCTCATTCAATAAAAACAGGAGACAATATAACTAGTATGTATCTCTTCGCATCAGCAAGTCTTATCATAAACAGTGCATCTAAATGGAAGTGAAAAATATCTGCCATTTACCCTAGCATGGAACACCCAGGGTAAATTGACCAAGTTATTGGCCTAACATTTGCTTAGATCATTGACAGCAGTTGCCTCGCGTGTAAAAAGTAGGATCCGTGTGTCAAGAGGGTGGCAATGAAATGCTGGCAGCAAGGGGAATTGGAGGGGGGGGGGGCGCATGCCAACACGCCTGTGCGGTCCCCCTCCCGTGCCACTTTTGGTATTTTTTTTGTTTTTCTTTTTTTTTGAAGTAATATATAATTTTTAAATGATTTAAAAAATAGGTTGTGCATTATAAAGTAGGTTCATGACAAATATTTTTATTGGATGATTAAAATTGAGTTCCATTTGTTGGAGAAGTGATGGAATGCAAGTTCCTAAATTGTGGAACTTTTACTGACGTGGCAGGTTAGAGTTCCAAAAACCGAAATTCTGCGGGAAATGCTCTTATAAGCAATTGTCATTGATTTGTCAGGGGGAAACACTCAAGTGTTGCCTGCTTTGAAACTTGAAACCATGACGTCAGTAGTGCCCTCTACAACTCTGTTCATGGAATATGCAGAACATAACATGCAACTATCATACTTCAGAGTTCAAGACCCCAAACAAGGGCATTTTTTTTTTCGTTGATCTTTTTTAATTTATCAATTTTAATTAATTTCAACTTATTTTAATCAATTTCAACTAACTTTACCCCACTTCAATAAAAAACATCAATTTCGATTAATTTCAACCCACTTTAACTAACTTCAACCCACCTTCAAAATATTATTCTCACTATTTTAACCAATTTTAAAAAATATACCAACTGCAACCTACTTCAACAAAAAATATCAACTTCAATTCACTTCAACTTACCTCAACTAACTTCACCTTTTTACCAATTTCAATTTACCAACAAAAAGAACAGACCTTAAGTACTGAAACAGATAACAACACCGGAAGCGCTAGGACCTTCCATCCAAATAATCACAAAAGAACCGGGAAATCCACCTTAGTATTGACATTTCCAACCACCATTTACTGCAAGAACAACAACAGTAACCATGGCCATATAAAATAAAATAAAATAAATGTAATTTCTTAAATTATTCAAACAATAGCATAAGAGCTAGAGGTGAGATCTCATTAAAGTGATGCACGTAAAAAAAAGAGGTATTACGCACACAGAAAGGGGAGGGCCATGAACGATAATGGAAGTCAAAGTCAACAAGCAAGCTAATACAAAGCTAAGGACGATAGGTATGAAATCAGAAAGAAACTAGACAGAAAAAATACGAGGTAGCGTCAGGCCCATGAATCCTAGAACATCACCGAGTCCCGTCAAGAGTCATGTCCTCAGGGAGGGATGGAAAGCCATGTCTAATAAGCTTTCTTGGATTTATTTTTAGGTGTTACCTACTCAGGGTGTGCAATTGATGCAGGGAAGCCACATCAACACTGCCTTGCATGTTTATGCTCATCACAGGCACCAGGGAGTTGTTGTCGTTTAATGCTCAATAATACCATCTTTTTTTGTAACACATAATTCGTCATTTTACCTTTCCTCTTGTGACCGCACATCCAGTCCAACATCCTCATCTTGATCACTCACATTTCTGTACTTTTAGATGCTTAATTGGGAAACAACCAATGGCACGCAATATCACAGGCTCGCAGCCTAGCACTCATTTGACAAAACTTCCCCCAAGTTTAACCAGTATTTTCTCGTTACATGAATCCGTAAGGCACTCTATTCGGGCTAGTAAAGGGGTCTGAAGTTGTCCTTCTCTATGTTGTGGTTTAATATTGGAGGAAAAAAAAAGTGAGCATATGGGGACAACCAATAGAAAATTTTGCTAGTGTGTGCATGTGTGTGTGGTGGTGGCAACGGCGGTGTCGTCACATGCAAAACTAAGCTGTAGAATACTAGAATGTATAAGCAACAAGAGTTGGCTGATGCACTTATGATAGATTCGCTCAAAGCAAATAGAGGTTACGTAACTTTATATGCAGAGCCATCTTGGAAGTGAATTCAAACCAATACCAATGGACATGCCTAGCAGGGTCCATCCAAATAGCGTCAGTATAATTATCGTGCTTCGGTACATCTCGGCTTGCACCAACCAACTCTGCATTTGGCTAGAGACTAATGGTCCTTTACAGTATTAATCATCAATCAAACAGATCAGTAATACATCATCCGTTTTCCAGGTAATGGCATCAAGCCATTTGATGAATGAATGCGAGTTAAAACAATCTTTGCCCATAAAACATTCCAACAGCACCCCAGACACGAAGATCGCTAGGCAACTTCCTCTCAGGCATTTAGTCGAACATCTTATCTGCGTTACAATAATAACTGCAATTCCACACAAGGAAAAAGCCATGGTATGAAACAATGAAAAGGGTTTCAAGTGATCAATACTCGTCATCAGTTTTGTCATCAAAACTTGAATGTCTAGAAGACTTACAGAAGGGAAAAAAGAAGGTGCAGTCTCAAACTTGATCATTGACTGAAGTGGGTATTTTTATTTTTATTTTTTCTTTGGTCCACATGAATTTTCGCATTGCCAAACAGAAGCAGCACGAGTCAAAGTTCCCCAAGGACAAACCATTTCCCAGCAGCGAGAAGTTTCCATGGTCAGCTCAGGATTGTACGGTAAGAAGTTTCAGACTCAGTTTAGGAAATGAAAAGTGAAAACTTTCAACGAAGACGAAATCTATGCCAGAAGATCACGTTGTCAACTGCTCATGGCTCTGTGAGGAGCCCCTTGAATCTTTTCTTTTTTCTTGGACGAAGTATGAATATGGTATTTGGTGTGTAAGAAAAGATAGAAAGCCATGAGAATGCATTGAGATTGGCAATGGAAAGCTTGTATTCCCTCAAATTATTCAAGGGGCATAGACGTGGCTAACAACTGACCCGAGATCGAAATCTGAACTGAACGATCTGAACTTATACTTGATCCAACGTTTAAAATAGGCTCACCCGAAAGTAGACTCCAAAATCGAATGGACCCAAATTAAATTATACTTGATCCGAAATTTTCTACAAATTTGCTTATTTTTGCATGACAATTGATGAGCATATTGAACCAACAATTAGTTGATCCGAAGTTGGTCCGAATCGAAATTCACCCGACCCAAACCGAACCAACCCGAAATGTCATTTAATCCAAAACATAACCCGACTCAAACTTAACTCAACCTGTATCCAAACTAAGTGACCTATTCACCAGATCTAAAGGGTAGCGTTGGAAATTAAAAGGTATGACTAAAAATAAAAATAACCAAATTGTAATTTTATTTAAATTTTAACTCGCACATACTAAACAGAGGAATGAGAATTCATAAATCAATTCATGCTTTGAATGAATTCCAGATTTCACTCAAAGATTTCCATTTATCAATGCATACAATCCATACATTCTAAATGCACGTCAGTGAAAAACAGGTCATGGTAATGTATACCAATGACACCCTTGTATAAGTAACGGATTACTTAATTTAAGGTAGAAAGATGTTATGTGTTTCAGCATTACACTTCACTTTCTTGCTAGTTTTTTTTTTTCTTTTTTTGTTGGTTATTGGTGAACTCATCAGAACATTTTGCTATAGGAATTAAATGTGGATAATGATGTGTGGCACATGTAAAATAACAACCACCATTATCACAATAAAATCCACTCTTATAAATGTGAGTGTTATTGCGAGTTTCGTCCAAGTTAAGTTGTATAAGTGTACCTAGAGGTGACAAAAATTCGAATTCGGGCCAATTTTTGCCTGTGTTAATTGGACAATGTCTAAAATTCAAATGAGATATTTTTTGTCTTTTTTGGATAGAAAAATCGGACAAGCTTAACTAAAATCGGGTTCGAATAATAAAAATATAAAAAAAATATTGTGCCAAGATTTAAAATTGGGACAAAAATTTATAACCATATTTGGTTTTTTTTAGAATGAACTAATTCAAATATAAAAATTTTATCCATTCTACCTAGAATATATATCTTTTTTATCAGACGTGTAATATACACCTTTGAAAGAAATAAATTTAAAGAACCATTGGAAAAGGAGGAAAAAAAAGTAGCAGCAAGGGAAAGGAAAAGAGTATTATGAAGTTAACAACTTCCACGAGGGCCTGATTCATAGCCTCCAACGTCCAGATCTTTAGCAACCCACACTTGCAGCCGATGAATCCAACTGAGGCCACGTCAGATGAATGATTGTTTGAAATTACTTACATTTATGAAAAAATGACTATTCGAATTAGGGATGACAGTGCGGCGGGAATCCTCGTCTCCATCAGAGCCCCACCTTACATGGTGGAAAAATCCACGTTCTCAATGGGGACAAGGGCAGAAATAAATCTCTGAACATAGATGAGGACGGCGACGAGGTAAAAATTTACCATGTCCCTGTCCTTGCTTCCCCGCTTAGAGAATTATCCCCGTCCCCATCCCTATATTTCCGTCCCCGGTTGGGGAAAAATTCTTACCATCGTCCCAGCATATTAATTTAAAATTACATGAGTCATTTATTTGTGAACATAATACTAAGGTTATAGGCGTAAATTAAGTTAAAAAAACTCTAAATTGTATTGACTTGTTTTGTATAATCTGTGCATTGTTAGTCTTATATTGTATGGACTTGTTAAACTTTAATTTAGGTTGGATTAAATTTTAATGAAGTTTGTTAGACTTATGCTGCATGGAGCATACAAGAGTTTATTATATAATTAATTGAAGCTTGGGTTTAGGGATGACAAATTGGATTTTCATCCAAGACTTATAATATAATTATCACAAAGGATAGAAAAAATGATGGGTAAAAATTTTCATTGGGACCCTATTGGAGATTAGATCCCTGCTGAGGACGGTGATCGGGGAGAACTTTTCCCTGCAACAGGGAATGGGGCGGGCATGGGAGGGTGGGGATCTTAGTGCAGATAGAGGCGGGAAATATGCCCCCCCTCCTCAACCTGCCCCATTGTCATCCTTAGTCTGAATATTGTTTGCAATAATGATGTGTCTGAAAGGATTGTTTTCTAGAATGTATTTTTGATAACTTTTTGAGATTGATATTTGTTTAAAAGGAAAAAAATTCGGAGACTTGTACAAAATTCATTACTTACCAACTTAAAGCCAGAAAAAGTCTTCACCTCAAAAGTTATGCAATACTTTTTATTGTTGTAGTTGATAAATTTTAATAAGTTATTTCACAAATCAATTTTATATTATAGAAATCAAATGACATTAATAAAATTGTCAGTTTCGTTCTCGCAAAAAGGATCAACTTTATGTAGTAAACATTTCAAATGTGACATAAATTCTTATTTATGTTGAAAGATTACATACACAAATAATAAATGAAAACTAATGTCAGTAACAAAACAGGTTTAAGTACAAAAGGTCCTATTCTGTATCAATTAAATCACAAAATGCACATCCCAAGGTGAAAACTGTTTTCAACAAGAGTTAGGATGGACATGCCAATTGTGAAATTTTCAAATTTTTTAGGCATATCACAATTCATTTGAGAACAATTTTTTTTTTTTAATCCAAGGGTATAAATTAACATCTAACAAAAAAACACTTTTCTGTTTCGAAGTGACAAAAAATTTATTCAAAAATAATTTTTACGAAAGTCATCCATAAATAAAGTATTAATCACATACAATAATTTAAGAATCATCGAAAATATATCCATTTGTAATATATTAATTTCACAATATATATTCGGTGAGATAGTCTTATATTGAAGGTTATTATAACAAATAAATTTATAAATATCAAGAAAATTTTATCCATTAAAATCTTCCGAAACAGGTGATGTTACTAATATTTTTCCTGAACTTAATTACAGAGTGTGTGTGTGTGTGTGTGTGTGTGTGTGTGTGTATATATATATATATATAGTGCAATAAAAGTTGCAAACAGCGAACTATTTATGAAACTTTTTTTAAATTTTTTTTCCCTTTTGTTTTGGTTTTATCAAAGTCGACATCGCATGGACGGTGGTGGCGACGTGAACAAGCGGTGGTTAGCGATAATGATTGATTCATAACTCAACAAGTCCTCCTGTAGGCACTCAAATTTGTTCGTGCCGTACCAAAATTAAATTAAATTAGTTAATTGGGTCAACCCTTTTAATTAATTTAATTGAGCCCAAAGACTCACAACTCAAGCCCAAGATGAAGCCCAGATGACTACCAAAACTAAGTCCGGCTTCAGTTAAAATTCGAGTCAAAGCCCCAAATCGAGACTCAAGACGACTACCAAGTCAAGCCACGACCTAAAAGCCCGAACGACGTTCAAGTGATGGCGCGGTCAAAAGTCAAAGTCAAAGTCAAAAGTCAAAGGTCAAAGTCAACATCGGCTCACAAGTCAAAACATCAAAAACGACTCTCAAGTCAATGACCGGTTAAAGCTCGAGGCGACTTCCAAGTCAATATTCGATTCAAACCCGGAAGACTCAAAAGTCAAAGTCAAACAAATGAAAGTCAGGTAGCCTACGGTAAGGCCTGATTGAAAGGCCCAAAACCTAGGTCAAGGCCCAAAACCCAAGTCAAGGCCTGGGAGAAGGGGTTTTCCTATAAATAGGTCCCCACCCCCTTTGTTTCAAGGGTTGGAAAATCCATCCTTGAGAGAAAGAATCAGAGGAGTTTGTATCTATAGAGATTGTAACCCAATTGAATCTATAAAAATTCAATCTTTGTAATTTGTGATTACAAATTTGGCACGCTCGGTGGGACCTCTCTACCTCTCATCTCTTTCTCTTAAAAATCAAGACTTTCAAGTCACAAGAACATCATCTTCAACGAAGACATGGCTACAAAGAACGTTGCCGCGCAAGCTTCGAAGAAGAAGAGCACAAGATCTCTTTCGCGCACATCATGTGGAGCGAGCGTCACTTCTAGCAAGTGCGCGCGCACAATGAACACCAGAAGTATGGCGAAAGCTGCTGCGCCAACTGCTCCTGGGCAAACTGCGCTACCCTCACCCAAACTCCAAGACTTGAAAACGCAGCAAAAGGCGTCCTCTTGGATGGGCGAAATTCAAAACGTTCAGCTTCAATCTCCAGTCTGCGAGGTCGAAGATTACTACAGCAATAACTCTTCTTCGCCCTCACCGAAGGGGGCGCGCATGTCGGAGACTGAAGTTGAGTCCACCAAAACTGTTGTTATGCCAGCAATGATGACAGGCGCAACCACTCTGGAAGAGGAGATGGCTAACATGAAAGCCGTCCTAGAAAAACTCACCAGGGACAACGAAGAAAAGGAAGCGCGCATTAAGCTTCAAGAAGAAAAGATTGCTAAGCTGATCAGGAAGTTAGAAAAACGGTCACCTCAATCTTTCACAAAGGACTTAGAAGGTGAGGACTCAGAAAAAATGTCCATCCACATTGAAGCCTCTGATAGCGAGAAGCAGTCAAAGAAAGGCGAAACCCCTAAACATGTCAAGTCATCTGGATCAATGATCATTGAGCAAATCCAAGACTTGATAGCAAATGCTGTTAAGGTGCAGCTAGGTGAAGGTTTGCACAAAACTCACCTATACACCAAACCTTACACTAACAGGGTGGATGCTCTTCGCATGCCCCACGGCTACCAACCCCCCAAGTTCCAACAATTCGATGGGAAAGGCAATCCAAAACAGCATGTTGCGCACTTCATTGAGACGTGCAACAATGCTGGGACTGACGGCGACCTTATGGTGAAACAGTTCGTCAGGACATTGAAAGGTATTGCCTTTGACTGGTATACCGACTTAGAACCTGAATCCATTGATAGCTGGGAACAAATGGAGCAAGAGTTCCTCAACAGGTTCTACAGCACTCAGCGCATTGTCAGCATGACTGAGCTGACAAACACAAAACAGTGGAAGGACGAGCCAGTTCTTGACTACATCAATTGCTGGCGCGCACTTAGCCTCGAGTGCAAGGATCGACTCTCTGAAGCGTCCGCCGTCGAAATGTGCACCCAAGGCATGCACTGGGACTTGCTGTACGTCCTACAAATGAGCAAACGTAGGACTTTTCAAGAATTGGCGACCAAGGCGCATGACATTGAGGTGACGATAGCTAGTCGTCGCATCAACTCCTTCTATTCTACTGAATCAAAGAGGGACAAAGTTGAGTTCGAGAAGAATGTTAACTTTTCTAAGGGCATGACCAAAGAAGCGATGTCCACCTCTGCAAGTAAGCCAATTCGCATTCTGGAAAAGCCAAAACTAGGGGGCAAGAAGAGCTCGTCGTTCAAGGTTATGTCAAACAAGTGTCCCACACTAAAAGAACTTCAGGAAAAGAAGTATCCATTTCCTGACTCAGATTTGTCAGGCATGCTAGATGACTTACTCGAAAAGGGTGTCATCGAATTGCCCGAGCCAAAGCGCATAGAAGAAGTTGGGAGGATCGCCGACCCTAAATACTATCGATACCATCGAATCGTTAGTCATCCTATCGAAAAGTGCGTTACACTCAAAGAACACATCATGCGACTGGCTGAGGAAGGGAGAATTATTTTAGATTTGGATGAAACAACAGAAGTTGGCCACGTCACAGTGCAAGAGGCTGGTGAGTCAGATTCTGAAATGAATCATGCGGAAGTGCTAGAGGGCTCAGGAGAATGCTTCATAAAGAGCTTCTTTGATAGTGTGGTTGTTTACACAACCTCATGTTTTGAAATTGACGATGACGAGACAAATGAAGAGCAGAATGTCCCTCATGAAGAAAGTGGTGATGGCAGCATCCAGCCACAACAACGGAAAGAAAAGAATGAGATGACAATTCCAGTCTCGTTCGTCAAGCACGCAAATGTCGCGATAAATTCAGTGGCGCCAGTCTTCAAATGTACAAATCCTAAAAGTGCAACTAAGGTTGGACGCAAGTTCAATGAATCAAGCTATCGCGTTCTTAAAGAAAAGGGTGTGCTTCCAGTTCATAAGGCGAACCCAAACAAATTGACCAAGGTTTCTCTCCCGGGTTTTGTTGCCACTTCTAAAGGCTTGCTCCAAGAAGACGGTGAGCTGTCAAAGATGCGCATCAATGATGGGTGCAATCTTAATGTGCACAAGTTAATGAAGAGGCCTGACCCTGAGTTCAACCAGCCAACATATTTGAGGTTGATCGAAGCTAAGCCCTACGTACTTGACATCGCGCAAAGGGTCATACGATGTCAAGGGGGCAACTCTGTAGCACCTAAAGTTGGCCTTAGCTACGGATCGCCTCAACCTGTGAGGATTTCGGGGCGACGTAAGGACAAGCAAGCCCTCACGCAATATATCACAGCTGAAGAGGTTGATGATAATGAGGGTGAAAATGCCACGACCAACCCCAACACGTCAGTGTTCGACAGGTTGCAGCCATCAACGTCGCGCCAACGCCCTTCTGTGTTTAGAAGGATTGGAAAGGGTAAAATCCCAAAGCCCTATGTCTTCCATAAGTTGAAAAAGGATGAGCGACCTAAACCCTCGGTCTTCGCCAGAATCAACATAGGCAAAATGTCGTCAAGCTCACCGCATTCACAAAAGAAGGATTCAGTGTTCAACCGCCTTGGCAAAACAAATGAAGTCCAAAGTTCAATTCCTTTACGCATGAAGCGTGTTTCCACTTTGGATGTGAAGGTGGATGACTCGCTGAAAGTAAAGAGGCGCGTCCTAATTCTCACTGGCCAAAAGAAAGAACTAAGGAGCAAGCTTTTTCCAGCTGCGTCGCAAACAACGATGTCGACGACTTTCCTTGAAAAAATGCTGGATCAGCTCCTGGGCAAGAGCTTAAACTGTTCACCACAAAAAGAAAACACCCAAAGTTCAGATGCATTCAAAAAAGAAGACTCCCGAACAAGAGATTAAACTGTTCGCACATTCAAAAAAGAAGACTCCCGAACAAGAGGCTAAACTATTCGCACATTCAAACAAGAAGACTCCCGAACAAGAGGCTAAACTGTTCGCACATTCAAAAAAGAAGACTCCCGAACAAGAGGCTAAACTGTTCGCACATTCAAAAAAGAAGACTCCCGAACAGGAGGCTAAACTGTTCGCACATTCAAAAAGAAGACTCCCGAACAGGAGGCTAAACAGTTCACGCATTAAAAAAAAAAGAGAAGGAAAGCTCCTAAGTAAGAGCCTAAACTGCTTTTTCTTTCAAGTTAAATTCATTTGTAATACTCCTGGCCCGCAAGAGTATAAACTGTGAACGGCAAAACAAATGAAAAAAAAAGGGGACGCTTGGTTGAACTACGTAACAGCTTGGTCTTATTGAAAATTGCAAGTACCCATAAGTACGAATACAGCTTCAGCAAATCACCAAGTGCAGTCAAACACATCACCAAAAAAGGGGGGGCATGAAAGAGAAGAGATCAAAGACATCACCTTTCTGCCGCCAAGCTTCTCCTCGCGGCTTGCACCGTTATGAACCACCTGAAAATAGAAGAAAACATAAAGTTAATTCTTTTTCGGGAAAGAAACTAATAAGCAAAGCAGCATCTAAACAATGCTAAAGAAGGGGGAAGCGTGGAGAAAAATCAATCAAAATGTTCGTCGATTGCCGCGCTAGTGGTTCTTCAAATCTTCATACCACTTTTGTGCGTATCAGTTCCGT
>JACYFF010031954.1:15081202-15139922 GCA_017589665.1 Selenicereus undatus | reverse complement strand
GTATCAGTTCCGTTCGAGGCCCATGGCCAAGCAGCGAACTGTGTCGCGAGTGGTTCTTCAAGTCTTCACACAACTTTTGTGCGTATCAGTTCCGTTCAAGGTCCTTGGCCAAGCAGCGAACCGTGTCGCAAGTGGTTCTTCAAATAACTCCTCAACCTGCACAAGCAACAGTACAAGAGCCACCCAAAAAAAAAAGAAAAAAAAAAGAAGCATCAAGTAGCCAAAAAAAAAAAGAGCAATAAATGCACTAGTGCGCAAACAAAAGAGGAAGCCAACACTCTAGTGAAACTTGGCATTTAATTTTCTCCTCCTCCATTAAACGCGGAGACAGAGCCATTGTTGAAAAAAAAAAACAGGAAGCTTCTCTGTTTCCATTGTAAAATAGAGTCATTGTAAAAAGGAAGCTTTTGTCTTCCTCACACTCATGTTTACAGCATCACAGAAAGGCCATGACCATGACCATTTCCCTTGCATGGCTGAACAAAAAAACAGGGGAAGACCTCTCTCCAGTGATTTCCATTTCATTTCCATTTCCAGGGACAACTGAATGGGAAACAGAGGCCTTCTCCTTCCAACTTTTCTCTCTCTTCACAACTATGCCCATTTTGTTCACTATCAAAACCAGTAGAAATCAACCAAAAAAAATAATACCAGGCACGAAGCATACACCACTTTTGCCACACCAGCCGAGTGAAATGGACAGTAAGAGAACATGGACAGAGCAAGCATACCCATTTACGCAAAAAAAAAAAAAAAACAAAGAGGAGAAGAAGAAAGCATGCTATTTTGGTCCAATAACGATCAAAGAAAATAGAAGATGATTGGTAAAGTTGATACCTTTACCAAGATGAAGAATGGCGGACAAAGACCGAGGCTTTGATGACGACCTTCACCGCGAACTGTATCTTCAACCTCCAGCAACAACCGAGCAAAGGGTCTGGAGTCTGAGTTCTAGGTGTGGCCGGTTAAACGAAGCAGCAAAGGGTTCTGGGGCTGTGCCTACCATAAACCAACAGTAGCGGCAGAGACAGGTGAGCAGTGGCAGCGTTTGGATAGGCAGCTGGGGTCTCATTTGGTGGCTGTCGAAAGCTGGGGAAGAAGAAAGGGGAACAGTGCCCTTGTCATGTGCCTCGCATGTGTGATTCAAATGAAGCAAAGGGGCTGGGCTATGGGCTGAGGGAAGGCAAATCGAGCCCACCAAAAAAAAAAAAAAAACAAGGCAGAAAGAAATCTGAAGGAAAGCTGGGCTTAGCCCAGGGGCGAATTAAAAACAAAGAACGAGAAGAAGCTAGGCCAGGCCCCAGGATCACGTCCACCGTGCTAGGTCTGCGAAATGGGCACCTGAAATGGCGTGTTTCAAAAAGATTCGAGACATCGGTCACCTCACAAGCGACAAGTCTCGTATGTGACCTTGTCTCGAGGGGGCAATTTGTAGGCACTCAAATTTGTTCGTGCCGTACCAAAATTAAATTAAATTAGTTAATTGGGCCAACCCTTTTAATTAATTTAATTGAGCCCAAAGACTCACAACTCAAGCCCAAGATGAAGCCCAGATGACTACCAAAACTAAGTCCGACTTCAGTTAAAATTCGAGTCAAAGCCCCAAATCGAGACTCAAGACAACTACCAAGTCAAGCCACGACCTAAAAGCCCGAACGACGTTCAAGTAATGGCGCGGTCAAAAGTCAAAGTCAAAGTCAAAAGTCAAAGGTCAAAGTCAACATCGACTCACAAGTCAAAACATCAAAAACGACTCTCAAGTCAATGACCGGTTAAAGCTCGAGGCGACTTCCAAGTCAATATTCGGTTCAAGCCCGGAAGACTCAAAAGTCAAAGTCAAACAAATGAAAGTCAGGTAGCCTACGGTAAGGCCTGATTGAAAGGCCCAAAACCTAGGTCAAGGCCCAAAACCCAGATGGCCTTGACTTGGGAGGAGGGGTTTTCCTATAAATAGGTCCCCACCCCCTTTGTTTCAAGGGTTGGAAAATCCATCTTTGAGAGAAAGAATCAGAGGAGTTTGTATCTATAGAGATTGTAACCCAATTGAATCTATAAAAATTCAATCTTTGTAATTTGTGATTACACCTCCCTCCCGCCTTCAAGTACAACAACAAAGGAAAAATAATGAATAATGTTAATAACACTAATAATAATTACAACAACAAATAAAGAATAAGGAGTAGAATATAGAAAGGTGTATGCACAAACGAAAAAAAAAAAAAAGAGACTGCTAAAAAAAAAAGAAGAAAAGGAGCGAGCTTAATTATCTTTCCCTATTTTTAATTTCTTTTTTTCGCTTGAAAAGCAAAACAAAAATCATTTCTCTCTCTTTGAGTGCGTCTCCTCCCTCTCGGTTCTGCGGGTAAGCTCTTGAATTTCCATCTTCCACTATTTATTCTTCTCGAATTTTCTTTTTTCTTGGTTCAGTTTTTCCCGTTGATCCTTTTCACATCAACCGTTTGTTTCACTTTCGGCGTATTTGACGAATGGGCGAATCAAGATCGTTGTAATTAAGCTCCAATTTTATTGTATTGAAGTGGGACGATTGATAATTTTGTTCTCTCGTTTCGTTATAATGTTTGAGGGATTTTGGAATTTTTTTGAGGTTTTCTAAACATTATGTTTATGCATAATTTTGAGGTTTTTGAATTTAATTTTTGCTATTGGGATGACCTTAATTTGCTGTTCTCTGTGTGTTTTTCTGGATGTGTTGGTTGGTAATACGTGTCTTTCTAGAGCTCATTGTGTATTCAATTTCTGCATTTATGTTTCTTATGAATAATAATTGATGATAAATGAAACAGTGATGTAACTTCAAATTATGTTCTTATTTGTTTGGTGAATTGAAGAGAATCATCGTAGAAGGCGTCATTAGATAGGAATGGCTAACAATGCAGCAGCTCTGGTGGAGAGGGCCACCAGTGACATGTTGATTGGTCCAGATTGGTCCATAAATATTGAGCTTTGTGATATCATTAACCTTGATCATGGGTAAGATTTCTTTTAGCTTTTATTTGTGTGTATTGATTGTGCAATGCCATTCATTTCATGCTCATGGTCAATTTTCCGCATACATCATATAAGCACAGATTTAGATGAGTCTCTTGAAAAAAAAATTTTGGTCTTTGATATGTACAGGAGATTGATGTATATGGTTAATGTCGCAGTTATGTTATTTTGCATCCCAATTATAAGGCGATATCTCATGTTTTCATAATTTGAAGTCATCTAATGTCCGAAAAGGGTTCTTTGATATCACATATGTGATCTTATTACTTGAGACTTGAGAGTGCAATATTGTTTTCGCAAGAGTGATGATCTTAGGGATCTCCATATGCCTACTATTGTATCCTCCTGGTTTACAACAACAAACAACAACAAACTCCCAAAGTGGGTCCCGCTTTCGCGGGGTATGGGGAGATCCAGCTGTAGGCAACCTTACCTCTACCGGTATTCCTACCCGTAGAGAGGTTGATTCTATAAGACCCACAAAACTGTATCCTCCTGGTTTCTGTTTCACAAATAGAGCAAAGTGGCCTCCAGGTCTTTGTTAATTGCACCACTTGGCTTCTTATGGTGAGTATCTGCACTACAGGTGGTGGTCACGACTTATGACAAATTAGTTTGCTTGTTGCATTTCCAAACTGCATATTTTGTGTCTTAAGTAATGCCTATCACCTGATATGTTCTTGTGTTCTTGGATTAGCATTTTTGACAAATCAAACTAACTACTCTACTAGTTGATTGCCTAGTGCAAACATATTTGAGTTCTCTATTGCTGTAGCCTTTTAGGCTGCCCAGAGGCTTATTCATCTGGTGGCATATCTCACAACATTTTATTTTCTCCATCCTGATTTTACACCAAGTATTTTACAGGCAAGCAAAGGATGCCCTGAAGACAATAAAGAAGCGTCTTGGAAATAAAAATCCTAAAGTCCAGCTTCTTGCGCTCTCTGTGAGTATCGTTCTTCTGTGCCTGCCTCTTACTGAGTTTAGTATGTGCTTTCATGAAGGCAATATTGATTCATTAAAAATTGGATGTCATTATACTATTTGCAACTGGTTGATCAGAAGGGATCAATAATCAGGGTAAGTTCAGACTTGACAAGAAGGGTTGATTTGTAAATTTTGAGTGTTAAATGGTGGTGCAACAAACTCCGTTATCTAAACTAAATGATCAAGTATGAATGTCAACTTGACTCTGCCTTTATTCATATGAATATGGTTTGGAAGAGAGATGGATAATCTGTTGGATTGATGTTAAAAGTGGGGTTTATTTGGGTTTTTTTTTTTGGGACAAGGAAAAGGTAATATATTAATATAGAAGGATCAAAATATCAGATGCACAACATCATACAAAAGGCTATATACATCCAAAATACAAACTATTCACACATTCAACCACATCAAAAGAGGAAGAGCTAAACATTTCATTTTTCCAAAAGTAGAGAATCTTAATGAAGTTATCTTTCAAGTGTTGAAAAGAAGTTTCTGTACTGTCAAAAACTCTTCTATTTCAATCTCCTCAAATACTACAAAAGATGAAATGAGTTAGGGCTATAGCTGCCTCCTCCTCCTTCTTCTTACTTTCCTACCAAAGAAACCCTCCAAAGCCAAAGGATGCTTCCTAATGGAAGCAGAAGCAACCCAAGAAATGCCCAAGTAGCTAAAAGCTAGATTCTAAAGTATCCTCACAGACTGATAATGGAGCAATAAATGATCTATAGATTCAAACTCTTCTGTATGCATGAAGCATCTATTAACCAAGATCCCCCCCCCCCTTTTGCAAGTTGTTACATGTTAGTATATTCCCATGTATCGCTTCCAAAACAAAGTAAGAAACCTTTTAAGGGGGCCAAAGGCTTCCATTTGAGCTTACAAGGGAAACCTTTTTCAAAATGAGCATGTAGTGGTGAATAATCCCAATCTACAAGTTTCAAATAAAAAGGTCTAACTGTGAAACACCCCTCAGTAATTAGATCCCACCTCATCATATCAATTGAAGAGTCTCCTAGTTTGGCCTCATTAAGCTTATTAAAAAAGCTTATCAAAGAATCATCATCAACAAATCCATCGCTAGCAAAAACAGGTGCCCAAATATTGCTACCAGAAACTTGCTCTCGATAACTAGAAATGCCTCTCCACTGCCAGAACATATAAGGTAGGGAAAAGTTCTTTTTAAGGAGGCTCCACACCAATTATCATGCCAAAAAAAGATGTTAGAACCATCGCCTAGCTCAAAAGAAGTGAGGAAAGAATCTCTCCCAACTTTTGCAAATATATCTCTAAAGACTATATCCGTAGGAGCCCTTTGTTGTGGATGGAAACCATTCAAATCCTTCATCACCATATTTGATGGTAATTACCTTTCTCCAAAGATTGCGCCATTTTCATTGATAAATCTCCAATGTTGCTTTTCAAGAAAAGCCTCGTTAAAGCGCTTCAAGTCCCTTACACCTAACCCTCCTGAAAACAATAGTTGCCTCATAATATTCCATCTCACAAGATGATACTTGAAGTCACTCTCAAAAGAACCCCAAAGGAATTTTCTCTTGATTGTTTCTAATATGTTGGCCACTGAAGAAGGTAAGGGAAAGAGAGAGAGAGAGAGAGGAAGTAAGTTAGGATACTTGAGAGAACACCCTTGATGAGAGTTAATCTTCCCTCTTTTGCAAGGTACACAGACTTCCATCTAGAAAGTCTTTTCTCAAACTTCTCGACAATTGAATCTCAGATGGCTTTCTCCTTAAATTTAGCACCAAAAGAGACCTAAGTAGTTAGAAAGGCATCAATATTGCAGCCTAGAACACCTACAAGTAGTTGAATATCATCCATATGTCCAATAGGCAAGATAAAGGATTTTACCAAGTTGACCCTCAAGCCCGAAACCGCCTAAAACCAAGTAAGCACACAACGAAGGTTCACCATTGTTGCCTTCTGCTCATAATTGTTACCTCAAAAAGCAATAGTGTCGTTAGCAAAAAGAAGACGAGAGATTCATAGTTCTCATGTTCGAGCGGCCTACTGAAAACCCAGATATAGGCCCAACACTAGAAGCCAAATCTAAATATGTTATCCTTGTAAATACCTCCATGACCAGTAAAAACTGATGGGGGGATAAAGTGGAGACAAGGGTCTCCCTGTTGAAGCTCTTTAGAAGCCGAAAAGAACTCTGTTGGAGAACCATTAATAAGACTGAAAGGATGTAGAGGATATGCAATAGCGGATCCAACAAATCCACTTTTCTCCAAAGCCCATTTTGTTTATGGCATATATCAAAAAGTCCTAGTTCACATGATCACAAGCCTTCTCGATATCCAATTTCCAAACTACTTTTTGCTTTCCCGACTTGACCCTAGAATCTATAAGCGCAATTTGCTATAAGCACCGCATCAATAATATGACAGGCTCCACTGAAGGCATTTTGGTTCTCTGAAATAAGATTCCGGAGGATGCTCGTCAACCTTCGGGCTAAAACCTTAGAAAGCAACTTGTGAATGCAACCAACCAAGGTGATTGGCCGAAAGTCTCTTATATTTTCAATATTTGCTCTCTTAGGAATAAGAACAATAAAAGTGACATTGAGGCAAATTTTCCTGAAGAGTAAAACTCGGCAAACATTCTCATCACATCTTCGCTGACAGTATCCCAATTGCCTTGAAGGAATGCTATAGTCATACCATCTAGTCTGGGGGCCTTATCCCCCTAACAATCTAGAAGAGCATTAGTAATTTCTTCCACCCTGAAAGGCATTTCAATTAACTCCTTATTAGAGTCCTGTAGCAAGGGCAAAGGCAATCTATCAACTTTAGGTCTCCTCGGTTTTGACTCAGAAAAAAAAGGTATCTGTAGAAGTTGTAAATTGCAGACTTCATATATGAAAGAGCATCGTATTGAACCTCATCCACGACCACAAAAAACATAAAGTTAAACTTCCTACGCACATTGGCTACCCTGTAGAAGAATTTGGTGTCATTATCGCCTGTCTTAAGCCGTAAAGCCCTTGACTTTTGTCTCTAAGAGATTTCCTCCGCCGCATTTCATCACTAGGAAGGCTAGAAGTCTCTTCTTTAACATCAAGAGAATTTATAATTCCCACAAGATTATACTTTTGAGTCTTGTTGTCTCCCAAAACATCCTTGTTCCACCTCTTAAGTTTCTCTTTGACAAGCTTAAGTTTATTTGCAACAATGTAACTAGCAAAACTTGTAAACTGAGCCTCCCCCCCACCACTCTTTGATAAGATCCAAGAAACCCTCAAATTCCAACCACATATTCTCAAACTTGAAAGGGGCTTGCCCCTTTCTAGCCTCGTCATCTCAAGACAAATAGGAAAGTGATCCGAAATAGGTATGAGTAGCCTTTTCTGAATGATGTATGGAAAAAATTCCTCCCTGTCGGCCGACACAAGAAAGTGGTTGGTTTTTGGAATCAATCCTCGTTCGTATTGGAATTTGGAATACATGGACTGGTAATTCTTATTTGGTAACATTCGACTTTAGGTTGATTCAGTTCCCATAGTGCTATTTAGACAGAGTGAACGTCTTTAAGCTTACATGTATTACTAGTTGCATGTCATTAGTTTAGGGCATAACGGCATATTTGACCAGCTAATGGTTGTCTTGTTAAGTTGCGAGCATGGTTGAAGTAAGACTAGTTGTTTGCTTCAAATTCTAGATGTATCATCTCTAGTTCCTAGAAGCAAGTAAGAAATGGGAAAGTAACAACATATGGTGAGGAGATAGTATCGCAAGAACATGCTTAATGCATTTGGCGGAAACCTTTTATTCTTTTACCTCTAGCTGCTTTTGGTTAGCTAAAGTTCATAGGTGATAGGAGGGTTACAGTGATAAAATTTGACAGATTTGAAGCTTTTCTGTGAGGATGAATGAAACTAAATTGGAGGGTGATAACTTGTTGCACATCCACCTGATATCAATCTGCTTCTCAGGTTAACTGCTCTCCTTCACTGACCTGTATCCTTGAAAGGCTTCAGACTTACTTTGGTGTGGAGACGGCCAGCGTGATTCCTTTGCTCTCAAGGTAGCAGCATTTTCAAAATCTATGGAACTGGTTTGTGGGTTGTTTCTGGACAAGAAAAACGTACTTCTAAGCTTGAGTGTTTTTTCATTGACTGTAAGAGTGAAAACACACGAGGAGGGGGGGGGGGGACCTCGTTTTGAACCTTCCATGCCTTTACCTTTTATCCTTCTTTCTTTAGTGCTTATCAATGGGGTTCATATGCAAATCCCCCAACAAAGGAGACTGCATATACCCTCTCATTCTAGAATCAGATTACATGTCCCCTGCCTCAATGCTCAGGAAAGTGGACAGATCAGATGATATTGAATTCTTTGGCACTTGAGTATGGCTTGCATATGAGGAGTTCTTTCTTCTGGTGTTTGGTTGGACGCTTGGGAGAAGATAAGTAGGCTTTGCAAAAGGCTTTAAAATAAATGAAGTGTAGAACATGAGAATGAAAAAGTTAGTTAGAGAGATTGGTTAGTAGCGTGCTGAGGTGGACAAGTATGTTAGGCCATTGAGTCAGTCTGTTTTCTTAGCTCCTTCTCTGCACTCTCCTCTTCCCTCTCTTCTCCCTCTTTCCACCTGGTATAAATATAGAAGGCAGGTTCATTGTAATTGCAGATTATAGAACACAATAATACAGGATGTGTTGATCATATTGATCCTCATCCTTTCTCCGACTCTAGCTCAATCAAACACATCATGAAGTTGCACTGAATTCTGGTGGCTGGTCTTTCAGTTAGCTCTTTGCTTGTGCAGTAGCGGTAGACTTTAATTAAAGTGAACCTGTGGACGCGCTTAGATGGATTACTGGAGAACCTTGGTGGGCCAATGGTGACTCTGTGATCTGTGAGGTGAATCTTGCCTGGCTTGAATTGTCGAGAGTGTTACTGGAAATGCCTTTCTTGAACATTTGTTGCTGCTAAGGGTGACTGATGAGAAGCTATGTGTGTAATACTAGACGAGAGAAAATACTAGTTGTTTGACTCATGGATCAACTCTTACTATCAAACAACTCCATGATCTAGAAATTTGTCAATCCATCCTAATTCTCAATGGAATCTTGATTGTACAAATCTTATGACCCTAATAGAGAAAAAAGGAAAAAAAGATCACAGTATCTTAAGATGATTCTGTGGTACAATTCTACATATCTATCCAACTTTCTATTTTAGTCTAACTTTATAATGCACCAAAATTTAAAATATAATTTGAGCTTATGTTACTATGATAAAATATGTATCCTACTTTTTGGCAAATTATACCATACTCTTGGTACTACATACTCTAGTTTCGGAAGTTCATGCATGGAAACAAAATGCATGAACAATCTTGTTGCTTATATGGACAATTTGTTTCCATGCATGAACACTTTGAAGGTAGGAGCACTTTTTCTCCGAAGTATGATATGTGCATTAGTATGAATACTACTCATATATGTGATCTCGATTCGTTCTTAGCTAAGTGTAGTGACATTTTGTGCCCTAATCTGACACCATGTGTTTTCTTTTACTTATCTTTTTTCAGGTATTGGACACCCTTGGAAAAAATTGTGGGGAAAAGGTACTCCAGCAAATTGTTGAGCGTGATATCCTGCATGAAATGGTCAAAATTGTAAAGAAGAAGGTGTTCGACTTTTTATCTCAGCTGTAAGCCTGTAACTTCTTGTTCTTGGCATCATGTGCTAATAACGTCTTTGACATTCTTCTGTTGCTCAGCCAGACTTAAGTGTGCGGGAAAGGATATTAATTTTGATAGGCACTTGGCAAGAGGCTTTGGGAGGACCAAGGGGACAATATCCCCAGTTCTCTGCTGCGTATAATGAATTAAAGGTGAACATCAGACTATCAGAGTGAATAGCCTTTTCCCCCTTTATTCTGTGGCGCCTGATTCTTTTTGTCTTTGTTTTTTAAATTAAAAAACCTTTTATTTTTAGGTAACATTCCCTATGCATATATAATGTGCAGTATTTCATGTAGACAACTCTAGTCCTTGAGGCTAATAATCCTAGGCTTCCACTAACTTCAAAATGTGAAAAAAATCAGGGGAAAATTATGGTTCTGTGCTTGAAATTGTATTAACAGAATGTGCTGTTAGCCTATATGATGTTTAACCTAGCAAGCACTAATCTTTGACTCAATAATGATACTACTCATGTAATATACCCAAATGAAAAATCAATTACTTTGGGATACGTTATCTTTTACTAGAACAGCTGGCCTACTATCTTTTTCGAACACATGCTTAGTCCTAAGGTTTATATTACAGTAAGTTTTGGGTGTTTTTGCAATGCTACCTTTTTTACATAAAATTGATCAATTTTGTTCATTTTCTTAAAATGACCCTTAAGATTCAAGTTTTATCATCTTTGTTCTGATTAAATGAATCCGTTTGCTTCCTCTTCTATCATCCTTTATCGAACCTCACATCTTCTTTCTGATTAAATGAGCTTAAGCCTGTGGCTTGCTGTTGGCCTTAGGTGGAACTTGCCCCTCCTTTCTCCTTCTAATTCTGACTTCTCCTGTCTACATGGATTTCAAGGAATGACTTCTTGTGTCTGCCCAAGTAATGAGGACGTAGGGTACACTCTGTGCTTATGACGAAGAACTCTCAGGAGTGCCTGTTCAATATATATCTTTTCTTTTCAGTTTTAATCGCTTTTGAGTATTCTTCCGTTATACAACCATTACTTTTACCTGTAATAGAGTAGAGTAATTGTACTGACAATGTTATCAACTTAAAACATAGTTATATTGCATACTTACAATCTAAGACAAAATAGATGTCCAGAAACAACACTAGAAGTGGATGTAAATGGAAAAATGTATATTTGTTTATAACACATGCAAGAAATTTTAAAATTTTTGAAGGTTATGTTGTGCAATTATTTTGTTGCCGTGTCCTCTACTTAGAATGGATGTTAGAGATGGAATCATTAGATATTTGTAAAGACAAGTTTGTTGCTTATGGTTAGTTCCACTGAATTAAGTGAAGATGGGAGATAAGAGTAGTTGTTCCTTGAACAGAGCAAGTAGAGAGGAAGAATAGTAGATATGATGATAAAAAAGAATACAGAATGATAGAGGTGGGCTTTCCGATAAGTACTTTGTTTGTAAGTGCTTCGATCCAGTAGGTTAAGTATATGGGTTTGACGGTTTGACCTGCTAATATCCAGGTTATTAGGCTCATCTCATTTCGGTTTCAGATTGAAAAAGTTGTGCTGGAATCCCAGTGATTCTGAGTTTGGTTTTGGTCAGGTGGATTTTAAACAAGTTTAGTTGCAGGTAAAAAGTTATGGGGCAGTCAAAAGAGCAGCATATTAATGGTGACAGTGGTTTTGTTTGTGATGGTGGTGAGGTGAGAGAGGAAGTAGGACGATTGTATCTGGTAAGTTGAGGTCCATGGTGGCCTTGTTCATGGTTGTGGTGATGAGAGTCAGGAAGGAGGGTGATGTAATATGCGGAAACATGAGTGGATGTTGATATTCGAGAAAAACTTAATGCAAGATCAACAAATCTATGGGCAAACAATATTCCAAGGTCCAATCACTTGCCATCATCTACCACATGCTTCAAGACCAAACTCCCATGTAATTGGACCAACTTAATCATAATATCACATGGAATGAATTTTGGGCCAACATACACTCAACAAACTCCCCCTTGGACCAAAATTCTGGAAATGGGCGAGAACAACAAAGCAGATCTTCTACATAGATTTCTTAATATTGATAGAGAGTATCCTTCAATGAAAGCTCGAAATCTGGATCCGATGGAGGCCTGGCTCTGAACTAGTTGTTAGGAAAAATTAAATAATTGAAATTCGAGTGAGGTATATGCAAAAGCGTAGAAGGAATGTATATCTTCGATAATATAAAAGTAAGATCAATAAAATAATTGTAGGCACATGATTTATACGTGGAAACCCAAATTGGAAAAAAATCACGGGCGGCAATGACGACATAAAATCCACTATAGTATGAGAGTACAAAGATTTATCTCAAAGCAAACGCCCAAGGAAGAGATCAACAAGATAATTACAAAATCATTTAAATACTCTCACAAATTTAGAAAAATAGTGGAATAGAAGAAACTACATTTGACTTACAAATGCCTCATAAAATGACCATGAGAGGGACGTGCATAAAGGCACTCTTGAATGTCACAAAATGCCCACTACGGTAGGACAATAGCCACGACAAAACACAAGCTAGCAATCGGTTGAACTCTGAATTGGAGACACTACCTAACAGGTTGTTGCTTTATTGGTGCTAGTGGTGATAATGGTAGTAGGGAGAGGGGAGAGAGCATGAAAAAATGGTTCGAATTATTAAGATTGTGGTAATTTCAACTTGTCTAATATTCCAATAGGAATGCTTCCAATCAAAGTCATGCGCAAGCTGAAATTCTGGCATTGAAATGTCGTATATGTGTATGCATGCAATTATCTCTGTCAAATCTGTATTTCTACTAACTTCCTTTAGTTTATATTAACAGGCAGCTGGGGTGCGATTCCCACCTCGAGAGGAGAATACTGTGCCATTGTTTACACCCCCACAAACCCAGTCAATTTCCAATTCTGATCCAGCATATGAAGATGGGACAATTCCGGCCTCTACGGAGTCTGATCCTTCGGACTTGAGGTACATTTTTACTTTGACATTTCTGCATACTATGGAGTATGGACTGATATCAAACAGGTCTCCTTCTGTAAGATATGCAGGATTTTTCATCAATTTTTAAATGTACATTTTAGGATGTATTGGGAAAGGACCATATGGGAATGCTTAAATTCAAAAGGTGTCAGTTGGTCTACGAATCTATTACTATCAACGAATTGCTAGAATTGTTTGTGAAATCGGAGTCATACTTCTCTCTACAACTTAAGATGGATCCGGAGGCTTGACAATTTACACGATTATGGAGCCATTGATTTGTTCTGATCTATATCTAAGTGGTTGATGACTAAGGAGAAGTGGTATATAAGATTTTAAAATATAGTAGGAGGTGATGTGGTTACATGGTATCCATTCTAATCAACAATGGCATTCTTAATTTGATGCTAGGTGCTTCATTTTGTGTTCAAAAACGAAGTTGACTTTGTCTTTCTCGAGGAGTGGCAAGACAGTCAATGCCTTCAATATCAAGGGTCAAAAAGGGAAAGTATGTTTGCAGGGATTAGGCTGAATACATTTTTATCTGACCTTAAATGTAAGCTTTTTGAGAGTTTTGGGAGTAATGGGATTGTATGGGAGTGAACAAAGGAAATAAACGATTTGTCTATCAAAGCATTGGGACCCAATTATTTGGACATTGAGGGTGTCTTCTCAACTGAAGTGCTTCTATCTTATCTCTTTGTGCTTATTAATAGATTCTTCCTTAGTTCTTTGCATTCAGGCGCCTTCCTATTGCATTGAAACCATTGCTTGCACCTTTTGATGGTCTGATCTTACTTGTCTAGATTTATGTTTTATCTTATAGTAAGTGCTATGGTCTTGGTCAAGTTCATCTGTAGTTGAACTCTTGTTGGTTAATGTTCTAATTGAAAATATGTAAAGCAGTCCGTACATCATACGTCTTATGTGATAAACAAGAATACCAGTTATGGGAAAAACAAGGAACTGAGCAGACAAATATTATGATGTCAGAATGGATTTATGTCAGGCAAATTAATAATATCGTTGAGGCACTAAATTACTTACTAATGAAACTTGCCACCATGGTTGGCTGCTCAACATTACCTCATTAACCCTTTCTCCCATCTGTCTCATCAAATTCAAATGAGGTCCTTTATGTGACGAGCATTTGAGGATCCTAAAATGCATGAAAATTCTTGTTGGACACTTGGACATTTGAATTTTCAAAGCTAAATGTCTGGTCCACTGAGAGGAGCTTGTGGTAGAGTAAGAGAGGGACAGGGCATGGAAACTCCTTTTGTTGTCTGTGCTTTTAAGGGACTGTAGTCTGGAGATGTTTGATGCATGTACTTCGATTCATCTAGTTATTTTTTGGGGCCTCTGTTTGTGGTGAATAGTGTAGGTATGAAAAGCAGAGGAGCATATTTGTGCAATTATGTGTGTTGATTCATCTAATGATGTCTTTGTGCCATTCTTTAATCAAAGTCATATCAGGTCCTTAGCAGAGCAGCTTGTGGGGATCCTAAAATACATCAAAATTGTTATCGGGCATTTTATTTTTCTAAGACAAGGTATTGTTTGGTTGGGGGAAAATGATTTTTCCAAAAAATGGTTTTCCAATTTTCCGTTATTTGGCACACTAAAGTATAGACAACTATTTTCCAAGGAAAATGATTTTCCTCCTAATTGAGGAAAATGATTTCTTTTTTGAAAAGATAGGAAGTTGATTTTCTTCTTTCAACTCTTTAACGATATGGGCAGCTGAAATTGAAGTGCAAAATTCGCTTTCAACAGTTTGGATCGAAACTTGACTATCTAATGGGAAAGATTAAAATAAACTCAATCTAGATTTTGAGCTCAAATTTCTTTCATTTGGATATTTATCTCCGTCATAACAATTTAATCGACATTTTTTGCCACTAGAACAATTCAGTTGACTCAGCAGTCGCCATTAAACGAATTTCAACGGTTTAGATCGAAACTTGATCATCAGATAGAAAATGTTAAAGTAGATTCAAATTTAGATTTTGAGCTCAATATTCTTTCATTTGGTCATATTTTTCTACAATGACAATTCAATCGATATTTTTCGCCACTTGAACAATGTAGTCAATATTTTTCACTGCTAGAAAAATTTTAAAAGTTTGGAGGAAAACTTGATAATCGGATAGAAAATATTAAAATATGCTGAAATTCAGATTTTGAGCATGACATTCTTCATTTGGTCAATATTTTTCTCCACCACCACAGTTCAATTGGCATTTTTCGCTAAAATAATTCAATTGATGTTTTTCGTCACTAAAACAATTTGAATGGTTTAGATCAAAACTTGATTATCCGAGAGGAAGTATCGAATAAACTCAAACATAAGTTTTAAGCTCAACGTTCCTTCGTTTGTTCAACATATATCTTTGCTACGACCATTCAATCGATATTTTTCACTATTTAAACAATCCAGTTGACATTTTTCCTTTTTTCCCATGGAAAATGATTTAATTTGTACCAAACAACGGAAAATATGACGAGAAAATCAATTTTCCTTAGAAAAACATTTTCCACATAAAATGATTTCCTGGGAAAACCATTTCCCTTCCAACCAAACACTACCTAAATGTTTGGTCCACTGAAAGAAGTGAGAAGTTCTCTACTGGAGGGACTAAGCATTGCAATTCCTTATGTTTTAGTATGTTGGTCAGTGCTTTTAAGGGCCTGGAGATGTGACATGCTTTTATTTTTATTCATCTAATTATTTTCTTGGATTTCTATTTGTAGTGAATAGTATAGGTACAGAAAGCAGTGGTATCAATCGTTGTTTGTTCCTACTAGTGGATTTTATCTTATTAGAAACTTCATGCCATGTGCCCTTTTGCTTGTTTTCACCCCTAAACGGAAAAGGTTGGAGCAACTTTTGCAACAGACAGAGTTGAGGATTCTCGTTTGGCATGGGAGAATTCAGAAAGTGAGATCATTGCAAACTTTAAATTAGTGGTGACATTTGAAGTATCTTTGTTTATACCTGTAGATATTTGTGACTGAAATCCTTCTGGTACAATGTGAGCATCCCTCTCCCAGGGTCCTTGCCTGTCCACGTATCACATATGTTAGTCTTTTAAAATGCATCAGCATGTTCGAAATTACGTTTGCTTGATCAATTTAAATTTTGACTTGATGCAGCATACTGGAGATAAAAAATGCAAAAGGTGTAGCTAATGTTTTAATGGAAATGCTTGGGGCTTTGGATCCCAAAAACAAAGAGGTAAGTTCGTTCTAATGCATCTCAGCAGATATTCTGTTTCAACAATACCTGATTAACTGGAGAGGGCTGACATGGCTGACATTCTGACTAATGAAACCTTTCTTGCGAAGGTTTGGGTGATTTGGTTTCTGTCAAAATTCATCATGCCTACTAGGCTACATAAGACCACGTCTGAATTGAGCGTGGTGGAGTCAGCTCATGAAACACTTCTAGGCTACATAAGACCATCACTGGAAGCATAGACAGCCATAACCTGGCTCACTTTTTCTATACAAAGCCTGAATAGTCCAATGCTAGTCAATGCTGAAATTTTCTTTAAGATTTGAAGCCGCATAACCTAATGGTCCCCTTCTGTTCATCATGAAATCTAATGGTTGTGCTTTTGGCAAATTGGTTGTTCCTTTTTATTGAATTCCTTTTCTTGAAAATAAAATCTCTTTTATTTTTGGGGGGTACATTCTAAGCCCATATCTTCCTTTTCCCTTCTTGAAAGTCCACTTTGAGTTGGCATGCTGGGAGCAAAGGCTATGAGGCAAGGATCATTTAATAGATTGAACTTACACGTTGATATTATAATGTCCCTATACCGGCGGTCTAGCTGTTGGATAAGTATATTGAAGGATTCCCTCAAGCTCATTGTTCACTTGAATAAATAAACTTTCACGTTTGTAAAAATTAACATAAAAAAAAAGATATTAGCTTTGCAACAAACGAAAAATAGGAGTCTAAAAGGATCGAGCACACAAACAGGTGTGAATATGCTGGTTATGAGGTTTTAATATTTTCAGGCCGTGAAGGACGAAGTGATTGTGGAGCTTGCCGAGCAGTGCCGTAATTACCAAAAGCGCGTTATGATTCTCATCAATAATACCACGTAAGGATCCAATTTATTTTGCATACTGGGAAGTATAATTCATAAGTTATACTGAGATCCGGGTTTCACTTTTTAAGGGAGGAGCAACTTCTCTGTCAGGGATTGTCATTAAATGATGATTTGCAGCATGTACTTTCCCGCCATGATGACATTGCTAAAGGCGTTGCATCTATTAGCTCAGAGTTGAGAGGAACCCCTACTGCAGCCCTGGTAAATGTCAACCACGACATTGAAGATGAGGAATCAGAGGATGAATTTGCTCAGCTTGCCCGCAGGTAACTACTTTTCTCACAATTCAAGTGCGTATTTAGTTTCCATGGTTTCTTCGTCAGTTGGCTCCGCTTTGGTTCACGTGCCATCTGAGCTCTTTATCATAGAAGAGAGCTAAAGATCATCCGTTTTCTTTTCTTGTGGTTAAGGATTATGTGTTTTTTTGGTGTTGGGGGGGGGGGGGGTGTCAATCCAAGTAACTGACCATGAAACTTGCCAAGAAAAGTGTTCTATGACATGTTTTCCAAATGGTGACAGCAGCTGCAGCTTGTTCCTAACAAGATGTGGGTTTATAGCCATTTTAGGGTTACTAACTTTCACCGAAAATTCCCCCATTTTCCTGCTAGTGACTCCTAGTTATCATTCTCATCTAGCCCCATCAATCTGGGGTTGTACATTTGCTTAAAACGCAGTGCTTGGTGTCTCCACCTCGCCATTCAGTTGTAAACTCTTGTTAACCATCGTAATTTCTAGTGTGTAGCTAGGGTTGTCAAACAGGTTAGGTTGGGTCGAATTTGTGTTTGAGTCGAATTTAAACGGGTTGAGAAATCCTTTAGCTGAACCTAACCTGTTTATTAAACGGGTTAAAAACCTTGACCTGTACCCATTTATTTTTTAAACGGGTTGACCAGAAATTTACCTATTAACCCGTTTAATATAAACGGGTCGGGTTTAGGTTATCCGGTGACGTGTTTACCTGCATAATATTTTAACTAAAATATGATTATCCAACATTATAAATCAAATTTTGACTTTAATATAGTATCATAACGCAACCATTGTCTATGATTTAGAAGAATCACAATCAGAAAACAAATATCAACTTGACTAAACCCCACATTTTCATAATTCCCCTCAACAAGTACATGGTAATTGGGTAAATGGATCAACTTATTTAATCCATTTAATTAAACAGGTTAAATGGGTATTTTTTCGTGTCAAAATTCTCAACCTGAACCTAATCCAATTAATTAAACGGGTTAAACGTGTCAACCCATTTAATTAAACGGGTTGAAAATCTTTACCCAAACCCACTTAATTTCGTGTTCGGTTCAGGTTGGTAATCGTGTCGGGTTAACTTTTGACAGTCCTATGTGTAGCTGCTAGCCTGCCACTGACTTGGATTCATTGGCTATTTGGTGTGCTCTCTTCTGATTATTCTCATTTAAATTGCATTTGGGCAGCGTGCCATTTACATTTGGTTGCTGTAACCTTTGTGAATAGTTTATCAATGCTTGGTTTACTGGGGCTGTTACAGGACAAGGGATTCACAGAGACAGGCACGAAGTCCAACTTCTTCGAGAGCTGAACCTGCAAGTGTGAGTCCTCTTCTTCCTCCACCTTCATCAAAGACGCCAGTTATCACTGGTGGTGGTTCATTTGATTTTCTCAGTGGGGACGTATATGACTCTGGACCATCCTCCATAGCTGCACAAGCTGAGCCCTTTTCTGTTCAAAGTCCACCTAGGAACCCAAACCCTACCTCATCATATAGCCCATCATTTTCACCCTCACCCCCTCACCACTTCACGAACAGGGGTTCATCACCAGCACCCTTGTTTGATAAGAGCCCGTTGCACGATGAACCAATGGAAGCAGGAAAATCAGAAAGGATCCCGTTGGGTCCATGGGATTCTCCACCACCCCCTCAGCATCTCCCTCGCCCTCCTTCCCAAAGCAACCAGAGGCAACATTACTTTGATCAACATAGTTTTCCTGGTGGGGTATCAAATTCCAGCAGTGGTTCCAGTTCTTCTTATAATGGTTTGCTGGCACAAACCCGGGATCTCTCCCTGAATTCATCGGTGCCCCAAGAAACAGAAAACTCAGAAGACGCCATGTTTAAGGATCTAGTTGATTTCGCAAGATCCAAATCTTCTGCGAACAAGAAGTCATTTTAACTGGTTACATAGAGCATGATCACTGCAGTACAGGCATCGGGAGTTAGTTTCTTAGGTGATCACATCCATGCCAATGTATGATGGACTGTTTGATTAAATTTAGTTGAGTTTTTTTTTTAAAAAAATTTTTTTTACAGTGCCAATATCCCTTTAATTTTACTTTCGATCCTGTTTCATGTTGTACTACCCTTATTTAGGGTATTTCCTATGGCCATTCCACTTGTGCCGGGTTGGACTTTGGTGGATAAATAAGATGCCTTGATGTATAGCATGATCCGTTTAGTCACCTTGATGTTGGTGATTATGGTACATATGTAGGAATCATGGCAAAATTTCAGGGAAATTTGTTACAATCAAATAGGAGATTACTCAGTGATGAAGAAGGAGATTCTCGAGCTTGATTGTACAGCAGAATATACGATCTAAATCATAGAGAGATAAGAGATAGAGAGAAAATGAGATGTTTGGAATGTATGATATATCTCCTATATCTTTTCTGAGCATAAAATGTATTTAAGCACTGTGCGATTGAGGGGAAAAAGGGGGTTCCCTCCAACCCAACCAAAATAACAAATCCCCCCCCCCAAAACTGAGAGATTGTTGCAACCAACTGCTGCCTCAGCTACCAGGCTAGGCACACTATTATTCCATAACATTCCTCCCCCTTTAAAGAACTTGTCCTCAAGTGAAAGTATTACACAGTCTGGGCAAACTCAGGAAACCTATCTTCAATCTCATTGGTAAATTGCCAAGTAGCTTCCGCAGGAGAGTGACCCTGCCACTGGACAAGCCATTGAACTATAGCAGTTGCTCCCCTGTTGGCTCTTAGCAATTCGCCTAGCCAAAACAGCCTCAGGGACCAAATCCTGGGTATAATCTTGACCCTGCAACCAAGTAAGGATGTGTGGCTTCACAGGGAGCACTCAATGAAAAGCCTTCAATTGAGAAACATGGAAAGTATGGTGAATCTAAACTGTGGGAGGCAATTGGAGCTTGTAAGCAACGTTACCGACCCTGTTCAGGACCTGAAATGGGCCATAAAACTTAGGGCTAAGTTTATGGTTGGCACAAAATTGTACTGTGCCCTGCCTGTAAGGTTGAAGCTTGAGCCATACCCAATCTCCTTCAGAGAAAACCCTGTCAGGCTGATGCCTGTCAGCCATGACCTTCATCCTATGCTGGGCTCGCAGGAGATGAAAACGAAAGACTTGGATCATAGCCTCTCTTCTCTGCAGAGTCCGGTCCACACTAACTACCTTGGTTTCCCCTGGCATATAGGGCAAGTGAATTGGTGGAGGTTGGTTGTAAACCACTTCATATGGGGTGAGCTCAGTAGCAGAATGAAAAGTGGTGTTGTACCACCATTCTGCCAAGGATAACCACTTGCTCCAGTCTTTGGGATTTTCGCTACACATGCACCTTAGATAGGTCTTGAGGCATTTGTTGACAATCTCTGTTTGACCATTCGTTTGGGGATGATAAGATGAAGACAGAAACAAAGTGGACCCTTGTATGGAGAACAAAGCTTGCCAAAAGTCACTAAGGAATACACTGTCTCTATCACTCACAATGCTTTGTGGCCAACCATGTAATTTGAAAACATTGTCAAGGTATGCTTGAGCCACATCCTCTGCAGTATAGGGATAAGACAAAGCTATAAAATGATCAGCCTTGCTAAATCTGTTTACTACCATCAAGATAACCTCCTTCTCACAAGATTTAGGCAGGCCTTCTATGAAATCCATAGAAATACCCAACCAAACCTCATTAGGAATGGGAAGGGGCTGTAACAACCCAGGATAGGCAGAAGAGTCAGGCTTGCAACTTTGGCATATCACACATTGCCGAATGAATTGCTGCACAGACTTTGTCATGCCCTTCCAATAAAATAGCCTTTGCAGCCTTTTGAGAGTAGCGTGTCCACCTGAATGGCCCCCAAAAGGAGAATTGTGCACCCATTGCAAAAGTTGTTGTTTGAGGCCCTCATCTGGCCCAACTACCAACTTACCTTTCCTCCTCACCATTCCATCCATAAAGCTGTATTTGCCAACCGTCTGACCTTGCTGTAACTGAGTGATAACTTACTGTAAGTGATCATCCAAAGCTTAGCTGTGTTGTATTTTTTCCAGTATGTTTGACTGCACCGAGGATAGTGCCATTGCTAAAAGCTGAGCTGATGGGAGTCTAGAGAGAGCATCTACTGCTACATTCTCTTTCCCACTTCGATATTGAATGTCATATTGGAATCCCATGAGTTTGGATAACCAAAATTGTTGGAAAGGAGTAGAAATCTTCTGTTCAAGCAACCACTTTAAACTCTTTTGATCAGTAACAATAAAAAATTTATGTCCACTCAAATATTGTTCCCACCATTTACTGTAAGGACCACAGCCAAAAGCTCATTTTTGTACACTGATAACTGCTGCCATTTGGGGTCTAAAGTCCTGCTAATAAAAGCCAAAGGATGCCCCTCCTGCATTAGTATAGCTCCAATACCATATAAGGAGGCATCAATTTCTATTACAAAAAGCTTGAAAAAATCAGGAAGTGCCAACACTGGGGTTGTGGTAAGGGCACACTTAAGGGCCTGAAAAGCTTTATCAGCTAGAGGAGTCCATACAAATTGATCTTTCTTAAGTAAATCAGTTAAGGGCTTGGCCACAAGAGCATAATCCTTAATAAACCTCCTATAATAGCCGGCAAGGCCTAAGAACCCTCAAAGTTCCTTGACTGTCTTAGGTATAGGCCAGTCTGCTACAACTTGAGTCTTTCGAGGATCAGTGGAAACTCCTTCACCAGAGATAAAGTGTTCAAGATACTCTATTTTCTTCATGCCAAAGGAACATTTGCTTCTTTTAGCTACCAAAGAATGCTGTAACATGGTAGCAAAAACTACCTGGAGGTGGTGTATGTGCAACTCCAAAGAGGCACTAGTGGTGTATGTGCAACTCCAAAAAGGCACTATATACCAAAATGTCATCAAAGAAAACCAAGACAAATTTCCTTAGAAAATGTCTGAATATATGATTCATTAACCCTTGGAAAGTGGCTGGAGCATTTGTTAACCCAAAGGGCATCACCAAAAACTCAAAATGCCCAAAATGAGTTTTGAAAGCGGTCTTGTATACATCTTCCTCGGCAACTCTCAATTGGTGGTATCTAGCTCGCAGGTCAATCTTGCTGAGGAATTTAGCCCCGACTAGCTCATCTATGAGCTATTCCACCACAGGTATAGGGAATTTATCCTTAACAGTCTGCTTTTTAAGTTCCCTATAATCCACACACAATCGCCATGTACCATCTTTCTCTCCCACTAAAACTACTGGAGATGCATAAGGGCTGGCACTATGTCGAATGATTCTAGAATCCAACATTTCTTGTACCAATTTTTCTATAATATCTTTTTGCTTGAGTGGATACCTATAAGGCCTAATACTCACTGGACTGGCTCCAAATTTTGGTGGAATCTTATGATCAAAGACTCCCTTGTAAGGAGGTAACCCTTGAGGTTCCTGAAATATTGCCTTATAATCTTCCACAATTTCTTCAATAGGAGATAATGTTGTTTCACAATTGAGGAGGTTAACGTGCAAGTTGACTTCTGTCATTTGTGACTCCTCTGAATGCACTTTTCTGGGTAAGAGTTGTAGCATACACAGATGAGCTGCAGAATTCATGGCTTTGTGCAATTGACCTTCCTTGATAATTTTAACTTTCTTACCTCTCAACCCTCTAAGAATATGATTTTGCCCCTGGAATTTAAATTCCATAGACAGATGCTTGAAGTTCCATTGAATTGTCCCTAAAGTACTTAACCACTGAATACCAAGTACCATATCACAACTTCCCAAAGGAATCAAGAACATGTCAGCACAAAAATCAGTCCCCTGTAATTTCCAAGCAAAATCCTTGCAAATATACTAACAATGCAGCTTATTGCTATCAGCTACTGTTACAGGTTGAGTATCAATACCTTCCAGCTTACAACCTAACCTCTTAGCCAAGTTGACATCCAAGAAGTTATGTGTTCTTCTTGAATCCACCAATATATGAATAGGCTTCTTGCCGTATTGTCATGTAACTCTCATAGCTTGATACCCCCGGATCCCATTTAGAGCATGGAGAGATATACAAGGTTCAGCCTCTAACATCTCAAAATCGATAGCCTCTTCTTCCCCTTCCTGCTGCTCCTCTTAGTCTTCCCTTGGTATTTCTACAAGAAACAGCTGAGTTTTCTTGGTCTGACACTTGTGACCCCTCTCATAAGGTTGATCACAAAAATAGCACAACCCCTTAGCACTCTTTTCAACTCAGTCAACAGCTGTCAGCACCCGTGTGGGTTTAAAGCTTTGAGTGTAAGGTTTGTTGACACTAACCGAGGATCCAGCAAATGAGCTTGAAGAAGGAATAGTCTTAGCTCCATTGTTTGAATTTGATAAGGAAGATTGATAATGGCTAGGTTTGTAGGCTGGCAATATAGGGGCCTTAGAGTTTATTGGATTCACTACCTTCCCCTGGGGTTTCATAGCTTCTACAGTTTCCTCTTGTGGTCTTGCATAAACCACAGCCTCACTCAAAGTTGTGGGTCTAAGAGCCTTCACAAAGGGTTTGAGTTGAGGTTTTAATCCCCCCACAAAACTATCAATGAAAAATTCGTTAGGTAAAATGGGGGTTTTCTGAATCATCATGGATTTTAACTCCTCAAATCTGTCCAAATAGTCATCTAGGGACCCAACTTGTTGCAACTTTTTAAAATCTTCCACAATGCCCCCCCTAATTCTTCTCTAAACCGGACACATACATCCAAAATAAATTCATCCCATTCCACACTTTTTTTCACTGCAATGTAACTAGCAAATCATATTTCATCTTTGCCAGTCAAATGAATCGAAGCTAAATCAACTTTTTGAGAATAAGGAATTTTACACAAGCAAAAATACCGAGTACATTTCTTAACCCAGATTCGAGGATTGGTTCCCCCAAAAACGGGAAACTCAATTTTAGGTAAGAATTTGAAAACATTCCTATCCCCAACTACCTCAGATGTATTGATTTGGTTATCACCTTCTTCATTCGAATCCTTGTCTTTCTCCAGGATTGACGTGATATTTGCGAACATCTGTTGTTGCCTAACCCGTAATTCTGCGATCTTTTGATTCTGTGCTTCAATTTGTTGTTCCAACAATGTTCGAAGTTGGGATTCCATACTTGAGTGATCCGATTTTGACTTGCTTCTTGTTCTAGCCAGCTTATCATACACCAGAATAAGAGAAATAGCTTTGATACCAATGTTACAATCAAACAGGAGATTACTCAGTGATCAAGAAGGAGATTCTCAAGCTTGATTGTACAACAGAATATATGATCTAAATCATAGAGAGATAAGAGATAGAGAGAAAATGAGATGTTTGGAATGTATGATATATCTCCTATATCTTTCCTGAGCATACAATGTATTTAAGCACCGTGCGATTGAGAGGAAAAAGGGGGTTCCCTCCAACCCAACCAGAATAACAAATCTCCCCCCCCCCCAAAAACCGAGAGACTGTTACAACCAACTGCCACCTCAGCTACTAGGCTAGGCACACTATTATTCCATAATAAAATTGTACTTGGAATCTGTCTTTTTAGAAATTGTGGGGGAAATTGAGAAAATTGCTGATTTTCGTACATTTTCATGTTGAGCTTGAAGTTTCATGTTCTCTCAACATTGCAACGGAAATTGGGCTGGCCAAAAACTTTGATATTTTATTCAGTTTCATTTTCTTTTCTGTGAACTTCCCTAGTGTATCCTTGTCTTTCCTAATTAATCTCACACTACCCAACTGCTGAGTTCTCAGGTCCATTCAACTGCAGTAGCTATACCGTCCACCCGGTTGTACAAATTCATTTGTACAACCGACCCCACCAATGCACTAAATTTCCGCCACGTAATCCATGCAAACTGCTTTTTTTATAAATAAAAAAAAAACATCAAAGGCACACAACCGTCGAATTCAAACTTTACCCCACGAACTTCCTTCCATTCTCTCTCCACGAACTTCAAATATTCTCACTCCATTTTGCGAATTCTGCAGCACTTCATCGACAATTCTAGCCAAAATCTCTTCCATAAACGCTGAAAGAAGCACTTCGATGTAAGTTTTACCACCATACGCGATTTATTTTCATGTTCGAACACACTAACATTACTAATCGCATTCTAGGTTTTCATCAAACAAAGTTTTTACTAATCGCATTTCTGCAATGTTTTCAGATGGAACCTCAACATTCAGAAGCAAGTAACAAGAGATCTGGAAATAATGAATCACTAATCTCTCACGAAAGATATGTTACAAAAACGAAACCTAAAATTACTAAGTCAGGCAGCATAAACAGCGACCAGTTATTAACCTGTATATTTCGTTTTAGTGAGCCATGACTTCATATTGGTGAGCTATGACTTCCATTTAGTGACCCATTGCTTTGTGTTAGTGACTTGAGTAAATACGTGAACTAGTGAGTCAGAACTTGACTTTAGTGAGCAGTGGCTTCCTGTTGGTGAGCTATGACTTCCATTTAGTGAGCCATTACTTTATATTAGTGACTTGAGCAAATATGTGCACTCGTGAGCCAGAACTTGATTTTGGTGAGCCATGGCTTTATGTTGGTGAGCTATGACTTCTATTTAGTGAGCCATTGCTTTTTCTTAATGGCTTGAGCATACACTTGCACTAGTGAGCCAGACCTTGGGTTCAGTGAGCCATGTCTTCATGTTGGTGAGCTATGACTTCCGTTTAGTGAGCCATTACTTTGTGTTTGTGACTTGAGCATACACTTGCACTAGTGAGCCGGACCTGGGGTTTAGTGAGCCATGCCTTCATGTTGGTGAGCTATGACTTCCGTTTAGTGAGCCATTACTTTGTGTTTGTGACTTGAGCATATACATGATGTGGTCAGTTGTGGCTTATATTGTACTGAGCCAGTACTTGATTTTAGTGAGCCATGGCTTCGTATTGATCAGCTATGACTTGCCTGTAGTGAGCCATTACTTTGTATTACTGAGTTGAGCAGATTCATGCAGTAATGAGCCAGCTCTTGATTTTAGTGAGCCATGGCTTTTTGCTAGTGAGTTGTGAGGTGTGTGTAGTGAGCCAGAACTTGATTTTGGTCACTTGGCCATATCTATATTTTAGTGAGTTGTATGTTATAACCTATGCATATGCATGCTGTACTGAGCTGTGCTTTGTATTCTAGTGAGTCATTAGCCAAATATAGTGAGTCATGACTTGAATTTGGTGAGTTGACTATTATGTACCTTATTTTCTGCTGAGACATTACTTCAATTTAGTGAGCTATGTCTTTTATACTATAGTATTAACATTACATATAATCTTCTTCCATAGATCAAAAATAGAGACTTCACCCACAACACCTGAGGATATAATCATGAGGGTTATCAGATACATATCCTCTGATCTAACCACCACAGGTAATTACATTTTCAATATATATCCAAACTGTGCCTCATATAGTACACTTCATTTTCTATGCCTCATATAATCATGGGGGTTATCAGAGACATATCCTCTTTGCCTTTTGAAGCATCACCAGCATTATCATCAACATCAACAACAGAATCGTGTAATGTAGATTGGAAGAATGAAGTATTATTTGCAAAGGTAACATCATTTTTGCGGTGAGCTATATGCCACAATTGGTGAGTACAAGCTAGAAAATAGTGAGCCAAACGCTTTTTCTAGTGAGACATAAATGCTCCGAAGCACAGATGAAAATATTTTTCATAGTGAGCTATACAACCTATACTAATTACAGTGAGCTATTGGTTTCCATATTAGCCACGTCATTCATTATGAAAATTACATTTAGTGGTCACATTATCACTCCTAATATTCGTGAGCTAAATATATATCTTCAATGAGCCAAGAACTATGCTTAGTGGGCACATGACTGATTCCAGTGAGCTACATGTATTTCGCACAGTGAGCTATACTGATGATAATGAGCTGAATGTTTTTTTGTTAGTGAGCAAACAAATACATATAATGAGCACATGATTCATCATAGTGAGCTATTATTTACCCCCACAAAATTCAACATCGAGTAAGCACAAAAACAATCTATCGTTCATCAGTACATGCTAAAACCGTAGTGAGTTGAATGTTTTTTCTTAGTGAGCAGACGAATAGATATAGTGAGCATAATACTTATTATGGTGAGCTATGTGTCTCATATTACAGAGAAATTTTCTAAAACAGAATCATGTATATTCAAAAATTACACGCAATAAAACATGCTCCAAGATCTACATGACTGCTGAAAATCCAGAACAACTAAAAAACACACAAAAACTTATAGATTCAAACCCGAACAAAAAAAATAGAGATCGAAAAACAACAACGAACCTGACGAACACTGCGCGTTTGATAAATCTTCATTGTCAACAGAGATATTAAGATCAAATCCAGTCATGGAATAGTTGCTAAAAACTACAGGAACCGATCAAACACTCTGAAAACAGAGAATTCGGCAAAACGAAGATAGCAGGAGGCCAAGTTACACAGAACACTAATTCGAAATAAACGAACAACACAAAATCAGCAGCCACAGCGAATTCAAATCATAACATAACAATCAAACACTTAAGATTCATCAATTACATTGAGCAGCAATACATCAATGTTTTCTGAAAAACTGAACACTCAAACGTTTGACCAGTGAAGAATGAGCAGTTTCTCTCTTTTTTTAAAAAAAAAAAAAAAACGCTGTTGGAATATATTACAACCGCTGAGTAGGCCTGGGTGGACAATTGAGATGTCCACCCGGTTATACATAATAATTTACGGTTCAAAAGATGAGCTTATTCATGATTGAAGATGGATAGTTCACCAAGGAATGGGGGCAAGGCTATAATATTATAAACCTAAATAATCGGTGGTTAAGAACTCAAGATTGTCCCTTTTGCCAAAACACGAGCTTGAGGGGCGATTTTCAAATACGTGGGATCACTTCCCCGTGTTTTCGTTAAGGGCCTCTGCTCTTGCATTGCGCCACTATTTAGTTGAATTAAGAGGACGATTGTAGTTACTACTTAACATGAAGAGGGGGGACTCCAAGCTATATATGGTAACAATTATTATTGTACACGTAGTAAATAGTTTTCTTGTTACACATTTATGGGTCGGGTTACTCTCCAGTTAGAATTAGATTATGTTAGGTTGATAGAAGTCCTCGAGCTAAGGCACGAATTATATCATAGGAGTCTTGGATACTTTTTTTTTTAGTTGAAATTGGTATTTTTTTACATGTAGTTGGACATATTTATTGCCCACACATTGTTCATTTTGTCTGACATACTTACGACTACGTATTAAGCATTGAGATTAACAGTGTCAATTTTCAGGTCCTCCTCTCTTCACACTTGCTTTTTGTTTCTTCAATTTATAGAGTTGAGCATTTTGTTTTATATATTTAAACAATATATTGCATCAAGTTGAGTATTTTGATTTACTCACTTGAGCATGTCTCAAGTCTATAGACTAGAGACCTTAATATAAGTGCTGGAGCTAAGGCTAGGTCACATCGATTTTGGATTTTGGTTATAAATTCAGCTGTTGTACATAATTGTTACATTGTAGTGTTGATTATTTTATTTTTTTTAATGAATCATGCAAAGGTTGATGTACACAAAACTTGAACCAAATCTTAGTAATAACCCCTAAATTTTATGGATTTTACGGGTTGAATTAATTGTCATCTATCTTTTTATTTATTTCTTTTTTAATTTGTAGGCAAGCTCATCTAAGGACTAATATCATACGGGAACAATCGTAGATGAGAGAAGACATGAGAGATGGAATGGGGAACAAAGGCAAGGAGAATTCCTCTATATTTCTAGTGGAATTTGAACCCAAAACTTCCTTTTACAAGGAAGGTCAGTCCAGTAGACCATCTATTTTGAAGTTCAACTAAGGGCATATTCTTTTCTACTTATCATAAAAACTTATTATCAGTATTAAACAATTTCCAACACAATTAAACAAAATTCAGTATTATTAAGCACAATTTAGCACTGTTAAGTTCTAAAAATACCTAACTATATTTTCTTCAATCATTTAGCATGTTTTAACATGATTCACTATGCTTCAGCATATTTTAACTTGATTGAGCATATTTCATTAATAAACACCAATAAATATTTCTCATAGGTCGAAAAGAATACGCCTTAACTGAGAATCTAACACATATTGTCAAGTGTAAAGGGCTTGGTTATTTGTTGATGTTAGGAAAATATTAGAGCAACAACAATAGCGGAAGCGATAAGATGAGTTAGAGATTCAGAAATTCAAGTAGAATAACAGAAACAGAAATAAGAAGACAAGAGATTTAACGTGGAAAACCCAATGCAGAAAAAACCACGGACGGCGACAACACCAAAACAATCCACTATGAGTAGGAAGAATACAACACGATCACAATTACCACGGTGATTTGATCTAAGAGCAGAATTACAACCTCTCTCTTGTAATCTCTCACAAAGTACTTCTACCTGTCAATGTGTTTATGAATACTGGAGTGATCAAGTTAATTTTAGATCCTAGGTATGTCCCCTTTATATAGGGGCAGGAAGGTTAGGATGAGGAAACCCTAGCCACCACGGTATCTTGGTCACCAAACCTCATCTTTCCAAAAAGGAAAAAAATCTTCAACCCAAAATATGAAAATAATATAATTTCCATAATATAGAAGATCTCAAACACACAATATGATCTTAGATTCCAAGTAGCCGGTAAAAGGGATTTGGGCCATAAACCCAACAATCTCCACCTTGGACTAAAATCCAACACCATCCCTCGATCACCGTCATCGTACCCCGAAGGGTGACGCCCCCCAAAAGGGGCAATGCCCCGAAGGGCGCTTAGTGGCTGTGGATCCCTACTAAGTCCAAGCAATGCTCGAACTTAGCCAATGGTAGAGGCTTGGTTAACATGTCTGCAGGATTTTCTGACATGTGAACCTTCTTTACTGTTACTTCTCCTGCAACAACTGTGTCTCTGATGTAGTGATATTTCATGCTAATATGCTTGGTCTTCGAGTAATAGGCATCATTTTTAGTCAGGTGGATGACATTCTGACTATCAAAAAATACCACAATAGTAGCTTGTGGGACTCCGAGCTCGATCACAAGGCCCCTCAACTAGGTAGCCTCCTTCACCCCTTCAGTAGCAGCAATGTATTCAGCTTCTGTGGTAGATAAGGCTGCAATAGACTGCAACGATACTTTCCAAGAGATAACACCTGCACACATGGTGAAGATATACCCAGATATGGACCTCCTCCTATCCAAATCACAGCATAATCAGAATCAACAAAGCCTGCAACATCGGATGTAACAACTTTGTTTCTATCAAACACCAACCCCTTCCCTATAGTACCCTTCACATATCGAAGGATCCATTTCACAGTTTCCCAATGATCCTTCCCAGGATTGTGCATATATCTGCTTACCACACTTACAACATGTGATAAGTCAGGTCTGGTGCAAACCATAGCGTACATTAAACTACCAATAGCACTAGAATAAGGTACATTGGACATTCTTATGATGTCTTCATCTGTTTGAGGGCAGCATTCCGCAGACAATCTGAAATGTGCAGCAAGTGGAGCAGAAACTGCCTTGCAGTTGTCCATGTTGAATTTACATAGTACTTTCTCAAGCTACCTTTCTTGAGACAAGTACAGTTTACCTGCTTTTCGATCCCTGTGGATCTCCATGCCCAATATTTTCTTTGCTGCACCCAGGTCTTTCATCTCAAACTCCTTACTGAGTTGAGATTTCAACATGCCAATTAAGGTCTTATCCTTAGAAGCGATTAACATATCATCGACATACAATAGTAGGTAAATAAATGTACCATCAGAATGCTGTTTAAAATACACACAATTTACATATCTACTGCGTGTATACCCTTTATCGATCATAAATGTGTCAAAACGTTTATACCACTGCCTAAGAGCTTGCTTGAGTCCATACAAGAACTTTTTCAACTTACACACCAATTGTTCCTTCCCAGGAACAGCAAACCCTTCAGGTTGCCTCATGTAAATTTCTTCTTCCAGCTCTCCATGCAGGAATGCTGTTTTCACATCAAGCTGCTCCAACTCCAAGTCAAATAATGTAACAAAGGCAAGAAGCACTCGAAAAGAAGTATGTCTAACAACTGGGGAGAAAACTTCATTGTAATCAATACCTTCCCTTCGGTTGCAGCCACGAACAACCAACCGTGCCTTCCATCTTGCATCTTCAACTCAAGGAATTCCTTCTTTCTTCTTGTAGATCCATTTGGCAGTTAAGGCTCTTCGGCCTTTAGGCAGTTCACATAGTTCCCATGTTCGGTTCTTTTGCAGACTCTCCATCTCCTCTTGCATAGCTAGGATCCAGTTAGGTGAACTTGGGCAAGTGATTGCTTCAATATAGTTTGAAGGTTCAACACCTTTAGGCACTTCCTCTACAACTGAAAGTGCGTATGCTATCAGTCCCTCATCATCGTTGTAACGAGCAGGTCTCCTGATCTCCCTTCGAGGACGATCATGAGCTATAGAATGGGCAACCTCCTCCTGAGGTTGATTGGAACTGATGGTTCCAGGTTCAGTAACCTGGGTCTCCCTATTGAACTGATTAGCACCTCCACCTTAAGCTGTAACGGTCTCCATCTCTACCTCCACACTGATATCTTCCTGATCACCCGCACCAGTGGAAGAAACAACAGACTCCTCTCCAAGAGATAACATAGCAGTCTCATTGAAAGTTACATCCCTACTCTGAATGACTTTCTTAGACTCAGGACACCTCATGCGGTATCCTTTAGACTCAGATGCATATCCAAGGAACATACATTTGACAGCCCTAGGGGCTAATTTCCCATTATTCACATGGGCATACACAGGACATCCAAATATTCTTAAACTAGAATAATCAACAGGATTACCTGACCATACTTCTTCTGGAATTTAAAAGTCAATGGAGGTATGTGGTGAACGATTCACCAAGTAGCAGGCTGTAGAAATAGCCTCTGCCCAAACAGCTTTGCGATCCCAAAGCCCGGCATTTGAAAGCATGCATCGAGCTTTCTCCAGTAGAGTCCTGTTGATTCGTTCTGCAACCCCATTTTGCTGTGGTTTGCCAACCAAAGTCTTATGTCTAGCTATGCCATTTATCGTGTAGAACTCTTCAAACTCTGACTCAACATACTCAAGACCATTGTCAGTCCTAAGTTTCTTGATCTTTCTCCCAGTCTGGTTCTCAACCAGAGCCTTGAACTTCTTGAACATGGAGAATGCCTCATTTTTCTGTCTCAAGAAGTAAACCCAAACCTTGCGTGAGAAATCATCAACAAAAGTTAACATGTAACACTTACCTCTATAAAAAGGAACCCTTGAAGGACCCCACAGGTCAGAATGAATGTAGTCGAGGATCCCCTGAGTACGGTGTTTTGCTTTTGAGAAACTCACCCTCTTTTGTTTCCCAAAAACGCAGCGCTCACAAAAGTCGAGCTTACCCATACTGGCGTTACCAAGACAACCTTTCTTACCCAGAATGGTCATCCCTTTTTCACTCATGTGGCCCAACCTCATGTGCCATAACTTTATGTCATCTACTGTATCAACTGCAGCTACGCCTGTAACTGTAGTTCCTTATAGAATGTAGAGATTGCCTTGCCTCAGTCCCTTCATTATCACCATGGCTCCCTTAGTTACTTTTAGGACACCATTTTCCATAGAAATCCTGCAACCATTAGTCTCAAGAGTAACCAAGGATATTAAACAACGAGTCATGTCAAGTATGTGGCGCACTTTAGACAATGTTCTAATTGTCCCATCATGGGTTTTAATCTGCACCGTACCTATTCCTGCAACTTTGCATTTAGCATTGTTGCCCATAAGTACCACCCCAGTGTCAACTGTCTCATAGGTGACGAACCAGTCCTTATGAGGGCACATGTGAAAAGTACAACCAGAATCTAAAACCCAATCAATATCCATTCCCTTTTCGGAGGTGGTAGCTAAAGAAGTAGCAAGTAACACATCAATATCCTTTTCCTCCTTCCCATTCCTTTTCTTTAATTTCCAGCAATTAGCCTGGATATGACCCAATTTGTTGCAGTAGTGGCAGGTTTTGTTAGAGTGAGGATTCCTTGACTTAGAACGGTTCTTTTTCTTATTACCGTTCCCTCTTTTCTCAGTGGTTCTACCCTGACAACTAATCCCTCAGCCGGATCAGCATGGATGTCATGGTCAAATTTTTCTTTAGACAGCAGGTTAGACTTGACATCCTCAAATGATATAGTATCCGAGTTACTATATAACATAATTTCCTTAAAGTGTTTGTAGGAAGGGGGTAAAGACAACAAGTAGAATAGCCTTATCTTCATCCTCAATTTTAACATCCAAACTCTCCAAATCTACTAGAATAGAATTAAATTCATTCAAGTGTTTTTGGACAGGAGTACCTTCAGCCATACGAAAGGTGTACAACCTTTCCTTCAACCGGATCTTGTTGGCTAAACTCTTCGTCATGTAGAGTTCTTCTAGCCATGTCCAAAGATCAATAGCAGTTACCTTGTCAAGTACCTCTCGGAGAACGTGAGGTGCCAGGCACAGTTGTATGGATGAAACCGCTTTCAGCTCCAGTTCCTCCCATTCGTCCTCCGTCAACGACCCACGTCTCTTCTTTACATCTTTAGCCCACTGTTCTTCTGTCAACTTTTCAGGTTTAACATGAGGTCATTTCAGAACCTTCCACAACCCGTGCTGAATGAGAACCGCTCTCATTTGCACCTTCCAGAGATTAAAGCTAATCTCCCCATCGAATTTCTGAATATCTACCTTCATGATAGAAGACATCCTATAACCAAAGCTCTGATACCACTTGTTAGGAAAATATTAGAGCAACAACAATAGCGGAAGCGATAGGATGAGTTAGAGATTCAGAAATTCAAGTAGAATAACAAAAACAGAAATAAGAAGACAAGAGATTTAATGTGGAAAACCCAATGCGGGAAAAACCACGGACGGCGACAACACCAAACAATCCACTATGAGTAGGAAGAATACAACACGATCACAATTACCACAGTGATTTGATCTAAGAGCAGAATTACAACCTCTCTCTTGTAATCTCTCACAAAGTACTTCTACTTCTCAATGTGTTCATGAATACTGGAGTGATCAAGTTAATTTTAGATCCTAAGTATGTCCCCTTTATATAGGGGCAGGAAGGCTAGGATGAGGAAACCCTAGCCACCATGGTATCTTGATCACCAAACCTCATCTTTCCAAAAAGGAAAAAAATCTTCAACCCAAAATATGAAAATATTATAATTTCCATAATATAGAAGATCTCAAACACACAATATGATCTTAGATTCCAAGTAGCCGGTAAAAGGGATTTGGGCCATAAACCTAACAGTTGAATTAGATATCTCGACTTCTAACAGTTAGGTGAAAACTATTTCCACCTTTTATCCATTTCTGGTACAAGTTCCAAATATAAGAAGAGTCTGCTTCAAATTTTTAACGTTTTTGTTTTTGGCTTTCAAAGGTGCCAGTGGCGAAGCCAGGGTTCAACCCATGGGGTGTAAAACTATATGATATAATACAACTAATGTTTGTCTAAATTGCGCTCTAATTTTTTAATACATTTTCTACAGTATTTTTTTTATTAGGACAAAAAATTTATACGCAAACAACATGTATCTTATTGTAAAAAAAATTGTACAATTGCAATTATACTAACTCAAACATGCAACCTACACCCTTATAAAATGGCTCTTTATTTGGATGAGTTATTGCTTGGCTCTTGGCTCTTTTCCTTAATATGAGAGTTACAACCGGGTTTATTCTCTGTAAAATGGACATTTCGCATAAGCATTTGGAGTGGCTATTGTCCTACCGTAGTGGGCAACTTTGTGGCGTCTTTGGCATTTGGGAATGCCTCTCGGCACTACCCTCCTCTGGCCATTTATGAGGCATTTTATGAGCCGTTGACTCCTTTATTCCACATCTTTAGAGTTAAGTGAAAGTTTGAGAGTTTTTATTTTTTTGATTTTGTTGCCAGTTTATAATCTTTATCTCTCTTTGTATTGATATCTTTGGACTCACTTTTGAGATCGGTTTGTACTCATATTATAGTGGATCTTTGTGCCGATGTTGTGATCTGTGGGTTTTTCCCCAATTTGGATTTCTATATAAAAATCATGTGCCTTTTATTTTTGATCTGACTTTATATTCTCGAATATCCATATCCATTCTACGCTTCTGCATATACATAACTTGATTTTTTTTAATTTTTCCTAATAAATGGTATCAGAGTCGAGTCTTTATCCGATCCAAATTTCGACCTTTTGCTGAAAGATGTTCTCCATAGATATTGAGAAGTTCCGTTGCAGGATTTTTATGTCAATTTTGCCATTCATGGAATTTGGCCCAAAAAGTAGATTGTTGGGTTAAGTGGCCCAAAATGATTTTGCCGACATATTTATGCAATAACTAGGTGTGGATGCTTAGTTGATTGGCCCAGTTTTCCATCTAGCTATCACATCTAGCCCATTTTGTGCAAACCCTAGCATCACTGTATGTGTTCACGCTGAAGCCCAGCTCGCAGCCCAATAGCAGCAATCTCCCTTTTCTTCCCTGGGCTTGGGTTTCGTGTATAGCCAACAGCAAGGCCAGTAGTCCCAACATTGGTTGACCTGCCCAAAACCTTGACGTTCAATTTTTACAACGCCCTGTGGGCCCTCGTGTCCTTCGGCCTTCGCCAATCTTTGGCAGTTTTTTTCTTATTACCATTGGGCATCATGTGTGAGTAATGACTGAGCATTGCTATTGTTCAAGGTTGTGTACTACTAAGGGCATTTTTTTCCATCTAATTCATCCTTTTTTATGGCTCTTTATTTGGATGAGTTATTGCTTGACTCTTGGCTCTTCTCCTTAATGTGAGTTACAATTGAGTTTATCTTCTATAAAATGGACATTTTGCATAGGCATTTGATGTGGGTATTTGTCCCACCGTAGCAGGCAATTTTGTGACATCATTGGTATTTGGCAGTGCCTCTCGGCACTATCCTTCTCTGGCTATTTTATAAGGCGTGTTGTGAGTCATTATCTCCCATACTCCACATCTTTAGAGTTGGGTGAAAGTTTAAGAGTTTTTATTCTTTTGATCTTGTTGTCGATTTAAGATTTTTCTCTCTCTTTGTATTGATTTTTTTTTACTCATCTTTGAGATGATTTTGTACTCACTCATATTATAGTGGATCTTTGTGCCAATGTTGTTACATGTGGTTTTCTCCTAAGTTAGGTTTTCACATGAAAATCATGTGTTTACGATTTTATTCTTGATCTTGCTTTATATTCCCAAATATCTACACCTCCACACATACATAACTTGATTTTTTTCAATTTTGTCCTAACAAAGGAAGTCTGCCATTGTCTTGTAATCTGGGGCTACTATCAATTTCGATTGCCAAAGCAGCACCATTTGAAGCGGATTACTACCTGTAATTGTAATATATAGGATATTAAGGTCGGTTCTTTTCTGCAATTGGGAGGATTTAGCTTATAGCTTACAACTCCTTATAACTATTTATAGCTTCTTATATCTTATTACATATTCTTACATTTCCTTACATCTTCTTAAATCTTCTTATATATTTTTTATAACATTCAACTTATCATCTATTTTTTCTCATATTTATAGAAATATGTACATATTTTTTTATATTCTATCAATATGAAAAATCTTATAGCTTTTTTTTATGAATATATATTTGTATAAACATAAATACATAATTATTAATGATGTGAATTAATCTTTGAGCTTCGACATGAAGCATATATGTCATTATAGAGAAAATAAGTCAACATGTTTTGAAACTATAATTCTACAATCGTATTTATGTTTGATTTCAACGTGAATCATGCATGAAAATAGTCAAACTGTCGTAGGTGACGAAAGTATTTTAGCTATTTCATCCATAAGTTTATTCATGACAACTTAGTTGCTATTATCGTACAATTGAATATTAGATCAAATTTAATTCCAAAATGTTTAATTCAAATTGGATTTTGTTTTTAGGGTTCTATTCAATTTTGATGAGAAATAATTTTTTAAAAAATATTTGCTTACAGGGAGGTGAAACATGTTAATACCAAAAAATTAGCTTAAGTGTGGAATATATTTGGTTATACATAGTTGTCGGCCTGAATTTATCTTATTGATATTTAATTGATGTGTTTAAAGATTTATTTTCATTAATTATGTTATTTCAATATTATTTTTTTATTATCCAAAATGATAATTGTAGAAAAATAAATTTCTTTCTATAATGTTAAAATATAATTTGTTTAGTAATATTATAAAATTTAGTTCATAAATATTAGTGATACACGTAATTTATTTTCATGAAATAATTTTTTTTCATAATTTATATATTAAAGACTAATAATTTTATATATATATATATATATATATATATATATATATATATATATATATATCTAAAAATTATACTATACAATTTTTTTATAATTCAACAACTCCTTGCATCTATCCTTACAGCTTCTTATAGCTCCTTACAACTCCTTACATCTCTTTATAGCTACTTGCATTTTTTTACATTTCCTTAGAACTTCTTACATTTTCTTACAACTGACAATTACATTTTATTGCAAAAAAGAACCGACCCTAAAACAATCAAGTTGAAGATAGTAATATTAGGATCAAAGCTATTAATTGAAAAATTCAATTGTCACGACAAGGGGATAACATCACCCACGATACGAGATATTATTTTATAGAACAAGCCAGGTAAGTGATGGTTCATCATATCCTGTCTATGAGTCCTGTTGTCTTCTCTCTATCTTAGAGCCTCTCCAACGTATGGCTCACGAGTGAAAATGGAGGAGAGAGAAAGTAGGTGAGGCAAGGGAAGTACTCCATTCGTTGCCTCACAGCAAATGCCTCACAGGGAGCCTCATTTGGGTGAGCCAGCACTCAATCTATCTTTTGCTAGTTTTTTATTTTTTAAATATTTTTTTGATTAGTTTTTCTGTTTGTTTAATTTTAAAAATAAAATTATGTGTAATAGAGTGGGTCAATGGATATTATTTTATTTGGTGAGCCTTTTATTAGAAAGAGAGAGGATTGTGAGTCAAAAAGTTGTCTCACAGGCTAATATGGCAGATGTAGGCCCCCACCGGTGAGCCAAAAAAATGACTCACCATTGGAAATGCTCTTAGATATGTGGATAAAGTTTGACTCGTCATCTAAATTTAATAATTTAGTCACAAAAATCAATAGCTTAATAATATATCATATAAGGCCCTTTCTTTTCACTGGTAAATTCTAATTTATCAACTTTAAACAACTTTAACTCATTTTAACCCACTTCAATTGACTTCTATCCATTTCAATAAAAAAATATCGACTCGAACCTATCATATAAAAAAATTTACCAACTTCTTCCAACTTTAACCCATTTCAACCTACTCCAATCCACTTCAACCCATTTTAATAAAAAACAAATATCAACTTTAATCCATTTTAATCAACTTCAATTAATCTCAACCAACTTCACCAATTTCAGAGGGCGGAGCTATGTTATGGGGTTGGGGTGTCCATAGACACCCCTAGCCAAAAAAAAAATTCTAATGAGCTATATTTTGAAGGGGGTTAAATTAGTATATATGGACACTCATATTCTATATGTATAGATCCACCACTGCCCATTTCCCAACAAAAAATGCAGGCCTTAATATGTTGATTTATAAACACAAAGTTAATCATTCTCTAACAATGTAACAAAATTTTATAATATGTTACAACAAAGCGTCTCTAGTCCGGATTTCGAACAATAAGAAAGTCATCCAAAACATAGAAGTGAAGAATACATGTATCAGAAGATGCACCCCCCCCCCCCCCCCCAAAAAAAAACAAAACAAAAGTTATATGAGATGTAGATCATGTAAATATGGATGACCTTATCCTTGGCCAGCGCGGTTGGCAAGATACCAACAAAAAAAAAAAGGTTTAAAACAGGTGGATTACAAAAAGAGTGTAGTAAACGTTTAATCATAAGTTTGTACTGGTTGAGATGATTTAAAATATAGCATTGATAATTATTATGAATAAGACGTATTGAGTTTCAATTTTAGCAATTCTAAATTAAATTATTGGACAAAGTAAGAGGTAAGGGAACATTCTCATTTAAATTGAAAGATCTTTCATATATGCGGAGACATATTAAATTATAACATTTTCCATAAACTGTCAACCAACAATTCAAGCAAAAGATATATATATATATATACAAATAAATATAAACATATAAATATATATATATATATATATATATATATCCCATGAAGTATTATCCTTGAACATAGAACTTCTTAATCAAGTAGGAAATATTAAAACCCATCATAATACAAGTAATTAAACGGGCCAGAAACATAAATCAAAGACGAGGAATTAATATGATTCCCAGCCTCAAGATTGAATAACAGTACTCGATCAGCTTGGCGGATTAGATCCGCATGATATGTGCATAACCATCCCTCGAGTTCCCCTGCTAAAAAGTCTCCACAATTTTGCTAAAATTCGACGTTTAATCCTTCCTCTCTTTGGAGGAATTAGACACAATTTCTTGTCATTTTTCTCAACTATCAATCTTGGCTGAAATCCTACCCCGGTCGCCTCGCTAACTTCTTCAATCATGCAAGAAATTATCAGCTGATGAGCTAGAATTTCCGGCAAAACCAGTTCAAAAGGAGAGAGAAGAGGAGGCTTAGCTGCATAAGAGATCAGGAGGTCTACAACCGTCGCCATGCAACACCATGCAAAAGAGAGAGAAAGCTAGAGAGAGACAGGAAGGTGTGGAGTGGGATAAGTAGCATATCATGATCATGATAAGTAGGAGTATTTATATGGTGATATACAGGAAACTTCCTACAAGGATGAAGGAACTTTCCTACTATATAGTGCCATGTATACATTCTCTCTCTTACCTTGTATGTGTTTACACTTTACAGTATTCTCTGTGATAATATCAATATGTATGTTTTTGTCATTGAATAGCATGTGAATGCATAAATAAGCGTCCAAGCTTGTGGAGAAAGTTCGCACTTTTTTGGTTGCCAATTATTACTCATACTTGGAAAATTAAGCACTTGGACCAATAGGTTCATCGAAGATGACCTTGCATGTGACGGGACCAGCTTCTATTAGGATTTAGGTTCCCAATCTAATCGGTCCTAATATCCAGATAAAGTTAGCACGACAGAGAGATACTATAAAATTTTTAGGGTTTTGGATGGAATATGCCAAACATTGAGTATTTAGGCCCTCTTCTTTTTATGGGTAAATCAACTTTACTCTTTTTCATTTCTTTCTACTTCTTTTTACTTCTTGCCACTTTTACCTAGTCCTTTCCACTCCTTAAAATAAATACAACTCCGTTCCACTTCATTCCACTCCTACCTAATGACGGATTTAAATGTTTAAAATATGGGTGTCCAATTATTAATTAATTACTACTGTACAATATAAAAAAAAGAAACTATATGATATATATATATTGTGATAGCCTATTTTGTACAAACACTCTGCATCTTTTTCCCCCCAACGTTTTGTCTCATATTTCTACACTAGCGGAAGTTGAAAAGCAATAATAATATACCCCACTTTTTTTATCCCCCCCCCCAAATTATGGTACCTTTACTACCACATTTATTCTTTGTGTTTTTTCATATTTGGAGTTTTGATATATAAATTGAGTTGAAATCGTAGCATTTATTAAAACTCTTGGTTACAAAACACAGATCATCAACACCAAGCAACAAAACCAAAAAAGATTTAGACATGAAGTGAACGTGTCAAACATAAAATACAACTACAAATAAATAATCTGGACCAGCTAATCACACCAAAAGGGAAAAAAAAGAAATACCATCAAGCTCAAATCAATCATTAGGGCCAAGTTAAAGAAAAAGTATACACTGCCCCAAAAACATATTGCAACTAAACAGCTAAAAAAAAAATAATAACCATAAAAGAAAATTAAAGAGATTAGAATTAGATTAAGTTAAAAGCCTAAAGTATTCCAAATAGGAGAGGGAGGTAGAGAGAGAAATTTAGGCTTGGATGCATTTTATTTTATTTTATTTTTCTATCAAATTATAACCTTATAACTATACTTTTAATATTTGAAGAAATTAAAAATTTTAATATATGTGCTGAATGTATTTAAAGTGTATCTATCATTTTTAGAACTTAATTTAGGGATGTCCATATATAACAATCTAATCCCAATCTAATCCCATTTAAGATGACTAAATTTTTTTTGGGAGAGGGGTGTCCATGGACGCCCTTCCCACAAGAGTGGATCCCCCTATGCTCCTACAGACTTCCACCTTTTTTTATTATAATTTTTATTACTAATATCAATAACTATTATCGTTGAAATTATTATTTTCAATTATTATTATTATTAATTATTATTGTTATGATTAATTATTATCTTCATTATTAATTAATCATTATTAATAATTATTTATTACAATTAATCATTATTATTATGATTAATTATTTTTATTATAGATGAATTATTAAACAATAGCTATTAATATTAATGATTTTTCTTTTGTTAATTATTATTAACATTAAAATCATTATTATTAATAATATTAATTATTATTTTTATTAATAGTTATTATCATTCATTAGTAATTTTTGCTATTATCAATAGTAATATAATTATTATTGTTTGCAGTAATAATAATAATAATTACTATTATTATTAATAAAAAGAGTAATTACTATGATTATAATTATTACTAATGCTAATTAATAATAATTTTTAAAATATAACAATAATTAATTATTATTAGTTATTAATATTAATATTAATATTAATATTAATATTATTACTAATGTTAATAACTAGTATGATCAATACTATTAATATTAATAAGAAACATTATTGTAATTATTAGTTTTAATTATTATTAATGTTAATAATTTTTCTATGATTTATTATTATTTTTGTTAATAATTAACAATTAACATTATTATATAAATTATTAATGATCATTCTTCTTAATTATTATTAATTAATAAAAATATTAATAGTAATTATTACTAACGTTAACATTAATAACTATTGCCATTATTCACAGCAATAATAATAAGTATTATCAACATTAATATTAATTATTATCATAATTATTGCTAAAATTCTTTAATAATAATATTGTAATCATTATAATTATAATAATAATAATTATTATTAATATTGATAGTAATTATTTTTACCACTACTAATATCACTTTTGATTTGATATTAAAAAGTTATTATGATTGCTATTACATTTTTAATTGGAATAATTTCTGTAATTATTATTATCAATTATTGTTAATGATTCATTATTAAATTAATTATTAATTAATAATTTATAATTATAAAAATAATTATTGTCAATTGCTAAATATTTTGTTAATAATTATTATCGATTAATAATAAATTCAATACTAAATAATTTTAACACTAAATAATAATAATTAATTATTATTATTAAATTTATTTTAAAATAATAATTAATAATAATGATTATTATTAACATTATTAAATATTTAATTGCTCTTCTTAATATTGTTAATTATTATTTTTATTATTACTAATTATTATTAATATTGCTAATTAATAAGTTTTATTATTTTTATTATTCACGAATATAAATATTTAATATTAATTATTAATATTAGCATTAATATTAATATTAATATTAATAAGTAATAGTGATAATTATTATGATTATTGTTAATAATAAAACTATTAATTATTATTGTGACTGTTACTAATATTTATTGATAATAATAATGGTTAGGATAATAATATTTATAATAATAATAATTATTACTATTAATATTTATTTTAATATTAATAATTATTATTAACAGTAAGAATTGTTAAGGCTATTATTATTAATTGTGATTATTATTGCCGTAATTAATAATAATAATTATTATTAATGGCTAATTGTTATTTTTATTATTAATTTATGACGGTTATTATTATTATTATTATAATAATTTTAAGTAATTAATTATAATATAAATGGTAATTATTTGTAATATTAACAATAACGGTTGTTATTAATTATTAATATTAATTAATTAGTTTTGAAATATTGCTTATTAATATTAATGGTTATCAATATTAATTATTATTAATAATATTAATATGAATTTTTATCATTATTTTTTATATTCTTAATTATTATTTTATATTTTTAATTATTATTAATATTGGTAATTAGAAATTTTTATTAACATTAACATTAATTATTGTCATTTTTATTATAAGTAGTGATAATAATCAATATTAATTCTAATTATTTTTTCATTATTGTTGGTATTCATTTATAACAGTAATCATCATAACAATAAGTATGATATCAATTATTATTATTGTTATTAATATTAATAATTAATAAAAATTACTGCAATTACTATTACTACTAATATTATTAATGATTCTTATTATTAGTAATTATTATGATTATGATAAGAATTATTATTGTAAATACTATTGTTAATTATTTTTAATATTAATGATTATTGTTATTATTGATTCATTATTATTTTTCTTGTTAACTAAATTTTTTTATGATTGTAACAATTTATTAGTATTATTGTTAATAATTCTTATTAACTATTGAAAGGATTAACAGTGATTATTTTTATAATGATAATAAATATTATTATTATGATTATTTAATTAATTAATAGTTAATCAATAATTATCAATAATTATTGTTATTAATAGTGTTAATTATATTAACAATTACTATTCTTCATTTTGTTCATTATTTTTTATTATAATTATTTTTTATTAATATTAGTAATTTGTTATTTTTATTATTATCAATATTAATATTGATTGTTATTATTATTTACAGTAATAACAATATTTATTATTAATATAAATAGTAATTGCTATTGTAATTATTACTAATATTCATCAATAATAATAATTTTTATTGTTATTATTGTTGTTACTATTAATAATTAGTAATAATTATTAATATTAATATTATTTAATAGTATTAATATATTAGTGATTAATTGTTATTATTGATATTAATAAGAATTATTATTCTAGTTATTACTGTTACTTATTATTCTGATTGATTATTATTTTTATTATTAATTAATAATAACTATATTATTATTGTAATTATTAATTACTATTATTATGTTATACAAATCGTTAACATTACTAATATCAATGCTTACACTTCTTCCCACTCCTACATCCAACCAATCACTCTCATCCACTCTTTCCCACTCCTACCAACTCCCACCCATTCTACACGTGTGTTATGTTAAAATTATTGCCGCAAGTGCATGGTGCTAGTTGTAGCCAGCAACTGCAAGTACGGGTCGTGTCCACAGGGAACTTGGTTTTACTCACCAGGTGAACCGCAACACTCAATTCATGCAGAAACTGATTCAGGTTGATGAATATGAATGCTATGGAAATAATCTAGCTCAATGCTAACAAAAATCTTAGGTTGAGATTCACCACACTATTATGGTCTTTGGATCGAATACTAAGTCTTGTGATTTCGCCCACACAAACAACTGAGGTGGAATAGCTACAAGTTAAAGCATGTCTATGCCTTCTCTCAAAGGTCATTAGACTGGTTGAGCAATCCTAGTTATCTATATTCATGAAACTAGAATCAACAGAACCACAGAATCAGGTAACCTGGAATTCCCAATTGAAAACCTAACTATTTTCATGTTAAGTAATTCAATCGCTCACAAAGTGACTCTAAGTTAAGGATTCAACTTTCGTTGATCTCCTAAACTCTAGTTAAGAGCATGAATACAACCCTCTCAGGCAATTCATTGAATACATGGCATGCTAAGTGAGAATTCAATCATAAACACAAGCGCTCATTTACAAAAACCTACGACATGGATCCAAATTACATAACAGGGGCTAATCCCAACTCAAGATAGGGGATTTAGCCACTAATCATTTCAATAATGTCAATCACAAGCAAGAAACTCAAAAACATGATTAAAGATGCAAACTTGGATCAAAATCACCAAGTGAGGGAAAAGGTATTGCAAACGTCTATCGATCGATCCGAAAACAAAATTCTTCACCTTTAATTCAACATAGATTGATGCTAAACTATGGAGAAAATAATCCTTAGAAAAATCGCCTAACCCCTGCTTTCTAAAAACCAAAACTGAAGAAGACCAACCGCCCTCTGGCAAAACTGGTTAAGTCACGAGAAAAATTGTGACGCACGGTCGTGCCTATAAACACGGGCACCCATGCGTCCCAGAGATTGTGCACGGTTAAAACGCACGGTTGTGCGCCCGACTGTGCGCAACTTCTGGCTTCAAGGCACGGTCGTGCGTACCCTGCAATCGACCGTGTGCCTGCAGCAGCTACAAGTTCTTATTCTTTTGATCCCCGAGGCTTAATTAAACCTTCATTCTTGTTGGGATTCTACTCTTAAAGCTCCCATTTTCAGCGAAATTGGTAAAACTCTCTCATTTTTGGGCAAGATACCTAAAAATTGAGAAATACCACTTGTAAGCACAAAATGAGCTAATGAAAGTAGATTCACCCCCTTCTTGCTAAGATTAGTCAAGAGATTGTGCAGAAAAAGGGACAAATTGGGATCGAAAATCAGTAAAAAATTGAGGTTTATCAACTGCCCCCTACTTATCACTTTCTTGTCCTCAAGCAAGGTTATCAATCAAGAATCAATGGGGATAGGATCACCTCAAGATATCACTCTCCTCAGGCGAGCAATGACAACTAAATCAACATGAAGGGTAGTTCACAACTAAGATACTCGATAAAGGCGAAACCTTCGGGTTTTTTTTTTCAAAAACACGTGTCCTAAAACTGAGTAAAGGACTACATGACTAGAATGCAAGAGTATGCACCCCATATTAAACCGCTGAACAGGTCATATTCACCCCGAACAGTTGGTGAGAGAGCCAGACTGGTAGATCCTCACCCACGGGAATAGAGGAAGCACTCCTCTCATGTGTTTAGGGCTCAACATGATTCACTCAGAACCGCTCCAAATGCTAACAAGCTACCATAGGCTTAGTAGAAGCCTTGACTCTCCTTCACTAGGGACAAAAAACACAGATGCCAATCATGAGGACTTGTCAAAGGGTTGTAATGAGGCCGAGGTGAATGGGTAAGGAGGGGATTATTTTGGGAAGGTGGAGCTAAATAGCCAAATAGCCAAGCGAAGCCACATCCACACCAAACCACCAACTAACCTTCTATAGCATGCACTCAAAAGTCCATTGGAAGGGAGTAAAACAACTTGTTCGGGGTTCTCGATGCCAAACACTTATTTGCTCATTTTCCCTTTTTTTTTCAATGCGGGCTTGTTTTGCTTTTCTTTTTCTTTCATTTTCGCCCTTTTTTTTAGGAACAAGTAGGAATGGCAAGGGTCAACAAAACTCCGACTCCCAAGTCCGAGACTAGACAAAATAAGGAGTACAAACCATCGCAAATTATGTACCAATAGACAAATGCCCAAGTCAACTCTACTAAAATCAATGCGCTGCTCCACTATTTGGCTTAGGGTAAGAAAATTATTTTAGGCCAAGGGTCTAATAAATAATGGTAAAGCAACGAAAAGGGAAGGCACAAGAGGGTTAGCAAAAAGGGACAATGTCATATGGTGGCTTTTTGGCTCATGTAGTTCACAAAACAAAAAGAATGTCTCAATCATATTGGCACTGTGTATAAGTCAAATGTGATTTCAAGGAGAATTGTACTAAGTTCTAGAGATGCAAGCATTAGAGGGTCATGCACTCATGAAAGAAAGCTTTTTTAGACTATATAGAATGAATAGTAGTGATGGCTCAAAAAGTCTCACCAGTTATTCTACCATAGTCTTGAAACCAGCTCAAAAGATTAACCAACTGCCAAGGTTCAAATGTCCATGTTATAGCAGTTCTCATGGGCAAATACACAAGCACATAGCCACACGATCAAACCATTTTTCACAATCCAATTTACAAGAATTCACCCAAATCGAGTATCATTTGGCATGGATGACCACAACTAGCAATTCAAGTCATCACCCCTTGCATTTCATCATAGGAGGGGTTTTCACAATTTTTTTAGACGAAAGCAACAAAAGGCCTTGGGTTGTCTCCTAAGAAGCGCTTGTTTTAGATCCCGAGCTTGACCGTAGATGACTCCTAGGCAGAGGGGACAGTGGGGAGGTCACAAGAGACCTTGCCTTCAATTGGCTCACCAGCAATGTAATGTTTGAGACTAGAACCATTCACCTTGAATGATCCTGTGGTGTCTATGCCGATCTCAATAGCGCCATAAGGGTACACCTTGAGCACTGTGAAGGGACCTGACCATCTAGAACGAAGCTTTCCCAGGAAGAGCTTCAAGTGGGAATTGAAGAGGAGAACCAAGTCACCTTCCCGAAACTTCCTTCTGCGGATAAACTTGTCATGCCACCTCTTTGCTCTCTCCTTATATATCCTAGAACTCTCACAGGCATCCAAGCGGATCTCCTCAAGTTTATTTGACTGCAGCAACCTTCCTTTCCCCGCAGACTTCAAATCAAAGTTAAGGTGCTTAATAGCACAATATGTCCGGTGTTCTAATTCCACGGGAAGGTGGTGGGGCTTACCTTAGACAAGCCGGAAGGGTAAAGTGCCAATGGGGGTTTTGAAGGCGGTGCGGTAGGCCTAAAGAGCGTCATCAAGTTTGTTCGCCCAATCCTTCCGTGATCTAGCAACCGTTTTCTCTAGGATGGCTTTAATATCTCGGTCAAAAATCTCTACTTGGCCACTAGTTTGTGGGTGGTAGCCAAGTCCAAACTTGTGGTGCATGCCATATTTCTTCATTAGAACTACGAGCTTCTTCTTTATGAAGTGCGACCCATTGTTTCTAATAAGCACCATCAGGACCCCGAAACGGGGAAAGATCACCTTCTTGAACAACTTAGCCACTACCCTAGAATCATTGGTAGGGCTAGCCACGGCCTCCACCCATTTGGAGACGTAATCTACTGCAACTAGGATGAATTTGTTGCCTTTGGGGGATGGGAAGGGCCTCATGAAATCAATGCCCCAAACATTGAATATCTAAACTTCTAAGATGAAGTTGAGGGGCATCTCATTCTTCCTAGAGAGCTTCCCCATCCTTCGAAAATGGTCACAAGAACGAACATAGTGGTGGACATCTTTGAATAAGGAAGGCCAAAAGAACCCAGCTTGGAGTACCTTCACGGTAGTCTTGGAGGTACTAGCATGCCCTCCACAGGGAGAGTCGTGATAGTGAGAAATCACGCTCTGAATCTCTTCTTTAGGAAGGCATCGCCTGCAAATCCCATTCTTACACAGCTTGTAAAGGAAGGGCTCATCCCAGAAATACATCTTGACATCATGGAGCAATTTCTTTTTCTGGTGGGAGAATAAATTGTGAGGGAGGATCCCCAAAGCTTGGTAGTTTGCATAGTCGGCGAACCATGGGGCTTCTCCAATGGATACAGCCAAGAGATGCTCATCAGGGAAGGAATCATTGAGGGGGGTGTCCTCGCTCTTAATGACGAGCCTCAAGAGGTGATCAACGACAACATTCTCCGCCATTGCTTTGTCTTTAATCTCCAAATCAAATTCTTGCAGGAGCAAGACCCACCGGATGAGTCGAGGCTTCTCATCTTTCTTCTCAAGGAGGTGCTTGAGAGCGGAGTGGTCGGTGTATACTATCACCTTAGAGCATAGGAGATAGGGACGAAATTTCTCCATCGCATACACCATCGCAAGCAATTCCTTCTCTGTTGTGGTGTAATTCTATTGCGCTTCATCCAGTGTTGTACGAGCATAGTAGATCAACACAGGCTTCTTGTCCTTCCTTTGTCCTAGGATTGCCCCCACTGCGTGATCGCTAGCATCACACATGATCTCAAAAGGGAGATCCCAATCTGGTGGTTGTATGATGGGGGCAGAAATCAGTGCCCGCTTGATCCTATAAAAAGCTTCATGGCACTCATCAGTAAACACAAATGGGACATCTTTGGCCAAAAGCTGAGTTAGAGGTTTGGCGATCTTGGAGAAGTCCTTGATGATGTGGCAGTAAAACCTCGCGTGACCAAAGAAACTCCGCACCCCGTTGACTGAAGTCGGAGGGGGCAATCGCTCTATGACCTCAATTTTAGCCTTATCAACCTCGATGCCCCTAGGAGAAATAACATAACCCGATACCACCCCTTCCTGCACCGTGAAATGACATTTTTCTTAGTTCAACACAAGATTGACTTCCTCACATCTATAGAGTACCTTTGTCAAATTTTCTAAGCACAGGTTAAAGGTACCTCCATAAATGGAGAAATCATCCATGAATACCTCCATGATGTTCTCAATAAAATTAGAAAATATGGCAATCATGCACCGCTGGAAAGTGGCAGGGGCATTACATAACCCAAAAGGCATCCTACGATAAGCGAAGGTGCCATAAGGGCATGTGAACGTAGTTTTCTCCTGATCACGAGGATGGATAGGAATCTGAAAGAAACTGGAGTACCCATCCAAGTAACAGAAGAAAGAGTGAAAGAGTGTTTGGCCAATCTTTCCAGCATCTGATCAATGAAGGGAAGGGGGAAATGATCTTTCCGGGTGGCTTGATTCAGTTTGCAATAACCAATGCACATGCGCCATCCGGTAACAGTCCTAGTGGAAATGAGCTTGTCATGCTCATTCTTAATGACAGTCACACCACCCTTTTTTGGAACTACTTGAACTGGGCTCATCCATTCACTATCGGAGATAGGTTAGATGACCCCAGCGTCCAGGAATTTGACAACCTCCTTCTTAACAACCTCTTGCATATTAGGATTTAAACGACACTGAGGTTGTCGGGAGGGGCGGTGACCTTCATCAAGAAAGACGCGATGCATACATAATGAAGGACTAAGTCCGTTGATGTTGTCGATGATATAACCGATGACACCCCTATGCTTTATGAGCACGCCCAATAATTTTTCAAGTTGGGGGCCGTCAAGTTTAGCACTGACAATAACAAGGAACTGGTGATCAGGGTCAAGGAACTCATACCTGAGATGAGGGGGTAGAGGCTTCAACTCTACCTTCGGTGAGCTCTTCTCTTCCTCCTTGGAGTTATGCTGCTCCACACTAAGGACCTCCCTGGAGGATTGTCTCCCCGTGTAGGCAATAGAGGCTTCGAGGAGTCTGGCATACTCCTTGATCTCGCCCGATTGGGAACCGGTCACATGACAGCTAACCAGGGCGGCCTCCAGTGGATCATCCACAAAATGGCAAGTCATGGCCTCCTGATTGAGCGTCTTCTCCAATACATCGACTCTGCAACATCTATCGTCTGGAGAAGGTGAGGCCATGGATTGGGGTAGGTAAAATTCTTCCTTTTCATCCCCACCCTGGAGGGAGAGCTTGCCGTTATTCATATCAATCATAGCCCCTGTAGTGGCCAAGAGGGGCCTCCCTAGAATAATGGTGATGCGACAGTCCCCTTCCATCTCCATGATAACAAAGTCATAGGGAATGAAGAACTTTCCCACCTGAAGTGGTACATCCTCGAGAACTCCAAGAGGGTACTTGACGGATCAATCAGTGAGTTACAAGGAGATGGTAGTGGGTTTTAAATCCCCCACTTGCAACTTCTTACAGATGGAGTACGACATAAGGCTCACACTTGCCCCAAGATCGCATAATGCTCTATTGATAGTCAGACCCCCGACAGAATAGGGAATGGAAAAACTTCCTGGATCCGAAAGCTTAAGAGGAAGTTTGTTATGAATGATAGCACTGCACTCCTCAGTGAGAGACACAGTGGCATTCTCGAGTAACTTCCCTTTGTTGGAGAGCAAATCCTTCAAGAATTTGGCATAAGAGGGCATGTCTGTAATGGCCTCCAAAAAAGAAATATTGATGTGAAATTTTTTTAACATCTCGATAAACTTGCCATACTTGTGCTCCTCTCTAGCCTTTACTACCCTTTGAGGGTAGGGGATAGGAGGCTTGTAAGGCTTCGCGGGAGAGGAGGTGTTCTCTGCTTCAACCTCCTTGGGCTTTTTAATCTGAGCCATCTCACTCGAGGCCACAATGGGAACCTGCTTCCTGGCACTACCCTCGTCCTCAACCTCTCCCTTGTCTTCCCTCATGGGTTCTGGAGGGCCATCTAGCTCCTTGCCACTCCTCAGTGTAATGGCGTTCATTTGACCTTTGGGGTTGGTCTCGGGTTAACCTGGTAAGTGTCGCTGAGGCCTAGACAGGTGGCTTACCTGCTGTGCAGTACGAGCTATTTGGTTCTCCATCATCTTCTGATGAGTGGTCATGACCTCAAATTTGGAATTCAATTGGCTAACCAACTGACCAAGGGCTTCATTGGTCTTAGTTTAGGTCCCTATGAAGCGCTCCATGAGGCTCTCTAGATTAGACTTGGGTTGATGGGGAGGTTGTTGTTATGGAGGTGGGGCGTAGGGTGCCTTGTATTGGAAACTGGGGGGGGTTGTGGTTGGGAAGTATTGGATGGCATGGGATTGTTGTTGCGGTAGGCAAAATTTGGGTGATTCCTCCAACCGGGGTTATATGTGTTTGAGAAGGGGTTATTTTGTGGGCGTTGGCCATAGTTTTGCATTGCATTGGCATGCTTAATGCCTGGGAAAGTGGACTGACACTCAACAGCAACATGGCCTTGAATGCCACAAATCTCACAAAGGGCCCCAACCTCAAACATCGCACCAGATGAACCTCCCACTAAACTCTCTGGAGGAGGAGTTCCAAGCCTGTCGAAACGCTATGCCAAGGCAGCAACCTTGCTAGCTAGCAGGTCCACAGCGTCGATCCCATAAATCCCACTGGCCCTCTTTGGGGTTGCTCTCTCGCTGGACCAATGGTAATTGTTGGAGGTCATCTCCTCTAACAAGGCCTTTGCAACCTCTATTGACTTCCCCATAAGTGCGCCGCTAGCTGCGACGTCAACTAACATCTTCAGTGACTGGTCTAATCCATTATAGAAGGTTTGGATTAGAAGCCATTCGGGTACTCCATGGTGGGAACATTGGCGTTGAAGATCTTTGAATATTTCCCACACCTCATAAAGGGACTCATCACCTTGTTCAGAGAATGAGGTGATGTCTGCTCTCAACTTAGCGGTCTTGCATGGGGGAAAATACTTGCTCAAGAATGCAGTGGATAGGGCTTCCCAGGTTTTGAAAGAGTTAGGCTCTTTATTAAGGAGCCAATCACTAGCTCTGTCTGTCAGCGAGAAGGGAAAGAGCCGAAGTCTGATGGCGTTGGCGGAGACACCGTTGAGCTTAATTGTGTCACACTTCACTAGGAAATTGCGAACGTGAAGGTGGGGGTTCTCCGTGGGTCGCCCACTAAACCGATCCCTCTCCACAAAGGATACGAGAGCAGGCCGCAGCTCAAAGTTGTTCACTTTGACAACCGGATTGACAATGGATGAGGTGAGGCCGGTGGCCTGCGGTAGGACATAGTCCCGCAACACCCTATGATTTCTCTCAGCCATCTCAACTTGTGCTTGTTGCCTTTTCCTTGCATCGCTTTGCCTTCGAGCAGTGGCTTTGATCTCTGGGTCAAAAGGAACAAGTGGTTGATCCTTCTGACTTTGCCTACGCATACAAAGCCAAGAACTATACCAAGCATAAGCAAGCCCAAGCAAATCCTCAAAAAAAAAAACAAAGGGAGAGAAAGGAAAGAAAAATAAGAAATGCCTAATCTAGAGTGCGTTGGTCACCTCTGATTCTAAAACGAACAAGTTCCCCGACAACGGTGACAAAAACTTGTTACGTTAAAATTATTGCCGCAAGTGCACGGTGCCAGTTGTAGCCAGCAACGGCAAGTACTGGTCATGTCCATAGGGAACTTGGTTTTAGTCACCAGGTGAACCGCAACACTCAATTCAGGCAGAAACTGATTCAGGTTGATGAATATGAATGCTGTGGAAATAATCTAACTCAATGCTAACAAAAATCTCAGGTTGGGATTCACCACACTATTATGGTCTTTGGATCAAACGCTAAGTCTTGAGAATTCGCCTGCACAAACAACTGAGGTGGAATGGATACTAGTTAAAGCATGTCTACGCCTTCTCTCAAAGGTCATTAGACCGGTTGAGCAATCCTAGTTATCTATTTTCATGAAACTAGAATCAACAGAACCACATAATCGGGTAACCTGCAATTCCCAATTAAAAACCTAACTATTTTCATGTTAAGTAATTCAATCGCTCACAAAGTGGCTCTAAGAAGGATTCAACTTTCGTTGATCTCCTAAACCCTAGTTAAGAGCATGAATACAACCCTCTCAGGCAATTCATCGAATACATGGCGTGCTAAGTGAGAATTCAATCATAAACACAGGTGCTCATTCACAAAAACCTAGTACATGGATCCAAATTATATAATAAGGGCTAATCCCAACCCAAGATAGGTGATTTAGCCACTAATCATTTCAATAATATCAATCACAAGCAAGAAGCTCAAAAACATGATTAAAGATGCAAACTTGGATCAAAATCACCAAGTAAGGGAAAAGGGAAACGTACTTTGATTGATTGCAAACGTCTATCGATCAATCCGAAAACAAAATTCTTCACCTTTAATTCAACATAGATTGATGCTAAACTATGGAAAAAATAATCCTTAGAAAAATCACCTAACTCCTGCTTTTTAAAAACCAAAACTGAAGAAGACCAACCACCCCCTCGTAAAACTGGTTAAGTTGCGAGAAAAATTGGGGACGCACGGTCGTGCCTATACGCACGGGCACCCGTGTGTCCCAGAGATTGTGCACGGTTAAAACGCACGGTTGTGCGCAGCTTCTGGCTTCAAGGCACGGTCGTGCGTACCTTGCAATCGACCGTGCGTCTACAGCAGCTACAAGTTCTTATTCTTTTTATCCCTGGGGCTTCATTAAACCTTCATTCTTGTTGGGATTCCACTCTTCAAGCTCCCCTTTTCGGCAAAATTGGTAAAACTCTCTCATTTTTGGGCAAGGTACCTGAAAATTGAGAAATACCACTTGTAAGCACAAAATGAGCTAATGAAAGCAGATTCACCCTTTTCTTGCTAAGATTAGTCAAGTGATTGTGCAGAAAAAGGGACAAATTGGGATAAAAAAATTAGTCAAAAATCGAGGTTTCTCAACCTGCAATATACTCACCAAAAGAATAGGGCCTTAATGTGAGTTTTGTAGAATGGAAGGGGGGAATATGGAAGAAGTTAACATAGGTGATATTGCAATATCAAGAATTTTAAATGATTAGGTTCAATCATACAGGGGAAAGCGAATATCAATGAGAACATTGTTTATTGTATAACGATATGATGATAAATAGCAGAATCTATGTAGAGTGTTGTAAGATAAGAAGGTCCCAATAAAGTTAAAGGATCGACAAAGTTCGTCGTATGTTGGTTAAGCCAACAGTACATTGCTATATGCTCCAAAGCATTGGCTAATCAAGAAGATCCATATTCAAAGGTTTGTCAGTTCTAAAGACTAGAATGAATACGTAGATGTGTGATACAACTTATGGTGAGATTAGGAATGAAGTAATGAAAAATACAGTCGAGAGTTGCACCCATATGGGATAAAATGAGGAATCAAGACAGATTGTCATATCCATACAAAGAGTATAAATATACTCAATGCAGATTTGTGACCAAATTGACATTCCAAAATGTAAAAGGTGCAACGGAAGATGAAAAAAAATAGAATATAAAGTGATTAGGTAGAGGATGAGACATTTGAGACTTACAAATGAAATGACTCATGAATTAGTTTTTGGAGATTTAAGATTACAGTGATAGATTTTTAGTAGCTGCTCTTTTACACATTATCTTCTACTCACTTTGCAAATGTTGCTATTGTTTGGCTTCTGCATTGGGTGACACTTAAATCTTATTTGCCTACTACTTGCTATGTATTGCTATTGTTATTTGTTGGGAAATATAAGGACTTACCTTGATGCAAAAACATAGCCCGAATCTCGCCTGTTGAGTGCTACCTACGAACATAATGAATCGCATTGACAGTGGCTACTAGAGTCGCCATAAAGCATCACACCCTAAACCCAATCCCTAAGTGCTGGTGGGATTAACGTGAAAGAGAGTAGAGAATGATAGAGGTAGATTCACACATTTTTGCTCGCCCTTGGACTCATAGTTAGCTCCTTTTTAATCAACACGAACACTAGTAACTGATAGGAGATTAATACACGAGTAATACACATGATTAATCAATCTATAGCCATCCACTTAATGTGGATGATCAAGTGACCATTACATTTGGTCAATAGCTCCCCTCGGTCACATAAACCCTAAGGTAAATATCTCTCTGCCAAGTAATCTCTTCATGCCTCACACTAGGAATATAGCGTGCGACCAAAAAGTAACCAATAGTGTTATATTAAGTCACCATCTAACTAATATAACACTTTTACGAAATTCGATACCCCAAATCATCCTCAACATCACTAGCGGCATACATAGTCCCTTTATGCCATATGATATATCATATGATTATATACTCAATATAATCGCCCGGGCTACTATGGTGATGATGGATAGATTTCTCCTTAAACACTCATGAAATTTCATCTCTGCTTAACTGCTTTCCGAACGCGTTCTCGCTGAACCGTATACATCATGGCCCTTAAGAAACACATTAAGGTAGCACCATCAAGCCTCGACTTCATATCATAACTTTAAGTCAAAGATTCATCGTCAATAGTGTCACACAGTGACAAGAGATAGGGAAATCAATTGTCACTCCATGTAGGGTCGTCTTATAAGCTCACACAGTATGAAATGTATGTCATGGCATAACTCTTACTCAGCTGGGTGCGTCACTCTTTGTTCCATGTGAATCGTCAGTCTAGATTTTCATCAAAAAATCTAACCTGAGCCACAAGATCAATATACTGAATGTTAATCTTGAACTCAAGATTCGACTTTTAAGGCTTCAATATGAAATCTTATGTCATACTTGACTCCCTCAAGTCTCATCTTAGACTCACTAAGACGACTATATTCAATTTACTCATACACTTTCAATGTGAGTAATCAATATTGCACACCTAGTGCCAATATGATTTGGTCTCATCCTGCTCGCTACTCAAGCGTCCGAGCGATTGCCTGTGTGACTAGGTCAATTAGAAGCCTGTAATGTTTCAATATGCCTAATATGTAACAATAAATCATGAGCATTTTTCCTATTCACAAAGAAAACATGTCCATCACATAACAAGACACATGTAAGCACTAAACCTTATGAATTCCCAGACTCAACAAATGAGATTTGAACGCATCACTAGAAATAAGTTTACTCAAATAAACACAATCACTTTGTTAGTGTGTATATACCTAATGCAATGCTTTTTGTCTCCATGACATGGCTCTCCCATCCAGTGTGAAGGCATGTCTTGAGGTTGACCTAGACTCATCCCAGTCACTACCTCAATTGGAATTTGAGTATCCTCTCAATTTAAGGTCTCCTCCTTGATAGCGAAAGACTAGATTAGCAATACCTCGAAGGTAGCGCTTGATTCTCTTAACGACTTGCCAATCAGCAAGTCTTGGGTTATTTTGATAACGACTTACCAAACTAACCGCAAAGCAATGTCAGGCTATGTACATAACATGACTTACATTAAACTTCCTATGACACTAGCGTTAGAGACATTGTTCATTATCTCCATTTCTTCATCTATTTTAGGGTATTGATCAAGACTCAAAGTTATACCCTTCTCGACCGGATTATCTAAAGGCTTGGAATTATGAATCAAAAATCGTTCCAAGACCTTTTATGCATGCATCTTGGGACGACTTTGTATTATTTTCACTCGTAGGAAATACCTAGTTTCACGCATGTCCTTCATCTCAAAGATATAGGACAACCATTTCTAAGTAGCTTCGATCAACTCCTAGCTAGCAGTATATCATTAGCGTACAGGGTGAGAAACATAATCCACCATGTTCAGCTTTTGACATACACATGATGGTTTTCTGAAACCATAGGTAAGCCAAACTAAGCTATGGCTCCGTGGAGTCCAAAGCACCAAAATCTAGAAGATTGCTTAAGATCATAGATGGAACTTTTAAGACGACACATGCTAGGCTAATTTTGAGTGTGAACTAAAGTACCGCAAGCGTACGACTGACGTCGTAATACTTGAGGGTCGTGTCCTTGGGACGAGGTTGAGATTGTGGTGACGATCAACATAATTAAACTATCCTAAATAACTAACTATTAAACACGAGAGTCATGATATTAGTATGAGTTCTATTCATGGCTAGACTAAGGAACTCAACCGCAACTCATAAATTAGACAAGGAAACAAACTTGCAACCAAAAAGGGCATTTACTAACATCAACTAATCAACTAAAAAGATGATTTCAAGTAATTGGAACCCGATAGAACAAAACTAAAATAAGGAAGAACATGATCTAGGCCTAGCAAGGGAACATGAGAATTTGATTTAACCCAAATAAAAGCATACTTCAAACCAAACAGAACTGAACTTAATCACCTAATTCACATCCTAAAAAAAGTCAAACATTGATAGCATTCAAAACTTCAAAATAGCAATAGGAAATTTTTTTGGATGCTTCCAACAACATTCAACCAGGAGCGTGACATCATCCAACACATCAAACACAAAATGAAAAGCAGAATTAGAAAAGCAGAGGAGGGGAACCCGAGAGCAGCACACAATCAACAACCATCAACAAAACCGATTTATGCAAAATCTCATAACATAGTCACCTAATCATCATCATCATTAAACTACCAGAATTCAGATCGACCGAAATAGTGTTATTCAATCACCAAATCGAACTGCAAACAGAGGAAGGGGAGCAATAAAATCGAAACAGAGCTAATTTGGCTTTTGACTTAACTAAATCCGAACTCGAAAAGCTCTGAAATAAAACTCAATCACTCCCAGATTCATATTTAATCAACATCAATCAGTTGAAGAAATTGGGCAGAAGAAATTAACCCATACGAAGAACAGAGGAACAGGGCACAAACAATAACGAACAAAAGAGGGGAGGGGATTTGAATTTACCATCGGGACAACCAGAACATAGCTCCAAAACTCATTAGCCATGGCAGATTTGCCATTACTAATGCATCAACAGATCAAAACAAGGGAGGAATAGGATAAAAAAAGATCACACTTATGCCCAAAATATTGCAATTTCAAGCTGAAAATCTTGAATGCCAACTCCAATTTAACCAAACTAAGCCTAATTACATGAAATTGAAGGTCGAAAACATATCAAAACATTGAAGCCCTAGCCGGTAAACAAACCCTAAATTTCGAGAATTGAAAACAAAATTAAAACTAAATCTAAAACTTAAACTAAACCTAACCTAAAACCTACATTACCTAATTGCGCCGCATCCTCCATTTATGGTCAAGCCTAGCTTCATCTTGACCCTTGAATTTGTAGATGGTGTGGACGGTGGCAATGGAGATGTGCTGGCTGGCTACGTGGTCGATGGTGATGATACGGTGCTCCTGGTGTACGAACAATGGTGGTGCATGGTTGCTGCGTTGTTAAGGAGAGAGAGAGAGAGAGAGAGAGAGAGAGAGAGAGAGAGAGAGAGAGA
>JACYFF010031954.1:15068936-15081192 GCA_017589665.1 Selenicereus undatus | reverse complement strand
AGAGAGAGAGAGAGAGAGAGAGAGAGAGAGAGAGAGAGAGAGAGAGATGTGATGGAGATGATGAAGACGGAGAATGGAGGAGCAGGGGAGGGGTTTCAGGGTTTGAGAAATTTGCAAACCGAGAGGAGAGAGAAAGAAGTGAAGGCGGGTTTTACAAGTCACGTGCTCGACACATGAGGCGGCTGGGTAGATTTAGGTTTTCTTTTATTATTTTTTCTTTTCTTTGGGCTAAATAACCGAGCTTTTGGGATTGGGTCTGGTAAATTTGGCCCAGTTCTTCATTTCCAGTATTTTTTCATCATTTTCACGCATTTTTTCACATTTATTCTCATTTTGTTCAAAATCTACAAAACAAAGTAAAATCAAATAAAAATCTAAAAATAACAATTATTACAAGCATAAATTAGGTATAAAAGTATTGTAAAAATAACACATTTTTGGCACGAACAAATACCCCCACACCAAGATTTTGCTCGTCCTCGAGTAAAATAACTAAACCAACTAAAAGAAAAAGAAAATCCTAACTCACTGTTGTAGGAATCACAGTTGCATTTAGTGTATGCAACAAGCCCTTTAAACCCCTCGGTCTCCCAAGTGCATAAGTGAGGTCTCGTGAGAGTTTTCAAGTGAAATATCCAAAAAAATTATTTCAAAAATAAAGAAAAATCTTTTTAGGTTTTTTCCAAAACTAATATGTATAAAATTTGGGAAAGATATGCACACGTTCTAATCAACTAAATCGCCCATGTAACCAAGTTATTGACCTGCATATGCACATAATGTACTTCAAAGCCCTTTACCTCATAAATGACATCAGAGCACTAATTTTTCACCCCATTTGAACATCAAGATTCTGAATCCATCCTAGTGCTCGTGTATAAGTGTATCATCATCCCAAGGCTTAGGTTTACCAAAATTAGACTTAATCCCACTTGACTAACACAACTACATTATTGACATACTAACATTGGAAGCAAGCTTTACCAATAGCAATATTGCCTCAAAGGGTAACACCCAGTAGCACGTGCCTCAAAGGGTAACGTCCATTAGTACATGCCTCAAAGGGATACTTGTTATTCCAAATTTTATTCCATCTTTTTTTCTTTTTTTCTCTTCATTATTCAAAATATTCATTCATTATTTTTCTCAGGGTAATCTTGTCACTAGCAAGTGGGAGAATCATTCATGGAAGCTTAAGACCTGAAGATAATGATAAAAGGATAAACAAAGATTGGATTACACATCTATAATGAGCAGCTGGAGTTAGAATTAGGGCTTAGAATGACATATTGAGGCTAGAGACCTATCTTGCACATCATACTTATATACAAGCTAATAACCAAAGTACAGGGGATTTAAGCTAATCAGAAGTAGTACAAACGTACCCAAAAAAAAATTCTTCAAAATCTTTTAAAAATGTGTATCTTATCCCCACACCAAAACTTCACAATGTCCTTATTGTGGGAACTAAAGCGCTAGAAAGTGATCACATCATCTATACAACCGTAAAACCAACACAAAATCACAAATATATACCAACTAGGACACCACCAAAATCAAAATAAAAACCAAAAACCAAATAGACACACATTTACAAAAGCCAAAACAAAATCACAAAAGAAAAGCAAAAACAAAACCCTCGAAAACAAGCCAAGCCTCAAAATAACCAAAATCAAAGCCAAACCAAAACAAACATAATCACCCAAAATAAAAACAAAACCAAACCAAGGACTAACTAAACACCAACCTAAATCAAAAGAAACCTAAAACAAAACAAAATACATAAGAAAGAAAAGCAAAATGGAAGACCAAAACAAAGTCACTAAAACACCAAAAAGGGAACAAAAAGGAACTATGAAACAAAAACTAAACCAAAGAAAAACCAAAACTTACTAAACTAAAGCAAAACACAAAACCAAGGAAACAAAATACAAAATCAAGGAAACCAACAAAGGAACTAAAACATACACAAGAACAATCCTAAATATTCACAACCATTCACAATCCTAGATATCAACAACTAACAAATATTCACAAAATCATAACACAACCAAGGGTGATACGACTCAATATTTCCCAAATTGCTCCTCAAGACTGATCACCTGTCACAATTCTCAGTCATGTACATCCACAACTAAGCATGAAAAGAAAAAAAGGAAAAGAAAAGGAGAAGAAGGGTGGAACGATCATACTAGGTTGGATACAGGTCGTACCCAAACTATGCCTCACGAAGATGATGAAACATGAGGCTTTTGGAGCATCAGCCACTCCATATTAAGCTGAAAAGTACAACTCAAAGCAAAACTCGTCAAAGCACGTAGAAGCTTATCAAACAAAGAAGCCCAACTCTAAAAAATATAGCAACAGTAAAGCAACGAGTTGGAGCCAGAAAGAGTACATCCATCTAGTCAATAAAGTACAAGTAAGGGTCTGTTTCAACTTATCAAACATATGGGTCCAATCAGCGAGGAAATGAACATATTCAAAACGAGCCAGTATTGAGGTCATTGGCTTAGAAACTATATCATCATGAACGAGCAGTCTAGGCAAAATAGGAGTTGCAAATTTCACAAGTCTATGAGGTCCAATATGCATATGAGTCTGGCCTAAAGCAAAATTCTTAGTAGCAATGATCTCAGACTCAACAAATTTAGACTCGCAATATTTGAAAAGGAAGTCAGTTTGGATGGAGTCAAAAGAGAATGACTCATAATTAGCACAAAAACCATCATCAGAACTCCCATGGATATCAAACTCATAAGAAAAAGATTCATATTCCACATACAAGACATTGTCATCTAATTTAAATACCTGACTGGATCAAAAGAGAATGATTCATATTCAATATGAAAACCCACATCAAGCTCACATGAAAAAGATTCATATTCTACATAAAGAATATCATTATCAAAGTCCAAAATAGTGATTTCAGTTATCTCATCGCATAACTCCTGTGAAATATCTTCTTGTGACTTATCTAAATCACGAAGCTCAATTTCATGTGTGATGCTTATATCTAACTCACTAATAGTGTCATATTGTTAACCCATCTCAAATTAAATTCACAAAAGTTGTTCAGAGTGGTGGGTGAGTCGGCAGAAACTAGGACATCATCAGTGATGCCCTTGGGTGAGCTAGTGCGGGGTGCAAGGTATGATGATAGAGACATAGGGAGGTCACTCTTTTGATCTAAACTGGGCAAATACATGTCTTCATTCAAGTCAAGCCTAGCAGAATAAGAGGGTTCAAAATTATCATCAAGACTAATGTCAGATTTAGGAGATCCTAAACTAGAATCAATCTCACTATAAGTCTCCCTATTTTGATTAAAACATTGAGAACATGCAACAATTCTCGCTTTCATTGTCTCTATCATTTGATCAGTCAATTCATTAATCTTCTTTTTAAAACTTGCACATATAGCATCAACATAAGCATGATAAGGACAAATATGAGCATCATGATCAGAAGATTCACAATAATCGCACAAAACAAGAAGCACACAAGAATAAGATAGGCCATAGGAATTCACAAAGTGGTCTGAAGGGTAAGAATTAGCCTGAAAATCATACTCTCCATGAGTTGGGTATCTAAAAATCTTGTTAGCTTGTTCAAACGCATAGGTTTTCCAAGCTAATTTTTCAAAGAAATTTCAAACTTCATCTTGAGTTTTAGATAATAATTCTATTAAACCTCCAGGATAAATTGATTCAACATAATTTCTTGACTCCACATTTAAACCCACAGCAATGACATCACAAATTTCCCATTTTTGAAAATTATGATTCAGTTGAGCACGATAATCATTATGCCTGAAAAGATAACTCCAAAAAGGTTCATGCTCATATTGCGAGAAATGAAAAAGTGGCATTTTGTTTTTAAAGTTTTTAGATTTTTGTTTTCAATTTTTAGTGGTTTTCAAGTTTTTCTAATTTTTTTGGAGTTTAGACTTCTCTAACTTTTTTGGATTTTGGGAATTTTCAAGAAATGAACTAAACGAAGTCATAATTAATAATGAAATAAAGGAAGTAAATCAAGATTTATACTACTAACAAGAAAGTAGGTAAGAAAAAGAAAATGTGACCGAATGTCATGCCGTCATCCTTGGCAACGGCGCCAAATACTTGTTGGATAATTTTGAGTGTAAACTAAAGTGCCGCAAGTGTAAGATTGACGTCATAGTACTTGAGGGTCGTGTCCTCAGGGATGAGGTTGAGATTGTGGTCACGATCAACATAATTAAACTATCCTAAATAATTAACTATTAAACACGAGAGTCATGATATTAGTGTGAGTTTTATTCATGGCTAGACTAAGGAATTCAACCGAAACTCATAAATTAGACAAGGAAATAAATTTGTAACCAAAAAGTGCATTTACTAACATCAACTAATCAACTAAAAAGATGATTTCAAGTAATTGGAACCCAATAGAACAAAACTAAAGTAAGGCAAAACATCATCCAGGCCTAGCGAGGGAACATGAGAATTTGATTTAACCCAAATAAAAGCATACTTCAAGGCAAACTGAACTGAACTGAATCACCTAATTCACTGCCTAAAAAAAATCAAACATTGACAGCATTTAAAACATCAAAATAGCAATAGGAAATTTTTTTGGATGTTTCCAACAACATTAAGCCAGGAGCGTGACATCATCCAACACATCAAACACAAATTGAAAACCAAAATTAGAAAAACAGGGGAGGGGAACCCGAGAGCAGCACACAATCAACAACCATCAACAAAGCTGATTTATGCAAAATCTCATAACATAGTCACCTAATCATCATCATCATTAAACTACCAGAATTCAGATTGACCGAAACAGTGTTATTCAATCACCAAGTTGAACTGCAAACAAGGGAGGGGAGCAACAAAATCGAAACAGAGCTAATTTGGCTTTTGACTAAACTAAATCTGAACTCGAAAAGCTCTGAAATAAAACTCAATCACTCCTAGATTCATATTTAATCAGCATCAATTAGTTGAAGAAATTGGGCAGAAGAAATTAACCCATACGAAGAAAAGAGGAACAGGGCACAAACGATAACGAATAAAATAGGGGAAAGGATTTGAATTCACCATCGGGACAACCAGAACATAGCTTCAAAACTCATTAACCATGGCGGATTTGCCATTACTGACGCATCAATAGATCAAAACAAGGGAGGAAGAGGATAAAAAAACATCACACTTATGCCCAAAATATTGCAATTTCAAGCTGAAAATCTTGAATGTCAACTCCAATTTAACCAAACTTACATGAAATTGAAGGCCGAAAACAGATCAAAACACTGAAGCCCTAGCCGATAACAAACCCTAAATTCCGATAATTGAATACAAAATTAAAACTAAATCCAAAACTTAAAACAAACCTAACCTAAAACCTAGATTATCTAATTGCGCCGCATCCACCATTTATACTCAAGCCTAGCTTCATCTCGACCCTTGAATTTGTAGATGGCGTGGACGGTGCCAATGAAGATGTGCTGGCAGGCTACGTGGCCGCTGGTGATGATACGGTGCTCCTGGTGCACGAACAATGGTGATGCATGGTTGCTGCGTTGTCAGAGAGAGAGAGAGAGAGAGAGAGAGAGAGAGAGAGAGAGAGATATGAGATGGAGATGATGAAGATGGACAATGGAGGAGCAGGGGAGAGGTTTCAGTGTTTGAGTAATCTGCAAACCTAGAGGAGAGAGAAAGAAGTTAAGGGGGGTTTTACAAGTCACGTGCTTGGCACATGAGGCAGCTGGGTTTCTTTTATTATTTTTCTTTTCTTTGGGCTAAACAACCCGACTTCTGGGATTAAGTAGGGTAAATTTGGCCTAGTTCTTCATTTCCAGTATTTTCATCATTTTCTCGCATTTTTTCACATTTATTCGTATTTTGTTCAAAACCTACAAAACAAAGTAAAATCAAATAAAAACCTAAAAATAACGATTATTAGGAGTATAAATCAGGTATAAAAGTATCGTAAAAATAACATATTTTTGCTGCAAACAACACACCTTGTCCTCTTATCCCTTTAATACAAGACCAATTGGTTAGTCCATATAAATCTTTTACTCAAGACTAGCATTGAGGAAATCAGTCTTTTTGTCCATTTCGAACATCTCAAAGTCCAAATGGGCAACCAGTGTTAGGAGTAGCCGGGTCTAAACTTATCGACCAAACCATCTGCCTGACGCCTTATCTTGAAAACTCGTGTTTTCGATAGACTTGCTTTGGGGTGAAGGATCAACCTTTTTCTTGCCATTGAGTCCATCTCATCCGTTATGGTATACATTCACTCTTTGTGATTTGGCGAAACAATCACCTTTTAATAAGAGGTAGGACACTTATCTTCTACGGAAGTGCATAGGAACATTTCCTCTTCAACTTAAAAATGTCATCGAAGAATTCTTCCATGCCCACTATTTTGGTTCATGGGACCTTCGTTACTTGTCTGTCTAGGTGAGAAACCCTTCCCCCTTTCTTCAAGAGGTATGGGACCAGGAATCCCTCCCCTTTTCTCTAAGAGGTGTGAGATCCTGAGCATGGAGAGAAAATTACTCCCACTATCCATTGGAGGTGGGGATCCTGAATGTGTAGACTAACTGCATATTCATGAATGAGAGATTGACGATAAAACCCATTCTCAAGCTAACTCTCTTCAACATTTGGGGATTGAGGACGAAACTCATTCTCCGTAACAGACAAATTTTTACCACTTCTATCAAATAAGAAAGGTGTAGCATCCTCAGTAACTTAGTCAGAATTCAAATCCTCCCACTCATCGAGAGATGATTGAAGGTCTTGTTATAACTCATACAAATTGAGGTCCTTTTTAAATTTCACCAAAAGCTTGCGAACTTATCCTCAAGAAAATTGACACAACGGGAATTCATTTCATGAAGAAGATGTGTACGACCTCGATTGGTTCAAAGAGTTCTAATACTTCGTTCCAATTGATTCCTACTTCCATTATAAATTATATGAACACATCAAGTACCTATAACGGTGAGATAATAGGTACACATATAAATCACGAATATATCGTGCCATGATGTGCCTTCACATTCATGGGTCACGGATATCTAGAGTGAATGAATCATTAAGGGATTCAATGCCCTCAGAGCCTTACTAAAAAATTGATAGGAGATTAATACACATGATTAATCAATTTGTAACCATCCACTTAATGTAGATAATCAAGTGACCGTTGCATTCGGTCAACATTATTATTGTTGTTGTTGTTTTTATTGCTACTACTACTATTTAGATGCTTTGCATTAGGGATGAACATGAATTTTTGGCACCTCGAAACTTGTCAAACAGTTCCAGTTCCGGTTCCCGAAAATTAAGAAATGGTCTGAATGGTTTCGGTTCTAAATATCACTTAAGGAACTGTAGGCTGAACCCATATTTAGCATTTAATTTGAGATTTTTCATTGATTTTTTTTTTATTCGTAAGAACTTTTTCTGATTTTTTTTAGAATTTAAGTTCTGAATTAGGTTGTTAATTAGCACAAAGTGTGTAACTTTTGTATTTTGTGATTAACTTTGTTCGGAATGTATATGTTTTTGTACTTTTTAATAATTTTACAACAATACCTCCTCAATTACTTTATATTTTGTAAAATAGTAGAGCATTGAATCTATTAATTTCAATCTTAAACTTTGGATTTGGACATGTCAAACACTTCTGATCAAAAAGAGGAAAAAAAAATTCCAATACTCCAGTTAAAAGTTTTCAAATTTAGGGGTAGTAGGCAGTTGAAATTAGAACCAGAACAGGCGATTCCGACTCTGGTTCCCAAAGCTTAGGAGCCTATTTGGCTGAATTCGGTTATGGTTCCCAAGTTTGAGGCTGCTACCCGGAACCATTCACCCTACTTGCGCTAATCTTTCATATGGTTTCGCAATTTAATTAATTAATTAATTAATTTGAAATAAATATGTATACATTTATTTATTTATCGGTTTTTGGATGCCAATAAACCGAATTTTAGGACATTGGATGCCAATATCTCAACTAGTTTAAAAAGAGTGCCACTACATGTTGTACATTAAGGATATCTATTACATATATATAGCATTATGAGTCAAATAATATATTTTGACTTCGTGATTTGTTAACCTTAATTATAACATAATATCATAACTAACAATATTTCTTCATCTTCTCCACAGTTTACATGTGATAAACAAAATCATTGCATCATCGAGCCATTACCAATATTTCTTTTGTTTATACAAAAACCAAGTCACATATGCTTCAACTTGTCAATTTGCTAACGTGGTAGCTTATGTATTATACGTGGATAATAAGTTTCCTTCACATTATCAAACACTGCACCCACATTTTATAAATAAATTACAAATTTATCAAATCACGTGCTATAAAGCATGAAGTCAATATCCTTAAAGTCGGATTATTGACACCCAATAAAATTTACTTGTTTATCTATTTATTTATTTTTTCAATTAATTCTCCTTGATGTAGATATTTTATGCTACTATTATTAATATTTTATATTGCTATGACCTAGTGTATTTCAAAAAAGATTTGAACTCAATAAAATGTTCTATGAAATTCTTTTTGTCTTTTGAGATCAATCTCTCTACTCTTATGTATGAGTAAAGTTGTCTATATTTAAATCTCCCTAAACACTGTAAAAGCACTACCAACACTAGGAGGGTAGTGGTTGTATTTTGACATTGTGAAATTTGTTTTTTTTTTTTTGGTATGTGCATGGGCATATGTTTTGACAGTATGCCTTGACAAGGAACCACCAGGGTTGTTAAGTTGTTCAGCTTCAGTTAGTTAGGTGGTTACAAGTTTGCTTCTGATGTATAACCTCTTTTCCCGCTCTTTTCTTTGCCTCATTGTTAGGCGCTTCTAGCAATATAATTGTGTATAAAAGGCTTGAAGACTATTGTAAGGATCATCATGAATACAAAATTAGATTTCTCTTTCTCTCTATCATTTCATTCTCTCTCTAAAAGCTCAAATTATAACATGGTATCAGAGCCAATTTGGAGATTTGCAATTCTTGAAATCACAAATTCATCAGATTAAGAAGTTTCTGATTGATTCCTTCTTCTTCAATCGGATACTTTCTTTCAACAATTGTTTGAGTTGTTTCATTGCTATCAATTATGTAATGCTTCGATTGATTTTTTGATTTATCAATCGATCTAGGTTTTCTTCTTCTAATTCAGTTTTTTTTCTTTCTCTCACTCCATCTTAGAGTTCATCTGCTTCTTCCATGACAGATTCTAATCCAATTGCTCTTGGTTGCTTACATGAGCTATTTCTTCATCCCTATGATCATCCGAATTGAAGTCTCTCCTCAGAACCTCTTGTAGGTTAAAATTTTGGGCAATGGAAAAGATCTTGTGAAGTTTCTATGGTTTCAAAGCATAAACTAGGGTTTGTGACTAGTACTTGCACTAAAGCAACTTCAGGACCTCTGATTTTCCAATGGAAACGATGCAATGTGATGGTCATATCCTGGTTGCTTCATTCTATAAAGAAAGATATTACAATTAGTGTCCTTTTCTATTCTACTGCCAAGCAGATTTGGAAGGAGCTAGAGTTTCGTTATGATCAAAGCCAAAGAATTAAGATTTTTTGAAGTTCAAAAGGAAATTAACAACCTCTCTCAATGTAGCTTATCTACCTCAGATTATTTCACTACGTGTAAAATTATCTAGGATGAGTATGCTACACTTGTAAATATACCTACATGTCCTAATGTTGAATGTCTTGTTGGTATTGCTATGATGAAATTGCTTGCAAATCAACAGTTGATACAATTTCTTATGGGGTTGAATGACACTTATGTTGTCGTGAGAGGAAATATTTTTATAGCACATCCCATGCCTCAAATTGGACAAGCATTGAGCATGCTCCTTCAAGAAGAAAGACAAAGAGAAATTCAAAACTGTGCCCCTTTACTTGGAGATTCTTCAACTTTATTTCCTCAGCAGAGGCCCAATCAACAATAGCAATTCAACTTTTAGCAATATTCTCAACAGTGGCCTCCTAGGCAGTATTCACAACAATAGTATACTTCTCAGTAGTATTGTTCTTCTCAATCAACAAAGAGAGGTAATCTCTTCTGCAATTATTGTATAAATAATGGTCATACTATTGATATGAGTTACAAACTATAAAGACAAAGGGGTAATGCACCAGTTGACAGAGTTAAAAAAAGTCGCTGCTTCTATTCAACATGAAGATCCTCATTTTTCTGAGATGAAACAATCTGCTCCTTCTTTCACTCCAAAGTATTGTACCAAGCTGATTGCTATGCTGCACAAACATGATCTAGAGACTATGTTCCTGCACCCGCAGATTTTATAAGTGCAACTATGTTGGCAGGTAAGGTTTTCTGTTTTTCTGCTTCATCCCCCAGACTTACAATACTTTTCTTCTTGTACACCTCTTACTCAAGACTCTTTCATTACTATGCCAAATGGTAAGCATGCCAAAATTTATCATATTGGTACCATTCAACTTACTTCTTCTTTAACTTTTTTATAATGCACTGTATGTTCCTGATTTCACTACAACTTGTTATCTGCTAGCAAACTTGCTAAGCAATTAGTTGCTCATGTTGTTTTCACTCCCTCAACCTGTTATATCCAGGACCCTTCAATGAAGCACCATTTGAAAATTGGTAGAGAAAGTGATGGTTTATATCTTGTGGACAAAGAATCCTACATCTCCAGTGTGGCTAGCAGTTCATTCTAGCCCCACAAAAAGCCTGCTTTTTCATTTTCTAATCAGTTGTCTCCTTTAGAGCTTTGGCATTGCAGATTAGGATATATGTCTTTTGGCAATATGAAACATCTCTTCTTGTAAGGCTACGCCTACTTCCATATGTCAAGTTTGTCATCAAGCTAAGCAACATAGGTGTCCCTATAACACCTGGATTTTTATTCCCTTCATTAAGCCGATTTATATCGTTATAAATTGAACTAATACCGATGTAGCCTGCCTGAGTATTGATTTGACTGAAAAGAATATTATTATTCTCATTATTATTAGTCTTATTGGTATTAAGGCTTATTATTGGATACATTGAGCAGATTCCCGAATACGACTAGAATGTCGAACCTTGGGAATGATCCTGAAATTTATTGAATCGAACCTTAATATAATCAAAAGGCGAATAAATCGGTCGATGATTATATTAATGGTTATGGTTTGACAATGGAGGACGGGAATTGAATTTACGGTATAGAGAGTTGGAGTTTTTATCAATGGCTAAATAAACAAAGAAAAAGTTGAAAAGGGCTCGTTGCCCCTTCGTTTTTTGGGGGAAGGGTTGCGAAGAGAGAAGGGGGGGCTCCCAGCCACACCATACACCAGGAGAGGGCGATGGAGGCACCGGTGGGGCCGTCGGCGACCGGCCTACACCGCCCAACCGTTCCCCCACCCTGGTCGTCGCCTGAACCCGAGCCAGAGAGAGAGATAAGTAGCGAAAGAAGGGAGTCATGGCTCAAGGCTTGGGGACCCCGACCCCAGGCGACCGCCACTAGCGCGGTCATTCTCGTCGGACGCCAGCGATGGGGATGGCGAGCACAGACGACAGAGGAAGGAAGAAGTAGTAGAACAGCAAAAGAGGGGGAGCTGAGCCCGCATCGAGCCACCCAAATCAAACCCTAAAATGGGTCCCTTAGCTTGGATTCGAGGTGGGTTTCCTCTTCTTCCTATTTATTGTTAATTTCGATGAAATTTTATCGATTATAGTTCGTTCAGGTTGAATTGGAACTGATTATTAGTGACTTGAGGAAACTGTAGCGTAAACTGAACGATGCCCAGTATATATACAGCTTGATCGTACTGAACAAAAGTTTATCAATTATATATATAGTTTATCGATTATATGAAATTTATTCGATTATATATAGTTTATCGAATTATAATCGATTATATAAGTGTTATTCGATTATATAGCGTTTATCGATTTTTATGAAGTTCAGCGATTTAGCGATTTATGTAAAGTTTAGTGATTTATCGATTTATATGAAGTTCAGTGATTTAGCGATTTATATAAAGTTTAGTGATTTATCGATTTATATGAAGTTCAGTGATTTGGCGATTTATATAAAGTTGAGTGGTTTATCGATTTATATGAAGTTTAGCGATTTATCGATTTATATGAAGTTTAGCGATTGTATAGAGTTTATTGATTATAAAGTTTATCGTTTATGTATATAGTTTATCGATTATATAGAGTTTATCGATTATAAAGTTTATC
>JACYFF010031954.1:15030578-15053936 GCA_017589665.1 Selenicereus undatus | reverse complement strand
CTATTAGCCATGAGTTTATCTATAGCAGTTGATTATCCTAGTCACCGTGAAGTTTGTGGCTCACTATTAAGCTAGCCATAGCAAAAGGCGTGGCTACCGTCCATTGATTGCCATGCTATTCCCATGGCACAAGTTAACTGATTAGCCACGGGAGATATTTACCCGTAGCTGATAGTTTAGCCTCGGGGTTTTGTGCCACAGTCGGCCTCGACAATTCTTACCATGGCTAGTTACTTGGGCCACGGGAATTGTTCATACTAGCCACGGGTCTTCCCATGGCACAAGAATGGCTTTGTTGTAGTGAGGAACTCTTATCCATGTTGGGAATGGTTGAGTCCAATACATCCCCAGCTTGAGGGCGAGTGTTGACAGTCTGCCTTGACAAGCAACCACCAGGGTTGTTTAGTTGTTCACCTCAGTTAGTTAGGTGGTTACAATTTTGTTTATGATGTATAGCCTCTTTTCCCGCTCTTTTGCTTGCTTCGTTGTTTGGAGCTTCTAGCAGCATCATTCTGTATAAAAGGCTTGAAGATTATTGTAAGGATCATCATGAATAACAGAATGAGATTTGTCTTTCTCTCTCATTTCATTCTCTCTCTTAAAGCTGAAATTATAACAGTGTGCGCTGGGTCATGAAAACTTAATCCTTGGTTCATATTTGATTATGATTTTGATGTACAAGACTTTTATGTTGGAATAGGACCCACAATGAGAAGGGTTATGTTGGGTCATCAGTTCCTAATCGTTAGTTTGTTTCTGATCAGAATTTTAGATATATGTGGCTATCAATTGGACTAATAATTTGTCAGATTTTTGGAAGATGTTATACAAGCAAGTACAAGAATATAAAAGTGGCTTCCAAGTCTAAGCTTTTTGTGCAAGAACATAATGGAATCATCTGACACTTGACAAATATTAGATTCTTTTTCTTTGATTTTGCTGATTGTGACGCAGAAAAATACGAGTAAACAACTCTATTGTTTGGGAGTTATAGTAACAGTGTTTATAAGTAACCAACTATAGTTGCTGCTAACCGAAAATATACTATATTTGGATTTTTAATATAACTTCAAATACGTAAAATGGCTCCCTTACTCCTTCCACGTTGAATTAGGAAGTAAGAAAATGGGAAGTCACGACGAGGATCAGGATACCTTATCCCTCCTTACTCTTTGCTTTCTGTTTGGCTCCACATATAGACCTGACAAACGAGTTATTCAGTTCGGGTTCGAGTTTGGGTTCAGGCACAGGTCGGATTAAGTTTGGGTTGGGTCATGTTTCAGTTCCGGTGGGTTTGGGTCGGGTGAACTTCAGTTCGGATCAACAAGTTTTTGGTTCAATAAGTTTGTCATACAAAAATAAGCGACTTTGTCGGCAATTTCAGATCAGGTTTGGTTAAGTTCGAGTCAATTCGGACTTTGGGTCTACTTTCAGGTGCGTCTATTTCAAATATTGGATCGAATATGGATCCGACTCATTCGGTTGAGGATTTGGGTCTCGCATCGGTTTTCCCAAGTCTACCAACGCCACATGGGGACAGCGGGAGTATTTCTCCGCCCTACTGTTACTACCCGCCCAACTAGACTAGCTGTCAAAGTCTGTAGGGTGCTTAGCGACCCTCAATTATTGGTGGACATTTCTGGGATGCTAAGTTCATTTCATATCCCACAGACACACATTCAGAATGCCCATATGGATACATAAAACACGTCTACCACGCATCATAGAAGTGCCTTATTCAAACCCGGGACTTTTACATTAACTAACTTCGTGTCAACATTCCACTTATACATTTGCCTTTCTGATGATTCAAAAACTACTAGGATGTCCATCTGTAGTGTTCCATTTCAAACACGAAATCAATTGCAATGTTTGCATTTTGTGTTCAGAAGATCTGATGGAATAGCCTGCTTGACTAAAATTGATAGATAATACGTATATAAACTACAAAATGCAGAGGGAACCAATGAGCCATTGATCATTAAAATGAATCAGAGCACAAAACATTTCATGAAGTCTGTGTCGAAAAGCACAAAGCTAAAAACATCCAACTCAAACACTCTCCCTAACCAATGGCTGTCTATAAATGGAGCCATCCAATCCTGAATCTTAGAATCTTCGTCCAGGATTTCATTCAAGACTAATGGAGCTCAGGAATTGGGATATTGTCATGACAAATTGGGTAATAAGGGTGAGCCTGATGTTTTTACAACAACGATTGCATCATTTTCTGTACAAATGGAACCAATTCAAAAAAGAAATGTAAACAATGCTTGGAAAAAGGACTTGGTACTTTGCAGTTTCTGTTGCTCTATGGAATCCTGCTCGTTTGTACCCAATAACCCTCGGATTTGATCTCCCTTCTAAAAGTATGGGTAAAAGAAAAGAAAAAGAGAGATGAATGAATACAGAAATGATCAAGTTTGATCAAATGCACATCAAAGGCAGAGGATGGTACCTGGGCAGCACCCTTGAGTGGCCCCCAACATTCTATGCAGTTATATTTGGGAGATCTTGAGTGAAAATAAACCTGCACCACCGCATCCATCAGTTCTGGATGTTCTTTAAAGAAAGCCGAATCTCCATACAGAACTGCTTGAAGTACCTATGTCGAAAGCAGAGTTGGAAGATTTAGACGTCAGTGTCTTATAGACCTGGCCAATGGGTTGTCTGGTTTGGTTGTCATCTGGCATGATTTTGGACCAGAAAATAATGGACTCACTCCGGTGGGTTTAGGTTAGAAGTAGAACATCTCCCATCGGTTCATAATTGGATTAGTTGTCGGTCAGTCCAATAATCTTACTAAGAAACTTCTTTTAACTTCAATCGGCCAAATTTAGTTGTAAGTTAAGATACACATACCAAAGGTAGCTCCTTGGAGAAAATATGGTATCGGAATTCAGCAGCTAGATCAACAAAGAGGTTGTTGGGACCGCTAACATAGCAGTGAACGACTAGGCACATATGCCCTTTCGTGTCCTTCCACTCTGCAATCACATCATCTTTGCTATACCATCCTCGCAACTGCAAATTCAGATGATATGCTCATAACTAATCAAGCAACCATCTGAAATGCAGTACAGTGGTAACCAACTCAATGAACCTAAGTGAACTATCAATGTTTCACAAAGTTCAGATTCTAAGCCTCATAAGCTCACATTTTCGCATAATGGACAAAAGTCACAATACTCGTAACTTGATAAACTTTTTTGTCTGATAGCCAGCTTATTTAGAACTTGCAAAGTTAAATTTGGATGAAAATAATTGGCCAAAACAAGGATGGTGTTCCTAGATGTAAAATGCATTACTATGAGGATGATGTTGGAATGGTGAAAATGCATTACCTTAAGGCGCATACCTGGTCAACAGTGATGATATTGGAGACGGTTAAGGTCAAGTTAGCAGTGAAATCGCAATGTGAAAGAATGTAGATTCTAGGCACAACTCTAGAGTATACTTGTTCTCCCATGAAATCCACCTTCAACTTTGATGCCTCTAATCTTGCTGGTGGTCCCAGAAGCCTTACAGCCTAGAAGCAGGATCAAGTGATTTCATCAAGATTGTACATACAGCAGAGTGAAGCAGGAACTCAAAATCCGGGAAGGGGGGGGGGGGGGGGGCGGCGGGGCTAGCAATGGTCACTAGACTAAGTCAAGTAATCAACGAAACTAAACCAATACCCCAAAATTCCACATAGAGCAGGGCTTCTCCTGCCCCCGTCCCCCCCCCCCCCCGGGGGGGGTATGGTCTTTGTGCATTTATTTGTAGAGGTATTGACATTGGATTTACACCATCAAATTGTTGAATATCGACTAACAGCATAATGCTACATAGTAGATTGATTAAAAAGAATATAAACGACAATTCAGTAGGACAGTTTGTTTATTCTATTATAATTATTCAAGCCTGAAAAGGCATTGATTGAAACAGACACCTAAACATCCTAATTTAAAACTAATCCAACTCGTCATTGATGTGCAAGGTTGTCACTATGTATGGGCATTCAACATTGACCATTTTACCTTGAGTACTGAATTGCTGTCATGCCGTGATCTAACACAAACCTGAATAGAACCAAACCCCAAAATTACCCGACTCATGACCCAATCACAATATCGTCTCAGAATAGTTCAAACCTAATCCAAACAACCAATTTGCAAAGTTTAAGTCAGCCAAACTAGCAATGCTAAGGGCTTTCGCAGCCAGTGACACGTATGTCAGGCCGGGCCCGCATGTCACCCTTGTATACCCCAACCAAAGTGCGGTTACATGTGCCTCGCTGCCAAAGTGCCATTACATGTGCCTCGCTGCCAAAGTGCCATTACATGTGCCTCGCTTGGGAGACCGTATACACGGTTTGCCCCGCGAGTTATTTTTGTTTTTTGTCTTTTCTACCAGCGCAGCGTTGCGTTTTGTTCCATCCTTGTGAAGTTGTGAATTGGACGGTGAGTTTTGTGAAGAAAAAAAAAAATTGAAAAAGAGCTGTTGGGTTTGAACGTTGCTGGCTTGAACTAGCAGTTGGGTTTAAATTTAGCTGTTAGGCCCAAAGGCTATTTTGATAATTTTTTATTTTTGTTTGGCTGAAATTTTTTCTATAAATACTCCCAACTATTTTGTAATTCATCAGTATTAAATTCAAATCATATCCTCTAAAAAAATTCTGAGTTGTGAAAAAGACTGTGAGAAGTGAAGTGAAGAAAATTGAAGAATTTTGCGATGTAGGTATTTTAGTTTTAATAAATATTTATTTATTCTAAAAATAAAAATGTTCATACAAGTTTTAAAGTTAAAATATGAACACAAAATTAAAAGGATAAGTAATAAAATATGTTCAATTGTGGCCGCCATAACTAATTTTAGTTCAATTGCCCTAGAATGAATTCCATAGGCTGGGAAAGTGATGAAATGTAAATTCCAAATCTGTTAAACTTTTGCTAATGTGGCAGACCTGAGTTTCAGGTTGGGAATGCTATAAATCAAAACACAACTACATAACCATCCAACCAAATTTTAGCCAGACTACATTGTACCCAGTTCTAACAATCTACTATATATATCCCTTAACTGAATCAGCTACTGTTGTTTAAAACTTGTCCTGCCAGGATTACACAGGGATTTATGTGTTGTCACATTATCATAGCCCAGCACACATTTAATAACGTTGATCTAGGAATAAAAAAGGCAGCCGTTTATTGATACAGAATCAACAAATAGCCAGCTCTGACAGAACAAAACATAACAACAAATTAAAAACAGTGAGAGAAAGTTACCTCAGAAATAAGAGCATTTTTGTAGGGAGCTCCACCTTTGGTAATAGAAGAGAGAATCAAAGGAGAAAAACTACAGGGTCTCCTAGAAAACAAGAATTTGGTAATGGGTATGGAAGAATGCTGGCTATATGGTAATTGTGAGAAAGAACATGCACACTTACTGGCCATGAGAGCTCATTCACACTGTGTCTCTGCTCTCTATTCATGTTTCAGACCTCACTACTAGCACCATTGCCATTACACCACCGAGAGAGAGAGAGAGAGGATGTGTTTGACTTGAATGGGGGAATGGTGAGTGTGGCATACAGAGACGCCACCAAAAGTGAAGAGAGAACCAATGGTGAGTTTGCAAGGGGTACTTTTGTCATTGTCTAAAGCGGGTTTTGATGAGCCATTGAGTTTTGTGAGAATTGCAAGTGGGCGATGATTGGTTGGAGGATTTGGACTTTATGCCATGTCAGCAACAACTTTGAAGCTTTTGATAAGTCTTGGATAATGCAGCAACGTGGCTCCTCTTGGTCTTCTCACTAGTCACTGCATTCACCACATTAACATTTTCGGCAAGGGAAACCGGGAACCATCACTTTTGTAAGTTTTAAATGTTGCATATCGTGTAAATTAAATGAAGAGAGTGTTCAATAACATGGTTATTTCCAAAAAAAAAAGAAGAGGTTTTTCAAGAGACTTTAACTGTTTTGATTGATTCAAACAGTTAAAAAAATATTTGGTAAACAGCTACTTAAAAGAATTGTTTCGTCCCATATAATTATTTTTTAAACAACTATTTCAATTAGCCTTTTGAGAATAGTTTGTTAAAGCTACTATGTTACTCGAAAGTTTAATAAAATTAAATGCATGTCACTAATAAACCATATTCCTAATTTTCTACCTTGTCTCAATCTTAGACAACTTTCACCTCAAATCTCTTCTGCTCAACCTTCCCACCTTCATTCCCATCCTCCCTACTGCCATTAACAAACCCCATTCCTAGTTTTTTTTTTGGGTTGATGACGATCAAATCATTTCAACTCTATATATATTTCAATGCATAATAAAAATATAGATATAGAATCATATCAATTTCAATTCATAAAAAAAAGCATCTCTAAAAAAAACAAAATAAGGTTGTAAGATGTAGGCATTACATAAGTATGTAAACATTGGAAACAAAAGAAAATAAGTACTGAACACAAATGATTTGAAAATAATAAAAAAAACAAAGTTCCAAGGATGAAGTTAATTTGTACATATGGCATAAATTTATTTTTTTACAACAAAATAAGATGATAAATAAATAAAAACTTATTCAATTGAAACGTATTTTAAAGAAAGTGCATCAATGAAATTTTAGTAAACATATTTTCTAAAAACAACTAATTTCACCAAACATTTTCTCTAGAATCACCTAATTCAAACGGCTAAAGTAAACAACTAATTCAAATAGTCAACAACTAATACAAACAGCTAACAGTTGATTGTTAAACAAATCCAAAACGTCCAATTTTCCAAGCGAACGTCATCTCTTTTCTTTTTATCCTCATACTCTCTATTCTTTCTTCACTTAATATATCAAGAGCTTTTTTTGTAATTTGCCGTAAATATTGGTGATCAATAATCAATTCAACTAAAAACTTACGATGATAGTTGAAAATTCAAGAATAGGTTTACACTTTAACATGCCCCCTCATGCGAATACCCTTTGAACTTGAAGTATTGATACTACAAGGACTCCCTTAGCTTACACAATAAATCAATATAAAACCTACTGAAATTTAACTCGTGTGAAAAGAGAGTGGACACCTAAACTTGAATGGCCATTTTTTCTTCAATCGACAGCAAAACTAAAAACAGTTGCCCAAAAAGCATTTTTGGCTTTTTGGGTTGATCGTGTGATTATATTGACTACCATTATCAAGTACTCTCTTTGGTAATCAAATGTGTGTATCATCCACATACTACGGAGCACGCACGCGCACAATGTACGATAATAAGTGTTTGTGTACCACGTATTAGCAAAATTAAATTTGTGTTATGGTCAAGTCGACCCATAACTAAACTATGGTTAACTTAGGTCCTGTCCTCTTCGACTTAATTTTAATAGAATAAGGGTCTGTTCTTTTTGTGGGTAAATTGGGTAGGTAATAGGGTGAAGTGGGTTGAAGTTGGTATTTTCTTTTGAGGTGGGTTGAAATAGGTTGAATTAGATTGAAGTGGGTTGATGTAGGTTGAAACGGGTTGATGTAGGTTGAAGCGAGTTGAAGCTGTTATATTTTTTATGTAGTGGGTTGAACTGGGTTAAAATAATGAGAATTTAATTAATGTGTGATAATTTATGAAGTTATCAAAATTTTGTGGAATTTTTGTTTATTCATTTTTATTTTTTATATTTCATATTTTTTTTTTATTTTAAATTTTAAATTTTTTAATTTTTAATGTTAAATTTTTATTTTTAAATTTTAAATTTTAAATTTTTGATTTTTTGATTTTTTGATTTTTGATTTTTGATTTTTTTATTTTTTTATTTTTGATTTTTGATTTTTGTTTTTTGATTTTTGATTTTTGATTTTTTGATTTTTGATTTTTGATTTTTGATTTTAAATTTTTAATTTTTAATTTTTAATTTTTAATTTTTAAATTTTTTATTTCTTTATTTTTCTATTTTTTAATTTTTATTTTAATTTTTAATTTTCATATTTAATTTTTAGTTTTTTCATTTTTAATTTTTAATTTTTAATTTTTCTATTTTTTATTTTTAGTTTTAATTTTTAATTTTTTATTTAGTATTTTTTATATTTTTTATATTTAATAGTTTATATTTTTTTATTTATTATTTTTTATTTCCTATTTCCTATTTCTTATTTTTTACTTTTTTATTTTTTTTATTTAGTATTTAGTATTTTTATTTTTTTGGAATTTTCTGTAGCTTTTGTTTGGAACAAAACTAAAAAGATAAAAAATTACAAAATAAATACAAAAAATACAAATATAAAAAATACAAAAATTAAAAAATGAAATATAAAAATTTAAAAAATAAAAACTTTAAAATTTAATATTAATAAAATAAAAAAATTATATACAAAAAATAAAAAATTATAAAGTAAAAAATAAAAATTAAATACAAATTAAAATTAAATTAAAACTTTAAAATTAAGAATTAAAAATTAAAAATTAAAAAATTAAAAAATTAAAAATTAAAAATGAAAAATGAAAAATACAAAAAATACAAAAATACAAAATACAAAAATAAAAAAATAAAAAAACAGAAAAACAAAAAAAAATAAAAAAATAAAAAAAACAGAAAATAAAAAAATAAAAAATCGAAAAATGCAAAAATAAAAATACAAAAATTAAAAAATTAAAAAATACAAAAAATATAAAAAAAACGAAAAATATAATATAAAAAATAAAAAATAAAAATATTAAATACAAAAAATTAAATATTAAAAATTTGAAATTTGAAATTTAAGAATTTAAAAATAAAAAAATACAAAAATACAAAAATAAAACACATTCCAGAGTACGATACTTTACAAAAAAGTGGTACAGTGAATTTTTTGGTGCAAGAATAATTAAATCTCACATGATACTTTACAAATTATTAAAATTATGAAGGGGTGGGTTGAAGTTGGTTGAAGTGGGTTGAAGTTGGTTGAAGTTTGTATTTTTTTTCATGTGGGTTGAAGTAGGTTGAAATAGATTGAAGTAGGTTGAAGTTAGTAAATTACAATTGACTCACGAAAAGAACAATCCCTAAGTTTAGATAAGTTTAGTTTAGAATAAGTTCCATAAATAAGTTAATAATAAGTTTAGAATAAGTTTAGCAAATAAGTTCAGAATAAGTTCAGCAAATAATTCAGAAATTTGTTCTTAATGAGTTCAGTAAATAAGTTCAGAATAACTTTAGCAAATAAGTTCAAATAAATTCAGTTCAAATAAAATAATTAAGGGTGTTTTCTTTTCAACTTATTTTCAAACAGAATAAGTTCAGATAAATTCAATTCAGAATAAGTTTAGTGTAGAAAGTTCAGAATAAGTTCAAATAAGTTTAGTTCAGAATAATAAGTTTAGTAAATAACTTCAGAATAAGTTCAGATAAGTTCAATTCAGAATAATTCAAAATAAGTTCAGTAAATAAAGTTCAGAATAAGTTCAGAATAAATTCAAACGAAATAAGACGAAGAGAACACGCCCTAAGTTGAAGAGAATAGGGCATCAAAAAAAAAAACAAAAAAAAAACTCCATTAAAAAAGAAATCGACTTTCTTTTCTTGTTAAACTTCGACCGATACGTATAATACTTTATTGTTCAAGAACTAGGTTAGTTTTCCCTCTGTTATTATTAGGTCAAATATTTTGTAAACAGGTTTATCAAATTACATTTTCAACTGGAACCCACCAAAATTATGAATATGGCTGATCTCTAACTTAGTAGAGGAGCCACAAATAAGGTAGAAAGGTCTTGGGACCTCACTTCTTTTTTTTTTTTTCCAGAACTTATGTCTATAAAATATATTAATTAAAACAAAACAAACTCTATTCTTCAATTGTCGCGTCTTATCATATAACTTTTTTTTAAGTTTTTATTATCATTATGAGAAAAATCTTGAAATATTATTTTATTCATTTTTTGGTACCTCTAATATTATTATTTTTGTCTTTCCAATTTTAAGATAAACAATATACATAATAAAATATTTTGATTTTCAATATTACCAAAAATTTGATAGCAGTTGATTCATAATACCCAAGCTATGAATAAAATACTGATAATAGAAGATTATGATCTCTGAAGCTTTGTACAATCATATTTTCAGATCTTATAACATCAATATTTTCTAATAATAATTATCAACTTTAATTAAAAAGAGTAACAATTATTGCTACTAATAAACAATCAATTACTATGCCGACTATAATGTATGATACTATATTTATGATTTATTTTTTAAAACAAATATTAATGTATTTATCACAATAAGAATCATCAAAAATTTTAATTAAAAATAAAAAAACTCGCAATTTACAATTAATAATTACATATATAAATCACATGCATTGTACAAGTCTTTAATACTAATTCTTATATTAAACGGGTAAAGGGAAACTAGAAAGGTATATAAGACTCCCATTAATTTTGGGTCACTTAGTATAAAGTAGAGTTGGGAAAAGATGATCCGACACGAGTAACGATCTGAAATCGACATGAAATTAAGTGGGTTTGGATATAAATTTTTAAACTGTTTAATTAAACAGGTTGACACGTTCAACCCATTTAATTAAATGGGTTAGGTTCATGTTGAGATTTTCAACATGAAAAAAAATACCTACTTAACTCATTTAGTTAAATGGATAAAAGAAGTAAACCCATTTGCCTATTTATTATTTACCTGTTTACACTTTTATTTGATAATTAAGATTATAAAAATTAAAAATAAATATGAAAATTTGAATTATTACTAGGGATGGGAGTTGTACCCGAACCCTAAAAACTTATCCGAAACCCGCCCCATTTATAGTGGATATGGGTACGAAAAAATTGGAAAATAATAGGTATGGGCGAGGTGTGCTGAAAACGGCTAAGGGTATGGGTACGGGTTTGGGTATAGGCGTTACCTACCCCATACTCATACCCGTCCCACACCCGAATTTTTTAATAGGGTAAAATAAATTGTTGAGTAGAGTTTTGAGCTTTAAATATTGGTAATTCCTTTTAAAAAATACCTCATACATCAATACATCCCCAACTATGCAATGCATTCATTTGTGTCGCTCATTTACTATTCCAATACATGAAGTCATGTGACTTACGACTCACAAACTTAAAATCCTAACTCATTTACTGTGTCTCTCACTCCGTCATTTGTTGTGCCCCTCACTCCCTCATTCTAGTCATTTCAAGAATGCAGTTTCTGTTCATGAGTTAAGTATGAACTCTTACACTTAATCCAATGGATATTGTGTTTTTTTTAGAACATTCTGCCTATTTGAATTTAATTTTATGAATTTCTTTAGATAAGAGAAATTATCGTACTTGATGGGTATTATATTTTAATATCTGTATATATCCGAATAAAATCCGAAATACACGAACCACTCAATGGGTATGGGTAAGGGGATAGATTTTGAAAACCTGATGGGTATGAGTGTGGGTATGAGGATAACTTTTGAAAATGTGTAAAGATGCGGATATAAGTCCACCCGCCCCTTGCCCACCCCACTCCCATCCCTAATTATTACAATTCGAGGGAGCTTAGGTACCAATTACTTAATGTGGAATGTAAAGTTAATTTTCAATGCCATGTAATTAAGTGTTAATGAAAAATATTAAATGGGTAAATGGGTAATCAACTGACTTGTTTATCTTAAACGGGTTAGACGGTCAACCCATTTAAAAATTAAATGGGTATAAGTCAACGTTTTCTAACCCGTTTAATAAATGGATTTGGTTCAGGTCGATGGATTTTCAATCCGTTTAAGGTTGACACGAACACAAACTTAATCCAACCTGACCTATTACCCAGCTCTAGTATAAAGATCTATTATTATGAGACTCCATTTAAAAAAAAGAATAATTAGATGTTCTGAAACATGCAGCCGTGCAATATCTCATCAAATGATCGAAAGTTCATACATTGTTGGCGAAAAAAAAGCTTTTGGCTACTCTCCTTTGTACATTACAACGTGCCGAAAGCCTCCCACTTTTCAAGTGTCTTTTGCCCAAAGCTCGTAATGTTGGCAATCTCCAACAGCGTACATTGGGTAGTCCCTAATCGGTTGACGGGTTTATGTGTTTATGTTAGTATTCCTTATTGTAACTGCAGTCCCTTGACTTGAACCTTTCAACAGTCCATTCTGTTTAGGAGTGGATAACAGATTAGGTACCCATTATATTAAGTGATCGGCCTATTTAAAATATGATTAATACAGAGCCGGGTGAATAATGGACTGAGCCAGTAATGGGCCAACCCATTAAGGCATATTAACGGGCCGGATCGGACGACCCATTAATGGCCCGTTTAGGGGCCTATTATTTTTTCAACCTACTTGATAAACTAATTTATATGATCTAATTAGTTAAGCTTATTACCAACACTTTATACATAACAATAATTATTATACACCGTTTTTTTGTGCAAGTTTGTTCCGTTTTTAAACAGGCACGAAGCGAGTCACCTATGGGCCAACTTGATCCAACCCGTTTATTAGCTTGGTTGTGTATCTTCTAACTTTGAATCTGGACTAGTTTAGTTTAGTTAAAAATTACAAAGACATTAATTAGAAAATTAACTCACCAAACACCCTCTTCAGGTAGTAATGGGCCGACCATGGGCGGTCGGGTCCATTTGACCCATAACCCAGCCCGACCCATTGATAAATGTACTAAACCCAGCCCGACTTATTTAGCTAATGGGTTGGCCCAGTCCGACTCAGTTCAGTCCGTTGTTCACCCCTAATTCTGTTCATCTAAATAGTTCGATATTTTTGCGTTGGCTCATACTGGTGGTTGTTGCTTTCTTAATATATTGTCTTAGGATGAAGTTTTCTCATGGTTAGGGTTGTTGCTGTTGAGGAGCTGCTTTTGTTAGCTCGAGGGCTAATCTAGTATTGGCTATATTGTACTTAATTGGTTAGTAATATATTTATCTACAGTATCAGTTGGAATTGAAATTTCTAGAGATCGATTTCCTCTCATATTATTTTTGTTTTTATTCAACTATTTCACGGTTTGTAAGGTGACTTTGCCAAGTAATTGATAAAAAAGATATTTAACTTTTTAAGTTTGTTGCAGTATGAAAATTTCTTAGGACTTATCTGAGAAAGAATTAGAATGAATTAAGAGTATTATATTTACCATGCTTGCAGTTTCCCTTTTTTTCTTTTTACCCCGCTGGTTCCCTGAATTAAATAAATTTTATTATCTAATCGGAAATCACGTGCAGCCAAGCCGTCCCAACATTGTCAACATCTAGCTCATTTGGAATTTTAGGGGGACGAGAATCATAAATCATATCACCATGCATAACTACGTTGAACCCCTATATTCCAATTTATCCACTACATAATTGGCTTCTCGACAGCAATGAGAGACTAGAACTTCCCATCCTTGTGCATCGAGTCTCTGCATTGGTTGATGATTATTGCATGCTTAGGAGCCACATTGTAGCCACCTCAAAGCACTCCTATTATGAGCAAAAGGCCCAAATGAACCCGTAGCTTGGAGGTGCCCCTGTCTCTTGCCATTTGAAGCCCTCTAAGGGAAGCTTTAATCTCAGCTTTAACAGAGGAGCGATAGCCCACAGATTCAGTGCACCCACAAATCCATTCTGTTTGCGAACCTCTTGGTACACCGCCTCCTCCAACTAGTCTAGCATTATTTTTTGAAGCACCATGAATTTCGACTTTAGTAAGACACAACCACCAGGGGGAATCTCGCATCTAACCATCAATTCTGTAGAGAAAATGGCCCAAAAATCATTCTCATTGTTGTATATGTGGGTCATGATGGCCTGTTGATGTCATGTTGCTATTGGGCCAGTAAAGCACAAAATTAATACAAAATTAGCAGCTTCTGTTTGGTAACTTGTGGCCCATGGCCAGTATAGCTCCAGTCCAACATCAGCATGCACCCAGCTCATTGACCCCCATTGACTTTGTCTAGGCAGCGCCTGGGCTTCCTCTCAGGGCCCAACGTCAGCTTCTCTCCCAGCAGCAAGTGTGGCCCAATGCAGAGCATAGTGGCATTGCTAGTGGCAGCAATACGACTCCTTCTAGACTGGTCCATAGGACCATCGTGGCCAGGCCCACGGTCCGTGACAGCCTAGGTGACTTTTAGGTTGGTTTTTTGATACGTTTTCCAAGGTCATTACAAGGCTTAATGCGAGGATTAATACTAATTAATTGCTGAAGCTGCTAGAGATTAAGTGAGTTGCTATAAATCATCATCAAGCTTCATCATCCCATAATCATCTTGATCAAATCCTCATCATCAAGAACCATCATCACCATCTTACATACAGACCAAAAAGTTATTCACTATTTTTCTAGATTTGTGAGAGTATTTTTGAGTGAATTTGTAATCACCTATTGATCTCTTACTCAAGCACATTGCTTTGAGATCAATTTGTACTCTCCATATCTCATAAAGAATTTTTCGATCATCATCGTCCATGGTTTTTCCAGATTTGAGTTTTCCACGTAAAATTTTGGTGTTGTGGCGTTGATTTATTTTCTTGCTATTATCTTATTTCATGATATTCTTGTGGCATCCAATTTTTCATCTACTTCGATCCTAGCAAGTGGTATCAAAGTTTTGGATCAAGGATGGCAACCGTCATGAAATTCGATATTTCCAAATTAGATGGCAAGATGAGTTTTAATATTTGAAAAGTCCAAATGATGGTCATTCTTACACAAAAGGATTGAAGAAGGCTCTTGGTGGTAAAGTCAAGAAGTCGGAGTCCTTGACGAATGAGCAATTGGAGGATCTTAATGAGAAGGCACTCTCTACCATCCAATTATGCTTAGCACCTCATGTCCTTCGTGAGGTCCTTGACAAGACTACTATGGCAAGTCTTTGGCTCACATTGGAGGTGTTGTATATGATGAAAAGTCTTGCTCACAAAATCCGTCTCAAAAACATTTGTACACGCTCTCTATGGTCGAAGATACTCCTGCTCAAAGTCATATTCATGATTTTAATTCCACTCTTATTGATTAGGAAAGTACAGATATCAAAATAGAGGATGAAGATAAAGCAATTTTGTTAGTAGTCTAATTACCCTCTTCCTATAAGCATTTGAAGGAAATATTGTTCAATAATACTGAGACATTGACTTTTGAGTACGTAAAAGCTAGTTTATTGTCCAAAGAAAACTTTGACCGTGAATTGTGTTCTAATGACAAAGGTGAGGGCTTGAATGTGAGAGGTATAACCATTTGGAAAAGAGGCCACCACGAAGAGACTCCCGTTCAAAGTTTAGGGGACGCAAAATCTAATAAATTTTGCAAATATTGTAAGAAGTGAGGGCACTTAGTTGATGAGTGTTGTAGCTTGACAAAGAAAAGGAAAAAGAGGAGAAGAACAAACAACCTCAAAACTATGTTGAAGCTTCCATTGTTGATTCAGAGTCGGATGACGATGTATTGTGTGTGACCACCTCTAACAATAGGTGTGATGTTGAGTGTTAGATTTTGGCTGCATATATCATATGTGTCCTCATAGGGACTGGTTTTCAACATATGAGCTGCCAGTTCCGGTGTTGTGCTTATAGGCAATGATGCTCAATGCAATGTGGTTGGTATTGGCACCATTTAAATTAAAATTGATGATGGTATTATGAGGACCTTGACAAATGTTCGTCACATTCCAGATTTAAAGTTCAACTTTAATTCACTTGGTACTGTTGAGTCAAATGGTTGCAGATACTCAACTGGGGGTGGAATTTTGAAACTCTCCGAAGGCACACTTGTTCTCATGAAGGGTGTGAGGCGTGGCAGTCTCTACATCCTACAGGGATCTACAATGATAGGTTCTGCAACTATCATCACCTTCTCATCTGAAGTTGACCTCACTTGATTATGGCATACTTGTTTGGGGCACATGAGCAAGAAAGGCAGGACTATCCTGAGCACGAGAGGTCTCCTTGGTAGCGTAAGTATTGGTAAACTTGACTTTTGTGACCATTGTGTCTATAGCAAACAAACGATAGTCAACTTTCTATTGCTAAACACCATACTAAGGGTATCCTAGACTATATTCATTATGATTTGTGGGGCCCTACAAAGTTCCTTATTTTGGAGGAAAACGCTACATGTTGACTTTTGTGGATGATTTCTCCCATAAAGTTTGGATTTATTTCTTAAGACATAAAAATGAAACACTCCCTATGTTTAAGAAATTCAAGGCTCTTGTTGAGAACTAGACTGGGATGAAAATTAAAAAGCTTAGAACTAATAACAGTCTAGAGTTTTGTGGATCAGACTTCAATGAATTTTGTGATGTTCAAGGCATTGCTGGAAATAAAACTTTGGTTGGAAAACCTCAACAAAATGGTGCCGCTGCATATTAATCGGACCCTTCTAGAGAGAGCTCATTGTATGCTCTCCAATGCTGGTTAATAGCACTGTCGTGATTTTTGGGTCGAGGTTATTTCAACTTGTTACCTTGTGAACCGCTGTCCACACTCTTCTATTGATTTCAAAGTCCTAGAAGAAGTGTGGTTAGGTAAACCTGTTGACTATTCTATTTTGAGAATATTTGAATGTCCTGCATAAGTTCATGTCAATGAAGGAAAGCTAGCTCCTAGGGCTATTAAGCTCATGTTTCTTGGTTATGTATCCGAATCCAAAGGATGTCGTTTATGGTGTCTTGACTCCAAGAAAGTCATTCAAAGTTGGGAAGTTACTTTTAATGAGACTGTTATGTTTTTTCCCGGGAAAGAGTCTACTGTTTCTTTTATTGGTGTAGGTGATCAACATTATACTGGTGACAAGGTGGAGTTAGAGGTTCCAACTCAAAGTGGAGGTATTACATCCACATTATCTCATTCTAGCGATGAGGTCCATATTGATGAGCTAGATGCGAGTATCTCAAGTCCCAATGAGCCTTAGGTGGAGGATCCATATTCTATTGCTCGTGATAGACCGAGGAGCATTAGAAAGCCCGTTTGTTATGCCACCGATGATGAAAGTGGGTTGATTACATATGCACTTGCCGTTGCACAAGAGACTCCCAAAGGCATTGAACCTTCAACATACTCAAAAGCTATCTCTTGTCCTAACTCCTTCAATTGGCTAATGGCAATGCAAGAAGGGATGGAAAATTTGCAAAAAAATGGGACTTGGAAATTTTGTGAACTTCCTAAAAGCCATCGTGCCTTGACGGCTAAGTGGATCTACAAGAGCAATGAAGGGTTGAAGATGCAAGATGGAAGCACGTTTGGTTGTTCGTGGTTGCAACCAAAAGGAAAGTATTGACTTTAATAATGTATTTTCTCCACTTGTTCGTCATACCTCTATTAGACTGCTACTTGCTTTAGTTGATTTAGAGTTTGAGCAACTAGATATTAAAACAACTTTCCATCATGGGGAGTTGAAGGAAGAGATCTATATAAAGCAACCCAAGTGATTTGTGGTTCCCAGTAAGCAGTCTTGTGTGCCGTCTAAAGAAGTCACTATATGGCCTTAAACAAGCTCCGCAGCAATGATACAAAAGGTTTTATGCCTTTATGATTAGACAAGGTTATACACGAAGTCATTATCATAATTGTGTTTATTTTCAACAATTTGAAGGTTCCTTCTTTTATTTGCTACTATATGTTGACGACATGTTCATTGCTTCTACGGATAAGTCTTTGATCAACAAGCTAAAATCTCAACTTAGTGATGAGTTTGAAATGAATGAACTCGATGCAGCTAAGAAGATTCTTGGTATGGAGATACATAGGGATCGCAAGGCTGGTAAGCTCTTTCTATCCCAAAGAAAGTATCTTGAAAAAGTACTTGATCGGTTCAATATGAGCGATTGTAAATCAGTCTCTACCCTTAGCTGCTCATTTCAAGTTGTTATCTGATTCTTGTCCTAAAACTAAAGAGAAAATTTGAGAAGATGTCTCATGTTCCATATTCTAGTGCAGTTGGTAGTCTCATGTATACTATGGTGTGCACTAGACCTAATTTATCCTATACAGTCAGTATTATGAGCCACTTTACACAGAATCCTGGTAAGGATTATTGGGATGCTATGAAATGGATTCTTCATTATCTGTAGGGTTCTCTTGATGAGTGTTTGTTATTTGATAAATCCAACTTTACAAGTCTTGATATTGTTGGTTACGCTGACTCTTGATTATGGTGGTGATCATGACCTTAGGCATTCTATTTCTGGTTATAATATCTTCATTTTATGTGCTTGTGCTATCCCTTGGAAAGCATCCGTACAATCTATTGCAGATTTATCTACTACTAAAACCGAGTATGTGGCTGCAATTGAGGGTGTGAAAGAAGTTATATATGTAGTTACGTGTTCTTCTTATTGAGCTTGGTGTTGCACAAGGAACTACTAATGTATTTTCTGATAGCTAGAGTACAATTCACTTGATCAAGAATGAAGTTTATCATTTCAAGATCAAGCATATCAGTGTTAAGTACTATTTTATTTGAGATATTATTGTTGCGGGAGAAATTATTGTAAAGAAAATTCATACATCAGATAATTCCGCAGACTTGTTTACTAAACCACTTCCTATTACTAAGTTCCAACATTGCTTAGATTTAGTCGGTACTCACAACTTATAATAGCCCTTCGGGGCTCTGCCCTATGGGGCTCTAGCCTTCGGGGTTTATGGCGATATCTGTTATTGAAGGATTTTTGGTCGAAGGTGGAGATTATTGAGAAAATGGCTTAAAAATCATTCTCATTATTGTATATGTGGGTCATGATGGCTTGTTGATGCTATGTTGCTATTGGGCCAGCAACCAAAGAATCAATACAAAATCAGTAGCTTTTGTTTGGTAACTTGCAGCCCAGCATATCTCCAGTTCAACATCTCATTGACCCACGTTCACTTTGCCCAGGCTGCGCCTGGGCTTCCTCTAGTGGCCCAACATCAGTTTCTTTCCCAACAGCAAGTGCGGCCCATTTCCCAACCAAGTGACACTGGTAGCAGCAGCAGCGTGCCTCCTTCCAGACGGGTCCGTGGTAACTGGGCCACGGTCTGTGACAGCCTGGTGACTTTTTGGCTGATTTCTTTCATCCATTTTTTGAGGTTATTGCATGGCTTGGTGGAGAGATTAATGTTGATTAGTTGCTGAAGCTGCTAGAGATTAAGTGAGCTGGTATAAATCATCATCAAGCTTCATCATCCCACAATCATCTTGATCAAATCCTCATCATCACCATTTTCATACACACCAAAAAATTATTCACTATTTTTCTAGATTTGTGAGAGTATTTTTGAGTGAATTTGTAATCGCCGATTGAAATCTACTCAAGCACATTGCTTTGAAATCAATTTGCACTCTTCATATCTCATAGTGAATTTCCGATCATCGTAGTCCGTGGTTTTTCTTGATTTGGGTCTTCCACGTAAAACTTTGGTGTTGTGGTGTTGATTTATTTTTCTTGCTATTATCTTATTTCGTGATATTCTTGTTGCATCCAATTTTTCATCTACTTTGATCCTGACAGATTCCTTACTCACAATAGGTAGCCTATGGCTCCCATGATCAATGTCTTTAAGATTTTCTTGAATCTCGTATCCAAGCCTGAGCCTTCATCGTGTGGGATATGATCAAATCTGTGAGAAGCACGATTTATTTTCCATTTCCAGAGATGCCGCATAGTGAGAATAAATTTCATAGGCGTTACCACCTTTAAGTTTGCATGCATTTATAGTTGTACGATGGACTTCATATAATAGGAACGAGAGAATCAAGTCTGATAGATAATACACATATGCACTTAGGGTCTCTCAATGGAGACATTATTGGAAATGCCCTACAAATAGAAGACAGTGTATGCTGAAAATAGCCTTAAATCCATTGGGTTGCAAAAATACACCCAAGCAAGAAAGAGCAAAGGAGAGTTGTTAAGCATAATTGTCTTCCTATGGTTGCACTTTGTGACATAGAATAAAGGTGTTCTATGCTGCTCTATGCTCACTATTCTTACTCTCCATTCTCCAATGTAATTTGAAAAAGAGTAAGACTCATAGGGACACTGACTCATCTTTTCTATGTTTGCTGTTTCGAAGGACAATTTCGAATCTCTTTCCAGTGGCAGATCTAGAAATTTTGTATGCTGGTGTCCACATTTGAACTCATTAGAACTTTACACGTATTAACTTATTTTTTAGGTGTCTATGTCAAAAATCTTACAAATTTTTAAGTAAAATTTTAAATTTCTGTGGCAACTACCAAATGCTGGGACTCTTGTCCTCAAAAGAAAGATCTACCCCTGCACAACTTTATTCCATTGTTCTCACTATCCAATTCACTGTATAAGAAATAGTCAAACTTACTCAAGTAAGACGAGTTATTTAAGAAGTAAAAAAATATAAAGAAACAAGTATTAGGATTGTATGAGAAGACATCAATTATTAAATACTCTTTTTTCTTACTCCTATAGACTTTGATTAGCGTTGTTTACAAACAATCAAATTACAAGAACGCCTAATGTTTGCAATCTTTATTTTTGTGTCCCCTGTTTCTAGCAAATATAGACTAGGGTCACCTACGAGCCCTTTCAAGTACATGAAACACTAGGAATAAAACATTCCTCCATGCAGGGTAAACAAGGAACAGAAAGGTCAAGTTGGCCCTTCTCAAACCAATATACAAATGCTTCTTATGTCAATCTTGTCGAAGATCGAGCTCTTTTCTCTATCGTCACATTCGATTCGAATGATTGCATTCGATTTAAAAACACCTGCACACGAGTTCACGTAGGATTTTCTTCAAACGGCGAGGATCAGAATATTCTCATCAGCTGGCTTTGCTTTACTTGAACACAAATCCGGATTATCTGAAGTAATTCCTTGCTTTCCATATGACATTCTTCATCATCTCCCCCCAAAATGAAAGCCTGGTGGTTTGACAATTAATCATCATGTTGGTTGCCATTGTAGGCTTTATTTTAATTTGATTATCTGAACATAAATATGAAATGTTAACCTTATTTTCAGTTAGTTTTGCTGGGGATTAGATTTATTGGATTTATTAATCTGAACACTTTTCTGGGTCCAGTTTGGATTTGCAAAAAGCCATTAATTTTCTTCACTTTTTCAAGCATTAATCTAATGACAGGAGAATAAACAAGACCTTGTTTGTCTGCCACTGTCATATCTTTTCTACAACAAAACAAAGTTGGCAGCTTCCGAACATTCCTCGCTTTTGTCCACTGTCTCCATAAAACTACTCTGCAGAGCTCCTGCTCAGGGCATTTTGTGGGAAGATTCAATTCAAAGTTCAGCAAAATGTCGAGATCATCAATTCAGAAGTGCTTGATCTTGAGCTTGCTGCTTCTTTCATTCTCTCTTCTCTCCGAATCTTCGAGACTGCCAAAGACACACTGGGAGCAGATGCTGCCCAAGAGGTTTCCTCGTCCCTTCTCGGGTCCTTCGAAGGGCAAGAACTCTCTGAGCTCTTCGGCTTTCCCTGTTGTACAAACTCAGAGCATCCTGGTTTCTTCAAATGGGAAAGTTTAGTACGTAGTTGATATTGAGAAGAAAAAAAGATGTGTTTTTTTATCTTCATCCCACTGTAAAGTGTATACATGCTCCATCAGAAACATAGTTCTTGAATGCATGAAAATCGCGTTGTGATCGCTGATAAGCTAAAGCTCTTCATTTGGATTTTGCACTCAGTTGTAGATTCTTCTCCATCTTTTTTCAACGGATCGTGCAAACAGTCTCGATCTAGTGAAGATTTCATTCACTCAATTAGCTTGCCAGCCATTATTATAGCAGTAAGTATAGTGGATATACTCATGGATTATATTGGAGGTGAAGCACAACTTAATGCTTCTCTAGTTAGTGTAAATTTTGTTATTAAAAAAAAAAGAGTATATCCTGCATTGTATGCTGCATTTTCTTCTAAATAGGTGAAAGTAAAACTTCAATTGTTTTCTCTGAGTCTTTCTCAGATTTACTTCATAGATTTTGATGTTTTATTACTTGAATTCATACCCTTCCTGTCCCACGATTATTATCATAGCTGTAGGAAATAAATTTAGGACTAACCTGGATGCAGAATTGTATTGTCGGTAATAGTCCACAATAAGAATACCAGTTCTTCAATAATAATAAATTCAAGCGGCTACTAGAGTCGCTTTATAGATGTCCACGTCCTAAACCTGAATTCCCGGTAGCGATGGTAGGGTTACCGTGAGGAGAGAGAGAGGAGTGTTATCAATATGTTTCGCACTCGAGACTAACCCCCTTAAACCTCTTTATATAGGTTAGGGGGTAGCTAGGGTTGTCGCCCTAGGCGACTTAAGTAGCCGTTGGGCCTAATCTAATCAGGCCCGTCCAACAGCTCCCACTCGGCCACTTAGGCCGTAAAACACGTATTCTCCATATATCACAACTCTTCATGCTTCATACTAGGAATAGGACGTGCGATCAAAAATAACAAGTAGTGTTATATTAAGTTACCGTCCAACTAGCATAACACTTTCACGAAATACGATACCCCAAAAATATCCCAAGACATCACCAGTGGCATCTTTAGTCCCTTATGCCTGATATATCATATGATTATGTTCTCAACATAATCGCCCTGGCTAATATGGTGATGGTGGATAAATTTTCCTTAAACACTCATGAAATCTCATCTTAGCTTAATTGCTTTCCTAATGTGTTCTCGCTAAACCGTATACATCGTGGCTCTTGAGAATCACATTAAAGTAGCATCATTAAGCTTTGACTTAATTTCATAGCTTTAAGTCAAAGAGCCATCGTCCATAGGGTCACACAGTGACAAGGGAAAGGGAATTCAATTGTCACCCCACATATGGGTCGTCTTATAAGCATACACAGTATGAGATGTGTGTCACGGCATAGCTCCCACTTAGCTGGGTTCGTCACTCTTTATGCCATGCGAATTATCAGTCTAGATTTTTCACTCAAAAATCTAACCTGAGCCACTAGATCAACATACTGAATGTTGGTCTTGACACTCAAGATTCGACTTTTAAGGCTTCTATATGAAAACTTATTTCATACTCGAATCCTTTGAGTCTCATCTTAGTCTTACTAAGGCGACTATTCCTCATTCATACACTTCCAGTATGAGTTATCGATATTGCACACCTAGTGCCAATATAATTATGTCTCATCCTGCCCGCTATTCAAGCGTCAGGGCAATTGCCTGTGTGACTAGGCCAATCAGAAGCCTGTGACATTTCAATATGCCTAACGTACAACAATGAGCATCATGCCCATAGAAGAAACATGTCCATCACGTAACAGAACATGTTTAGATACCAAACCTTATGAAATCCAAGACTCAACCAATGAGTTTTGGACACATCACTAGGAATGAGTTTAGTTAAGGGAACATAATCACCTTGTTAGTATATATATATATAT
>JACYFF010031954.1:15014529-15030178 GCA_017589665.1 Selenicereus undatus | reverse complement strand
ATGGCAATGCTTTTTGTCTCTATGGTACAAGACACACAATCTACCTCTATAGCTAACATTGTTGTGCAGCTTTGCTTCTTTGCACGCCATGACATGGCTCTCCCACTGAGGTTGAAGGCATGTCCTGAGGTTGGCTTAGACTCATCCAAGTCACTACCCCAATCAATATTTGAGTATCCTCTCAACTCGAGGCCTCTTTCTTGATAGCAAAAGACAGAGTTATCAATACCACGAAGGTAGCACTTGATTCTCTTGACGACTTGCTAACCAGCAAGTTTTGGGTTATTTTGATAACAACTTATCAAACTAACCGCAAAGTAATGTCGGGTCATGTACATAACATGGCTTACAATAAGCTTACTATGATACTGAGGTTAGGGACTTTTGTTCATTATCTCTATTTTGTCATCTGTTTTAGAACATTAAGCAAGACTCAAAGGTTGGACCCTTCTCAACTGGAGTATCTACGGGCTAGGGATTATAAACCCAAAATCATTCCAAAATATTTTGATGCATGCTTCTTGGGACAGCTTTGGATTATTTCCACTCCCAGGACATACCCGGATTCACCCGTGTCCTTTGTTTCAAAAACATGGAATAACTACCTTTTAGTAGCTTTAATCATCTCCAAGTTGTTCCTAGTCATCGGTATGTCATCAACGTGAGGAACATAATCCCCATGTTGATCTTCCGACATACACAATGGTATTCTGAGACCATAGAAAAAACCAAAAATGGCTTTATGGAATCTAGAGCACCAAAACCTGGAAGATCGCTTAAGATCACATATGGACCTTTCAAGAAGACACACATTATCCTCTTATCCCTTTGATACAAAGTCAATGGGTTAGTCCATGTAAATCTCTTTCTCAAGATCACCATTGAGAAAAACAATCTTTACTCCATTTCGAACAACTCAAAGTCCGAATGGGCAACTAGGGCTAGGAATATTTGGGCCTAAACCTATCAATTGAACTATCCACCCGGTGTTTTATATTAAAGACTTACATCGGGGTGGAGTTCCAAGGGGTTCTTAAACCTTGTTAGTGAGTCCATCTCATCCCTTATGGCATCCAGTCACTCTTTATAACTTGGTGAACCTACCGCCTCTTGATAAGAGGTAGATCTCTAAACTCCCAATGGAGTGCATGAAGATATTTCTTCTTCGATGTAGAAAGATCGTTGAAGAATTCTTCCTTGCCAACTCCTTCGGGTTCTAGGACCTTCATTATGTGTCTGACGAAGTGAGAAATCCCTCCCCCTTTCTCTAAGAGGTATGGGACCAGGAGTTCCTCCCCCTTTTTCTAAAAGGTATAGAACCCTGAGTATGGAGAGAAAGTTACTCCCTCTATCCATTTGAGGTGGGATCCTAAACATGTGGACTAACTGCATGTTTAGGAATGACTCTCCTCAACATTTGAAGATTGAGGACGAACCTCATTCTCCATGACAGACAAAACTTCACCATTCTTACCAAGTAAGGAATGTGTACCATCCTCAGTGACTTAGTGAGAATTCAATCCCCCCCTCACGAAGAGGTGGTTGAAGGTGTTGTTGTAACGCATACAAATTGAGGTCCTTTCAAGTTTCACCAAATGCTTTCATATTCATGGACCCGCAGATGTCTAAAGTGAACGCACGCTAAGGGATATGAAGCCCTTGAAAACTTTACAAAAAGGATTTTCTATTGCTTTACTAGCTAGACATAACTCACATTTTGCACCTTAAGCCTAGTGAGTTGGTCTTAAAAAGGCTATCTTTAGCTAGTTATCTCTATCTTGACCCTTATGGTCAAAATGAGCATGTCTAAAACAGATTCAAAAATGAGACAATGATGGAAGATGTTCTATTTCGCCCAACGAAAACATCTTTTAATTTGACATGGCCAAACAAATCACCATGCCATATGATGTCTAAGACAACTAGACGCAAATTAAAGAAAACTAATCTTAGGCATAGAAGACACAAGGAAACATCGCACCTCAGGTGCATAGAGAGCATCAGGAAGAGACAACGTAGTCCCTTCAAGGAGCCTTGAATGATTCGTTTTTAATTCAAGAACATCTTTTTCATCATCGTTACCTAAAATGACAATTTGTGAATCCATCGGGTTGTGGTGAAAGTTCACAAGGATTAACTCGTTCCTGAACTATGCACTTGGTTGCTTCCGTATCTGCGATCCACTAAGGATCCCAGTTAGCAACAAATGCTTAGGAGCGCACATATTATCCAGGAGGGGTTGTGGAAGGAGGTACCTTAATCGACTTAGGACAATCCTAAGCATAAGATGCCTAATTTTCACAATCATAGTACTCACACGTGCTATATGCTTCTCTTTATTTCCTTATCCTTTTTCCCTTTCGCAATACCAATCTTAGGTCCAGAATCTTTTAAAGGAATGGATCCGGACGAACCTGATGTTAAGCTAATCCCACGCGTACTCAAAAGTGGGATGACTTTTAATTCCCCCACTAGATCGACATTGATGCAATATGACAAAGTATAATATCTTGATCGATCTATTCTCGAACCACTTTTGGTATGCTTTTAAGTTTTCTAGATACTATTCACTAACAGTACCATCCTTGCCATCCTATGAGACCTATAACCTAATGAGTGTCCTAACATTTCACATTCATTCAGAAGAAACTGAATCTTCTAACATTATGTATCATAGTCAGTGCTATCAAGTTCTCTTATTGGTAAACAAATTACCAACCTTATTTTAATTGCCATAGCTAAAGGTACATATTCTGTAAAGTGGACATCAGGCATATTTTCAAATAAATAAATTATCAAAAAACTCCATTATCCATATTGCATGATCAAAAATTTCGCTAAGCTCATAATCATCTCATACAAATATGAATTAGAAGTTTTTTATAACTTATTTATCACAATCTTCCATAAAACAAAATTTATGGAAAACATTATGGTTAAACTAATTAACGTTTTAGAAATATCACAAAGATATTTAACTTTATGCAAAACAAATTCACATTAAGTTATCTCATTATATATAACTACTAATATGTCATCTAGAGCTTTATCAATGACATATCAAACATGAAATTCAGATTATTATATAAAATGCATCTATATAATAAAATGAATCTATATTGCCAAACATATTCGAATAATAACATGTTACAAATTAAAGAGTTTCATAAAATGCCCAAATAGCAATATATAAAACATATTTATATAATTATATGAAACTTATTCAAATGTTACTCGCAAAATATAAACACATCTATAATATTATGAATTTTAAATTTTATGAAACCAATTCATAAGATACCACTAAGTTACATATTTAGTAGGTAACATGAAAATGAATCCATATTCATTAATTTGGGCATGGAGCAAATGCTAAAACAATTAGCAAAGTTTACTACAACCCATGTAATTCGTATATATAATACGCACTAATTGGCAATTGGTATGAAACATATTCACGTAATCGAATGTAACATATTTTTGTAACATGAAATATATTCAAATAGTAATTGTAATTAACTATATATAGAACAGATCTATATAATATTAAAATTTGGATGAAACAAGTTCATAATAAAGCTCGCAAATTATATAAAACGTATTCATATAATGTTGCAAACTTAAATTTCATGAAACAAATTCACAAAATAATCAAATATACTATACTTCCAAATAATAGCATGAAACTTGTTCATCATTTGTTAACTACAACAATGATGGAACTATTAACTAATTTAGAATTGCTCATGCTTTTGCATAAAATTATTAAATCATGAAAAATATTCATGTGACGGGATATTATATAAAACATATTTATATAATGTAACTCATGAAACATATTCATCTATCAATCAAGGGAATCTTTATATCACATAGATATTTATTGAGTTCGAGTAAAACAACTTTACGTTATACACACTAATTTTTATATATGAAACAAATTCATGTAACTTCAACTAAATGGATTGATAACAAGTTACTCGATCAATAAAATATCAAGTTGATACATATATAAAATGAATTTATATACGACATTAAATATATTAATGTTTTGTAATGAATTTACACATTCAGGATTAAAACTAATTCGAAACCTTAATTCAACGAATGAATTAAATGCATAAAACTTTATCAACTCGAACATCATAATCCAATTAAAAATCATGCCATGATTAATAATCTTAATAATTGAGTTAAAACCCAATAATAATAACCGAAAAATAATCTGATCCAAAACAGGAAAAAAACAGCCGAAAGCAACTTCGGCCCCATAACACATGATCAGCCCAAAATTAAAAACAAAAAGGGGAGATGGCGCAAAATTAAAAAAAACGCCCGGCATATATGAGTGAGTTAACTCATTCTCTCACTCTAACCTTAACCCTTTCTCCTTTCTGTCTGCCTCACTTGGCCCCTAAGATGGAGATTCACTCTCTCATTCTCTTTGCTTGCCTTTTGCTGGCCCGAGTCTCTCTTCCTTTCCCCTCTCTCTCTCACTTCGGTGCCATGGTGGTGGAGCTCTAAGCTTCACCCATGGCCCGTCGCCCCCATGGGCCGTTCGCCGATTATTATGCCCAAAAAAAAAACACCCATGTGATGTCAAACCGCCGCCACCAAAAGAATGGTTCTTCCCTTTGATCCACGCCAATCTGACGAGAGTTGACACCGTCACCGTGCAGATCGACTCAAACCGAGTCCGGTGAAGTCCCCCACGCGTCCAACGCGCCACTGAGGCTGCGGCGCATGGGTGCACGCGCCTCCAAGGCCGGCATTTTTCGCGGTGCTTTCTCTGTGGTTGCGTGGATCGACCTGTTCGACGGCTAATAAAGGAAGAGGAGGAAAAAAAGGTGGCCTCGTTGGCGGCGCGTGTCTACACGCGGCACCCTTTCCTCGTCGGTTTCTGATGGGTATGCCTTCAGAAAACTGCCTCTTTTCCTTTCTACTACCCTTTTTCTCGAAACCCCCCCCCCCTTTTTTGTTTTGGTAATTTGGTAGCTCTCGCTGAAGGCTACGAAAGCCTTGTATGAGCTCCGACCACCGCAAAAAAACTGCCGGGGAGGTGTGCAAGGTGTGGTCTGAGGCAGACGTCACGTAGTCATGTTTAGGGCTATGGATCTGGCTGTGTTCATAGTGGGCACAGATCATGACAGACTGGCTATTGGGTACTTGACCGTTTTGGTGAGGGCCACCGAGGCCTCACTGTATTCGCCGCTACCGTCACCACAAAGGTGCCGGTGATGGGGACAGTAGGCAGACATCTAAGGTCTCACCACCACCATGGTTAGGGTTAAGGTTAGGGTTTCGGGTTTACCCTTCCCCCTGCTCCCCTCTTCCTTTTTTTTTTGTTGGGTTTTACCGGGTTTTTCCCATTCATGAGTTCGCCGCAACTGATTATGCCACTAATTTGTTGTTTGAACTTGATATCATAATTAAACTGAATGCAAATTAATTAAAACAACATTTAATTTAATCCGTCATGCTTTCAAAATTAGGCTGCTAGAATAAATATGCTTTTATACTTTAGTCAATATTGTAGCAGATTTATTCAGTTTGAATCATTGGATGCGAAAAAAAAAAATTCAATCTTGCGGCACATTGATTGCACAAAGCATATACATCCATGAATTTGGATTAAAAACACAAGCTTTTGTTGATTCTGGGCATGCAAATTCTGTTAAACAACACATTCATGGGGAATCTCGACTAAAGATTCCATCTTTAAGTTGGGTCTGAATGTTATAATTGTATAAGCATGCTTCTGAATACGCAGGTTGCATAATTACGAAAATTAAGCAAATAACTAAATAAATAAGCATGCTTTTCAACAAATCGTGCTCAGCAGATTTATTAATTAATCAATTGGGACTAATCCAAACAGTTTGGCTTTGATACCACTGTAGGAAATAAATTCAGGACTAACTTGGATGCGGAATTGTACTGTCAGTAATACTCCACAATAAGAATACCAGTTCTTCAATAATAATAAATCCAAGCGGCTACTAGAGTCGCTTTATAGATGTCCACGTCCTAAACCCGAATTCCCGGTAGCGATGGTAGGGTTACCGTGAGGAGAGAGAGAGGAGTGTTATCAATATGTTTCGCACTCGAGGCTAACCCCCTTAAACCTCTTTATATAGGTTAGGGGGTAGCTAGGGTTGTCACCCTAGGCGACTTAAGTGGCCGTCGGGCCTAATCTAATTAGGCCCGTCCAACAATAACTTATTTTTTACCTTCTTTAGAATCTAATTTTGACCAATATTTTCTCATAAATTGTATAAGAAAATATATTTTGGCAACCTTCTTTAACCCCTTTGATGTTGCTGCCACCCATCATTTCGACTTGGCTAAAGGATACTCAGGAATAGATTTATGGTGTGTTTGGCAGGATTGAAAACCATTTTCCTAGCAAATAATTTTCCATGTATAATGATTTTTCATGTAAAATGATTTTCAACTCATATTTTCAGTTGTTTGGTAAAAGAAAAATGAACTTTCTGGATAATGAGTTTGATTAGCAAAAAATGAGCAAAAAAGCTAAAAATGATTTTCCTTAATGTTCATACCATATGTCGAGGAAATGAAAACATAATAGAGAAAGAGTTTGAGACTATGTGAGTGTCCAAGAAACCTAAAATTAACCTACACTCTATTCAAAGTAAAAATATTTACCATCATTCTAGGGAAAATGATTTTCCCCTAAAAACGAATTTCCCCTCCTTGTTTTACCAAACACCGTAAAATGAGAAAATCATTTTTCACCCCTACCCTTTGAGTCCTTGATTCTCTATTTAAGCATATTCAAGCTACAGTTTGTTCGTAAGAAATACAATTTTATAATGACACTTTTTTGTTTATTTACAAAACTTGATTATGATATCTTACTTGGAAAGGAAGCAAGTATCAAATAATTTGAACCAAGTTGTAGTGGTCCTAGCTGAATCTGCAGTGCGCTAATTTCGAATATGAACATGTTGATATGGTATTCATTTCAAAAGAACATGTACAAGATTAAATGTATGTTGTTACAAATTTACTTTGGGTTAATTTAGACATATGACATAGTCGAATTAGACAATTAGTTATCTTATATCAAAGTCAAATGATAAATTCTTACTATAACACACATTTTAAATATCTTGTTTGAGTTTAAAAGTCGTGTTATCATTGTTTTTCCAAAAAAAAAAAGAAAAAGTAATGTTATCATATATTGAAGAGTGATGATATATGTCTTGCCGCAAGACACCTAAAATGTCTTGCCTTACCTTGAAATAACATATTTTATAATTTAAAAATATCAACTTTTTAATGATTACACTTAGTTATAAATTATCAAGCCTAAATATTTGTCGGTTATGCCAATAAAATATTAAATGATATCCTAATCGTATCAACCATATCCACAAGGGCATATGATATGCATATTTTAGAAGCGTGGTAAATTATAAATAAAAATATAATTTCACACAATTTATAAGTTTTAATATACTTTTGCTATTCGATCATATCCTTTTTTCAATTTAAAATATTATAATATAGTTTTTATGACAAAACAAGCACTTAAAAAGTGTCTTATAGCTAGACATTTATCATTTTGCTAAATTAAATTTTACAAAAAAGGTATGATTGGATGTTAGAGGGTGTTACAACTTATAAATTGTGAAAAGCCAATCTTTTTATCCGCATTTTTTCATAATTAGAATTTATTCATTCAATATGCCACTATGGATGGGTTGATCACATTACATTGTCATTTTGTGTCCATTGTCATCGCCCATGAATATTAACGTGTTGCTCCTGGTCAAGACAATACATTTAAGAATATTTTGCTACATGGCTATATCATCACTAGGGATGGGCAACAGATCGGGTATCCATTAGGCTAAGCGGGTCGGCCCGCTTAAAATAGGGTCAATGAAAGGTCGCGTCAACAATGGAATGGGTAAATAATGGGTTGGCCCATTAAGGCATATTAACGGGTCAGACCGGGTTGATGCCCCGTTTAGTGATCTATTACTAATTTACATACTCTAATTATTTAAACTTATTACCAATGCTTTATATATATCAATGGTTATTATACACAGCTTTTTTATACAATTTTTTTCATTTTAAGATGGGTCAAGAGTGAGTCGCCCATGGACCGACCCAATTTATTTATTTACATAAAAGGCCCGACTCAACCCAAATTATTAATGAACTGACCATAATTCGACCAGATCTACTTTATAAAAGGATCAACCATAGTCCGACCCAACTCGATCCATTTGCCACCCCTAATCGTGCCCGTGTTTCAAACCAGGCTAGCAATTATTTTAGATTGGATGATTGAATAAGGGCAACTTTTCTAACCATAGTCATTAATTGCCATGTAGACAACGCCTAATGTGTTACTATGTAGCCTTAGGCTTTGTTCTTTTCGTTGGTAAATCCCAATTTACCAACTTCAACTTCAATCAATTTTAATTTACTATTTTAACCAACTTCTACCCATCATACAAAAATTATACCCACTTCAATAAAAAATACATACTTCAACTTACTTCAACTCACTTCAACCAACTTCACCCATTTCCTAACCTTTATTTTCCAATGAATAGAACAGACCCTTAATCGATGAAAAAAGCAGCTTGATCCTCTTATATAGTTATACACATAATTATTTTTAATGAATATAATTGAAACTCAAAATGAGGAAAAAAAGGTTTGTTTTGTATAATGAACTGAACCAAAATCATACAACATAGCCACTAATGTGGCAAGTCAAAAATTAGGCCCACAACTCATCAAACTCAAAAGTAGAAGACCTTTTTGAAATGCTTTGTAAATATTAAACCTATAAATTTAATATCTTTCTTTCAAACTGATGATATGATACAAAATCTCCTTCCATACACATCAAATGTACAGATTTTTGGGACCTTACATTGTGACTTTGATGTTTTGTTGTACGTATGAGAATAGTTTTTAATTATATATTTAAAATTTGAAATATGCTATAGAGATGCTTTGGTTGTTACTGTACATATCATTAACAAAGTTATATCTTTAGTGCAAAAGAGCATGGTATAGGCAAAATAACAATTTGAACTATCTTTTTTATCAGAAAAGTTAAAGTGCTATTTTATATGCAAAAATTATTACATGTACCAATTATACCGCTTCAATGTATAAATGTATTTTCCTAGATGGTCTCGCAGGCAATGTTAGTTCGCGTGTTTTCTTCTTCGAATGCAAGTTAATCATATTCATTGTGTATGTGATTTTCCTTTATTTTCTAAATTTATAACAAAATGCATTACTTTTGGTAATATTGGGAGTGATATTAGTATTATGATATAATGCATTATCATAATTGAATATTGTATCTCCTTTTTGGAAGAAAATTCAAGTGGCAATTAACTTTAGAAATTTTGTGAGAGTGACATGTGTCAAAAATTGACTAACTTTCATACATAATTGACTAACTTGAATTTTTTTTAAATAAAAAAGAAAAATATTAATTATTTCAAAAATTTTGTAAGAGTGACATGTTTTAAAAATTTAGAGGGTTTATATATATATATATATATATATATATATATATATATATATATATATCATAAACCTCTATTTTTACTATTTTTGACTCGTCAATTCCACTAACCTTTCCCATATATTCCCTAGGATTAGCGGAAAATTTGGTAAAAGTTGCTAACCTTTGCTCATAATTAGCTTATTTGGATCAATTCTCCTTTCTGTAGGTGTGTTGGCCTCAATTCGAAGAATTTAGGCACTTATCGGACTAAAAGTGAGCAAGGAGCAACATTTTGGGAAGGAACGAGGTTCGAGGACTAATTGGACAGGTCAAAGGCTTGAAGAATGAAAAGAAAGACACTTGCATGGCTAGCTGTGCATGTAAGCATGGCCGTGCAAGTCAGAAATTGAAGCCAAAAAGAACACGGCTGGGTGTGCAGCTTATGCATGGCCATGCGTTAGTGGCAGAAACTTTCCTGCAGAAGTCCACGGCTGGTCGTGCGTTTTTGCACGGCCTTGTGTCCCCTCAATTTTCTCTACTTAACTCTTTTGTCTGGTAGTTTTTAGGTATCTTGTATCTTTTTTTTCTCAGGCTCTCTTTAGGTGATTTCTAGGTTTTCTTTCCCCATACTTTTAGGATTAATCTAGATTCGATTAAAGGTTTCAATTCTTGGTTCTGATTTGTGAAATGATCTTGGCAATCGATTAAAGTACGTTTCTCTTCCCTTCTCTTTGCAATTTTTATCAAAGTTTGTATCTTTCGTCATGGTTTTCAGTTTCTTGTTTGTGATTGGAATCGCTAAGACGATTACTGGCCAAATTCCCTATCTTAGGTTGGGGTTAACCCCTATTATGCAATTTGGAATCATGTTTTAGGTTATGTGAATGAATGCCCATATTTATGACTGGAATCTCACTTGCCACGCCATATGTTTGATGAATTGTCTGAGAGGAAAGTATTCACGTTCTTAATTAGGATTTAGGGCTTCAACAAAAGTTGAATCCTTCGTCTAGAGCAACCTTGTGAGCAATTGAATTTCTTAACATGAAAACAGTTAGGGTTTCGATTAGGAACTGTTGATTACTCTATCCTGTGGCTTGTCAATCCCAGTTTCAAGAAAATAGATAACTAAGATTTATTAGCCAGTCTAATGACTTGCGAAAGTAGGCTTAGATGCATTCTAATTTGTAATCTTTCCATCTCAGTTGTTCGTGTGCGCAGGTTTGCATGATCTGGTCTAGATTTCAAAGAGCATAATAGCGTGGCGAATTCCAACCTAGGATCTTTTTTATTATTGAATTGAATTAGTTTTAGTATTATTTAGTCCCTATCAACCTAAATCCGTTTTTGCCTGAATTGAGTGTTGCAGTCAACCTAGTGGCCAAAACTAAGTTCCCCGTGGATACGACTTGTACTTGTTTTTGCTAGCTACAACTAGCACCATGCACTTCCGATAACATTTTAAGACAACAAATTTTTGGCGTCATTGCCGGAGAACTTGTTTGTTTTAGAATCAGAAGTGACCAAAACACTCTAGATTAGGCTTTCTATTTTTCTTTCTTTTTATTATGCTTTTCTTTTCCCCTGCTTGGACCGGCTTACGCTTGGTATAATTCTTGCTTTGTATGCATAGGCGCAGTTAAGGGGTCACAATCCACTTCCCTTGAATCTTGAGATTGAAGCAATCGCTTGCAGGCAAAGCCGCGCTCGCAGGAGGAAGAAAACGGAATCTGCAATGGCTGGATGGGACACTCGAGTTCTGAGAGACTATGCTATGCCATAATCATCGGGGATCACATCTTCCATAGTGAGCCTGACGGTTGAGGCACATAACTTTGAACTGTGGCCAGCCTTGATCTTACTAGTAGAGATCAATTCGGAGGTCACCCATATGAGAACCCCAACATGCACCTTCGCAACTTCCTTGCAAAGTGTGACACTGTCAAGATTAATGGGGTACCTACAGACGCAACTTGACTGTGCCTCTTCCCATTCTGTTCGAGAAATCGAGGCAGAGATTGGCTCCAGAATGAGGAGCCAAATGCTTTCGCCACATAGGATGCACTCTCTACAGCCTTCCTCAGCAAATATTTCCCGCTAGGGAAGACTGCCAAGTTGAGGGCGGACATCACTTCGTTCACCCAACTTCACGGTGAGTCACTGTATGAGACTTGGGAGAGGTTCAAGGATCTCCAACGCCAGTGTCCTCACCATGGTGTCCCCGATTGGCTCTTGATTCAAACTTTCTACAATGGACTAGAGCAAAACTTAAAAATGTCCATTGACGCTGCAGCTGGTAGTGCCCTTATGGGGAAATCTTATGGGGAAATCAATTGATGCTGCAAAGGCTCTCCTAGAAGACATGATTGCTAATATCTACCATTGGCCAAGCAAGCGAGCTACTCCAAAGAGGGGTAATGGCAAGTATGATGTCGATGTTGTGGATATGTTGGCTAGCAGGGTTGATGCCCTTGCCCAGAGGTTCAACAAGTTGGGGGTTTTTAATGTCGGGAGTTCTTCTGGTATGAATTATGAAGTCAATGTGATATGTGATGCATGTGGTATCCAGGGGCATACAGCTGCTGGGTGTCAAGCCCACTTCCAGGGAGTGGAACAAGATAATGCCCTGTAAAACTTCAACCCGTGCCCACAAAACAACCCATACTCAAACACATATAACTTGGGTGGAGAAATCATCCTAATTTCTTATACAGAAACAGTAATCCTGTACCACCCACTGCCAACTAACCCCCGGGTTTTCAGTCAAAGGTCCCTTATAATCAACCTCCCCAACAGAAATCAAACTTGGAGAGTCTTATAGAGCGTTTCATTCAGACTCAAACCAAGACTAATGAGGTTCTCAGTGAGCAAATTAATCAGCTTAACTCCAAGTTTGATGCCATGGCCTTTCATTAAAAGGTGATGGACAACCAGATCTCGCAAATCGCTCAACAGGTTAGCAGTTTGTCTCAGCTGCTGGGACAACTACCTGGCCAGCCCGAGGTTAAACCCAGGGGTCACATCAATGCAGTTTATACGAGATCTGATGGGTTAGTAGAGAGTCCTGTGATGGTGCTTCAAGAGACTGCTCCTGTTCCTGTACTTACAGGACCTATTACGATGTAAAAAGAAGGGAATGGGAGTTTAGAGGGGAGGAGTGATCAGTCACCTCCATCCCGCCCTTATCATCCACCCGTTCCATACCCTCAAAGGGTGGCCAGATCTAAGCTTAAGCCCGGATTTGTATGATTTTTGGATTTATTGCAGAGGATATATCTAGATACTCCTTTCTTGGAAGCTTTTAAAGAAGCACCCTCCCATCCGAGATTTTTGAAGGAGCTTCTTTCCAAGAAAGACCCACCTGAGGAGCCTTCAGTGACCCCTGTTGGGGAAATATGCAGCGTAGTCCTTAAGCGCCAGTCTCTATCGGAACAGCCTAATTTGGGCAGTTTCTCTATTCCCTGTTCCATTGGCGATGTGAAGATTGAGAGAGCCCTCTGTGACTTGGGGGCTAGCATGAGTTTGATGCATCTCTCCCTCAGTAGGACGTTGCAGCTCCTTGATCTGAAGCCTACTAACGTCACCCTTCTACTAGCAAATCACTCTATCAGGCGCCCTGCTGGTATACTGGAAGACATTCCAGTTCAGTTGGGCAGGTTTGTCATCCTGTGCGACTTCGTGGTTTTGGATATGGATGATAGCTCACAGGTCCCTATCGTTCTAGGGAGGCCGTTTCTAGCTACTGTGGTAGCGGTAATTGATGTGCCAACAGGAAAGATCTCTTTCCATCTTTGTGGGGAGAAGATTGACTTTTGCTTTCCTTCACCCATGGTATACCTAATGCTTACAGCACCCCCGATTCCTTCAGTTCATGGGGCCTCTGCTGCATCTACCCCTGCTACTAGGATCGAGGAAATTGGTAGGGATCCGATGCCCCAAGGGAGGTTATTTGCTACATTTGAGTCCCCTTCACTGCTCTCAGCTAATTTTGGAGGAACCCTTGCACATCTTGAAGAGGAGATGTTTCCACTCCCTTCCACCTTGTCATCCTCTACTACCACTTAAGGTAATGGTCAGGCTCGGAACCTAAAATAAGCGCTTCTTAGGAGGCAACCCAAGTTTCAATGCTTTTGAAAAAAAAAACAAAGAAACGGAAAAAAGGGGAAGAAAAGGAGAAAAAAAGGGGGATGAAGAAAAAGAAAACAAGGAAGAAAAAGGAGAAGAGTCAAAAGGTTGAAAAAATAGCAAGTTTTGAGTCAGGCACGGCGCACGGTTAGCCGTGCATAATGCGCACGACCGTGTGTATCGAGCAGAAAGTCCCTGCAACCTTACTCGGCTGGCCATGCATTTTTGCACAACCATGCGTCTGAAACTTAAACGCACGGCTAATCGTGCGTGGGACGCACGACCGTGCGTCTTGGTTTTCAAAAGTTTCCTGCTCGATACTCTCTCTTTCCTCCTCTCCCCATTTCGCATTCTCTTTCACATCGTTATCTCTCTCTCACATCCGCCAGCCACCCCTCTCTCTCCTCAACCACTGGCGCTGCCTCCCACACCTCTATCGCCGCCCACCGGCGACCTCCGAGCACCCCGAAACCCATCGACGACCCCCTCTTTCGCCCCTCTCCTTCACCTTCTTTATCCTCTCCCTTTCTTCTTCCCTCCCTTCACACCTGACCACCACAAACCGACAAACACTGGTGACCATCGGCCTTCTCCACCGCCCGCTGTCGTCGGTCGCCACCCGCCCGAGCCGGCGCCATCCGCCACTCTCCATTTCTCTCTCTTTTTGCCCATCCTTCTCCCTCCTCTGCCCCTCTTCCTCTCTCCATTTCATCTCTCTCTAGCCGGCGACTTTCCGACGATGCCACTCTGGTCCACCGGTAGCCCCATCACGCACCTCCCATCCACTACCAGTCATCTACTCAGTTGCCAGTTTCGGCCAACATCACCACCCCTCCTTTTCCTCTTCAAATTCCACCAATACACAAAACCCTAACCCTCACCCATCTCCAATTCCCATTTTTTTCATCAATTTGGGGTTGGCTTTGTGCAATTGGGTGTATCTTTGGGTTGATTCAAGCACCATTCTCCTTCAATGCCTCCCAAGAACAAAGGCAAGGCACCCGCTTCCTCCTTGGCACCATCCCAGACTCCACCTTGCCCACCGACTCCCCCACGAGGCAACCGTGCTCAATCTAATCTTTCTCATGCAATTAATAAGTATGGTATTGTGTTTGTGGATGATGTGCAACGTGAACATGCTTTGGTTACTAGGAAGATTAGTGCCCCTAAGTATATTGATGTTGAATTATTGCAAGCATTAGGCATGTGGGAGGATATGAACACATTGCATGGTCATTTGGGTTGGCATGACTATGTGTAATTGCAATTTCCTGTGTATGAAAAGTTGGTGTGGGAGTTCTTTAACTCTTTCACTATTGATACTGCGGGGGAGGTTCACAATAGGCGTTGTTACATTCGTTTTTGATTGGGCGATCTCACACATGAGATGAATCTCCACCGATTTAGCGAACTATTACAACTCCCACCGAGTGGTATAGTTGATTTTGTTCAAAGGGAGTATGATCGGAGTGAATTTTGGGAAAAAAATTACATGTCATGGCTAGCCTTATGTTTCCCGCTCCTCCAAAGCCACATCCATATGCAACCCTGTCCTTAGGTACCTTCAGTGCCTCACGACAAACATTATCTTCCCTCATTTTGATAGCCAAGCGGTGCCTAAGAGAGGTGAGCTGTTTATCCTACGGGTGGCTTTGCGTAGGGTTCGTCCCTATACTGCCTTCCACATCCTGACCCAACATGAGGAGCAACCTAAGAGTCGCACCTCAGTCATCGTAGCGGGTGGCATCATCACCTCTCTTGCTCACGGTTTGGGGCTTGGGAACCTTTTCCCCCTTATGCCAATCCTTTGTGAAGGTGCCTACCTCAACTTAGAGGCTTGTGTGCATATGCAGCCTTTTACAATGGTGGGCAGTTAAAATTTGGGTCATCCATTATCGTCATGCAATCTTTCCCTTGCCCGACACCCCCCATACCACCATCACTAAGAAAGCTAACTGGAGCTACGACAATATATATATATATATATATATATATATATATATATATATA
>JACYFF010031954.1:14960965-15014129 GCA_017589665.1 Selenicereus undatus | reverse complement strand
ATAAGGTCTTGTGTAGGATGAGTAGAATGAGGTGATCACTAGTGATCAGTAACTATTGTGTCAGTGATCGTTAGCATTACCTTGATGATCAACACATCTTGAACAAATTTTCAAAGGGATCCTTAAAAGTATATTGATCACCAAGGTAATACTAACTATCCCTAAAACAATAGCTATTGATCACTACTAAGATAAGGTGATCAGTAGCTATTATGTCAGTGATCGTTAGTATTACCTTGGTGATCAACATATCTTGAAATTTTTTTCAAAAGTTACCTTAAAGGTATGTTGATCACCAAGGTAGTACTAACAATCACTTAAACAATAGCTACTGATCATTAGTTCATTACTGATCACCTCATCCTACTCATCCTATCCAAAACGTCATCCTACCGGAGTCACCCCCATATATATATATATATATATATATATATATATATATATATATATATATATAGTTAAAAAAATGGCATGATTGAATAGTTGAAGGTGCCAAACTTATAAATTCAGAAAAAAAACTATGTTTTTATCCATAACTTTTCATAATTAGAAATTACGTGTATAATATGCCTTCATGGATGGGTCAATCCCATTAGGGTGTCATTTTGTATCTGTTACTAGCCCACAAATATTAGAGCTTTACCATTCTTAATTAATTCAAATAATTGAAAAGTTTGTGATTTTAAATCATTTAACATGTTACTCTTGGTCAAAACAAAATACTTAAGATCAAAGTGTCTTACTATAAGAAATATATCATCATTCTATTTCAAATCTAGCCTAGAGTGCCAAAATATATTACCCTTAAACTCTTGGTTAAAGGTGCTAAATACGTCTCAACTTTAAAAATGAGATAAATGTCCCTTGACATTATTATCCCATCTTATTTCTTTTTATTAGTTAATGATGTGGCAAATTAAAAAAATGACACAACTTGTCAAAATGGCGTACCTTAATTTAATGTATATTGTGTTAAATGTAATTTTTTTAATTGCTAAAAACAACCAAATTAAATAAAGTCTTATGATCGAATAATATAATGCATCATATATTTTTTTTCCCACATTGTGATTTGGCCAACAATAAATAAAGTAAATTTTTCCTCCCCCTTTAAAAACAAAGACCTGCCCAAGAGATCATCTAGGCAGATTGAAGTCTTTCATTTCAATCTTATAATCTTGTTTAGCTTCATAATTTAACTTACAAATAGAAACGTTTTAACAAAAATAGATTTTTTTGATGTAACCCTTTTATACCTATAGCTAATATGAATTATCCAAAAATTATTTTACATATTATCAAATCAAATTATGTTAGGGACATGAAAAAAACACAAAATTAATATATATATATATATATATATATATATATATATAATTATTTTTATATAAGGAGGGGAGAATGAATTATATATAATCTAATTTCTAGAGCGTAGCATACGACATTTTAAAATTTTCATATGAATTTATTTTTAATTAATCTTATAAACACAAGCATTTTTCCACCAAAAAAAGCATTTTATTAATTTTTCAAGAAAGGTGAAAAATGTATCAAGAAATAAGAGAGTATAAAAAAATAGACAACAAAAAGGTGATACCGGAATGTGCTATGCTCTATTGATGGGAATGAAATCCTCAATTGGTTTCAAATGAGCCTATGAAATAATTTTATAGAAAAAAGAAAAAAATAAAGAATAATTCATATATCTTTATGATATTTGATCACTGAATATAATTGTGTAAAGTAGATTATGTAACTCTTTTGGAAAAATTATTTATTCTATTTATGCAAGAATATGCTTATGTGGCTTTTTTCTTTCCAAATCTTGCCATATCACATTTTAGGAAAGCCACATCATCAATTAACATAAAAAATTAAATTGATAAAGTAACTCAATTAAAACAATGGATATTTACCTCATTTTTAAAGTTAAGGGGCATTTTGTTACATTGACCAAAAGTTCAAGGGCTTTTTATTTTTAGAATTCATCTAGGCTAGCAATTATTTTAGATTGGATGATTGAATAAGTGCAAGTTTTCTAACCCAAGTCATTAATTGCCATGTTGACAAAGGCCAACATGTTATTATCCTTAGGGCCTGTTCTTTTTGTTGTTAAATTTCATTTTGCCAACATCAACCTACTTCAATCAATTTGAACTTACTTCTACGAGTTTTAACCAAAAAAAAAAAAAAAAAATCCAACTTCAACTCATCTCCTTCAAAATTTTCACAATTTATAAATTATCTTGTCAAAATTAATTATGTTTTCAACCAAAAAGATACCCTGCATTATTTTTATTTTTTTTTGTGTGGGTGTCTTGAAGTACTAGTTTGTAAATTATTATGTAAAAATGATACTTACAAAAATTTCCTCAATAGATACATTGAAAAATGCCATAATTAATCTTTTTGATGCAAAAAGTCATAAATAATTTAAAAGTTATTAACGTATTAGCATTTACAGCAACACTTCTTAAATTATTAAAACGAATGCAATCCATAAATTTATAAAAAAATTTGCATTTACAACAACAATTGTTAAATTATTAAAACGAATGCAATCTATTAATTTATCAAAATTTTAGCTACTTTTTAAATTTTGAGAAATATTATGCCAAAAAGTAAACAAAAAAAAATAAATTATTTCCACTTTTTTACATTAACCAAATTCAACCCATCATACATATATATATATATATATATATATATATATACACCAACTTCTTCCCACTTCAATTCACTTCTATCTACTTTAACAAAAAAAATATCAACTTTAATTAACTTCAACTCGCTTTTATCAATCTCAACCAATTTTGTCAATTTACCAACCCCTATTTCTCAACGACAAGAACCGACCCTTAATTGATGGAAGTTACCATCGTTAGTCAATGAAAAATGCAGCTTGCACCTCTTATATAGTTATAAACATAATCTACGCAAACAATTGGGCCCACCACTTATCAAACTCAAAAGTGGAAAGTTTTGTTCAAATAGTTTATGAATATGAAACTTATAAACTTAATATTTTTTTCTTTTCAAACTAACGACGTGAGATGAATACTCTACATACACATTCACACATAGAAATGTTTGGGGCCTTGCATTGTGACTTTGATGTTTTGTTGTACGTATGAGTATAGTTTTTAATTATGTATTTAAAATTTGAAATATGCTATAGAGATGCTTTGGTTTTTACTGTACATATCATTAACAAAGTTATATCTTTAGTGCAAAAGAGCATGGTATAGGCAAAATAACAATTTGAACTATCTTTTTTATCAGAAAAGTTAAAGTGCTATTTTATATGCAAAATAACAATTGGAATCATAGATAGATTCGTTCCAAGTTAAAAATATGCCATACAATTTGAATCATATTATTAACTAATGTGCTATGTCGTTTGTATAATTTCAAAAAGTAAGGGACACAAAAAAAAAAAGAAATGAGAATGCAATTCCAGTGTGTATAATTTTAAAAAACTATATCCCAGCTCTAAGTTCCATCTAGCTCGATTCGTGACGAGGTACACCTAGACGCATGCAATTACTTGGCGCAGGAGAATTGGTCGTTGTCCTGTATGAGACAACTAGAGGTACCTCCTATGATTGACTCCGTCAATGGAGGAACAAATAGCCAAGCATGTGCGCGTAAATAGTGACTTTAACTAAAACCCCATTGGACTATGACCAGGCGTTTGTCTGGGGGTAGCCGCGTTTGACTGAAAGTGACGCAAAGGTGTAATGTTATCAATTATGCAGGTGTTGTTTGACAATTACCTGTTAGTTATTGATTAATTTTGTTAGCTATTAGTTGATTATATTAGATATTTAATTTAGGTTGTGTTTGATAATAATTTTTTTAGTATTGTTTATATTTTAATCAAATCAATATACTAATTAGTTAATTTTTAGCATTCGGTAATCTAATATTTTGACTAGTATTTTAAGTAGCGTTTAATATTTTAAACAACGTTTCTGAAAAGCTAACATGCCCTATTCGGTAAAATTAACTATTTAGGAAGCGGATAGCATTTTAGATAGCAGATAGCTGTTCACGTAGCTGATAGCGTTTTAATTTAGCTGTTAGCGAATAACTGTTTAGATGAGCAGTTGAAACAAATGGGTTTGGTAAATTTAGATGCTGAGTTACTGATTAATGTAAATTGACATAAAAGGATATAGATAATTTTCAAGTATAAAATTTTTAAAGGATATTTTTGACAAAAAAATAAAAATAAAATAAAACACTACTTTTGAGTGTCAAAAGTTAATACTGTTAGCTTTTAAAAAATGCTGCTTAAAACGGTAAATGCTACTTGAAACGTTAGTCAAGATATTAGATTACCGAATACTAAAAATTGATTGATTAGTGTATTGACATGATCAAAACACAAAACACTACTCAAAATATTGTTGCTGAACACGACCACAGTACTAGCTTTTGGCATTCAAAACTAGCATTTCATATTTTTTTGGCCAAAAAGTATCCTTTGAAAATTTTATATTTGAAAATTATCTATATCTTTTTGTGTCAATTTGCATTAATTAGCTAACTCAACAGCTAAATTTATCAAACACATTTATGTCAACCGCTAAACTAAACAACTGTTCGCTAACAACTAAATTAAAAATGCTATTAGCTATCTAAACAGTTATCCGTTACCTGAATCGCTATCCGCTGCCTAAACAACTAATTTTGCTGAACATGACTTTAACTGATTGTATTAGCTGTTTTCAGAAAAATTATTTGGTAAAATTAGCTGTTCGAACAAAATTATTTTATAAAATTTCACTTATACTCTTAGCTAAATGTCTTATTCTTTTTCGCATAACAATTTTTATAAACTGTATATTCACCTTTCTTCTAAATATGAATTAAGAATTGTAAGTTATACAAAATTATATTTATAAATTTCCTAATTTTGGTTATGACAATACTTTTGTTCATTTTTATCATACTTTCCTTATTAAAATATCCGAAATTTATGTGATACAAACATACTTATCTATTGCGTAAGACAAATTAAAACAAAATATTTGAAAAATTTTAGTAAATATTAAAATAAAGAGTGTTAACTTAAATATCATGACCACTCACAATATGTCACTTTAGAAAGTATTTATTAATTGTTTGTTGTGAGTGGCATTTGAAGTAATTTTGTGAAAATCGTTATGGTCAATATAGTTAACTTAATGGTAAAAATCAAAAAGTTTTTTGAAAAAGTTATTCTAAAGAGCTTTTTATAAAATAGCTTTTTGGGTTCACAAAGCTAATACAAAAAACTCTTCAACCAAACACTCTAAAGAGCTTATTAACTAGAGTCAAACAGTTAATGGCCTCAAAAAAAAAAAAATTTAGAAATAAAAAGTTCTTTACCAAATAGGGTCATAATGTTAATATATATGTAATATAATGAGAAAACAATTAGTGTCATGTTTGGTTACTCAGGTTGTGTTTGGCAATAGCCAATAGCATTTTGAGTAACTTTTAGTATTTTGATCAAGTTAGCACACAAATTTTTTAAATTTTTAGTGTTCGACAATCTAATATTTTGACTAGCATTTTAAGTAGCGTTTTTGAATAGCTAACAGTATTAGCTTTTGACATTTAGAAGTAGCATTTCATATTTTTTGATGAAAAAATATCCTTTGAAAATTTTATATTTGGATGTTATCTATATGCCATTTTACTTCAATTTACATTAACCAACACATCTAATAGCTCAATTTACCAAACACATTTATTTCAATAGTTCATCTAAACAATTATCTATTCACAACTAAATTAGAAATGTTATCAGCTACCTAAACAACTATCTGTTACCTGAACTACTATCCGCTACCTAAACAACTAATTTTGCCAAACAGGACCTTAAAGTTGATAATGAAATCACCATGGTAATTTCAAGCTAAAAGGCCCAAACCAAGGATAAAGATGGGAATCAAAGAGAGGGAGATACAGGTGAAATTTATCACAAGATGGGATGAGTTTTTGCCCTTGTGAAAGAAGAAAGAGATGAACCCTAACACATTGTTTGGATTGAGATAGAGAGGGGGAAGGGAGGGGAAGATAGGGGAAGGTAATAGAGGGAAAGGGAAGGAAAGGAAAATGATTTATACTCACCTCATTTGGATATGTTGTAAAAAGGAATGAAGAGGAAATGAGGAGAACTATTAAAAATCTTTTCTTCCCCTCCTTTCCCCCTAATTTTGGGAGTGAATAAATATGAGGGGAATGGGGGGGATGAGGGTGAAATATTCCCCGGCCCTTGATTACCATTCCCTCCCCCTCATTTAATATTTTCAAACAATGGGAATAAGTGTTTATTAACATTTGTCCCCCCCCCCCCCAATCCAATCATACTATAAATCAATTTATCACAGTACCACTTTAATTACCTCAAATCAACTACACCCAATATGTTTTAACCCAAACAGAAAATATACTAATTTATATTTTAAGTATGTAAATCGTTATATAAATCTTGCTTAATAATAATAGTTAGTCATTTTTTACGAATAGTTTAAAGAGACATTATATAACTATTGTATTTTTTTTACAGATTAAACAATAATATTCTTATTTTTGTTCTCTATTCTCTTAAAATAATATCATACACAACTTTTAAAAGAAAAAATGTTAAAAATGGGTAAAAAATTGCATGAAATAACTATCTAATCTTTATTAAAAAAATCAATTTAAAGGAGGACAAACATTAAAGATGTGCAAATCTTACAATTATATATTTAGATAAAAAAAATATATCCAACCATTATTTAAATTAATTACTTTGTAATAATGCAAATGTTTGATATATAAGTAAAAGATAATATCTTCTGCTTCTTTTATTCAATTTTATTCGGTTTTCATTATAACTATTCTTGAACTATGATGCTAGTGATAAGAAAATGAGTTGTAGTATTCCTATTGGTGTCAGCCCATTAATAAAATTTTACTTGATTAGACATTAGTAGGTTAATTAATAAAAAATTTGAATTATTGAATAGATTATTAATGGGTCAAACTGCCACAACCCATTAGGCATTAATATGCTCTAGATAGGCTGCTCCCATAAATGGCCGACCTGCAATAACCCCCATAAATGGCCAACCCGTAATAAACTTTCTTTTAATGTACAGGTCAATCCATCCAAATCAAAGGGGTTTGTTTATTTCCCTCCCTATACAAGATGTTCATATATTATAATGAAAAATTTGACTATTTTTAATATTCTTTTGAGAAATTATAATTACTATAATTTTTCATTAAATACTAATAATTTTGAGTAATAAATATGCAAATTTTTTAATTTTTGACAAAAAACAACTCATAGAAAAAACGCTTGAAACACGTTGGATCAACCCAAAATCCGTAAAACTGAAATATACCTGACCATATTTTACCCGAATTCAAAATATACCAAATTTGTATTTTATCCGAATCTAAATACGTCCGATCTGTATTTTATCCACCCCTGAAACTGATAGGTCTACTTGTTACAGTGGTCATCGGAAGACTCCATGACTTGGGGTCTTCATTGACTAAACAAGTCATCGCCCCCCTCCCAATTTCCATGCCTTCTCTTCTAATAACAGCCATCGGCTCTTCCTGGTTCCTATGGCGGCCTTATAAAACCCACCAATCCTCTCCATATGATCTCGTTCTTCAAATAAAGTCCTCCAAATACACAAAACAAGAGCCAGCTAACCAGCAATTGCTTCCTCTTGCAAGATGATACCCATTTTAGCAATTTCAGCTCTCTTTCTAGCAATCACGGTCGAATGCCAAGTCATTCGACCAGACTGCCAAGAGAAATGCGGCAATGTCACCATTCCTTACCCATTTGGCATAGGCAAAAACTGCGCCTTGGATGACAATTTCGTGATCACCTGCAACTATGTCGATCCCGACCGTCCAAAGCCAGTCCTAGGCGGTCATGGTGCTCTCGACATCATAGACATATCCCTGAATGGTACCTTGAGAAAATACACTTACGTAGCGAGTGACTGTTACACGCGGGGAGGGAATTTTAGCCATAGGAATCACGCCTCTAGCAGGCTACCAAAATTCTTTTACTCCGCCACTCGTAACAAGTTCACGGCAGTGGGGTGCGACACCTACGCACGACTGACAGGATCCGCCCGCCACCAGTGGTACCGTTCTGGATGCATGTCAATATGCTACAACAAGTCCAGTGTTACGGATGGATCCTGCTCTGGCATTGGATGTTGCCAATCCTCCATTCCCAAGCAGCTCTCCCAGTTCAATGTCGAACTTCAGAGTTATGACAGACATGCTCAAGTATGGGATTTCAACCCGTGTAGCTATGCTTTGATAGTTGATGCGAACTATTTTTACTTCTCCACCAAGTTTCTACAAAATATGTCCGACAAAGTCCCCACGGTGCTCGATTGGGCAGTTGGCTATCAAAATTGCACAGAAGCTAAGAAAAATACAAGCAGTTATGCATGCATAGATCACAACAGCTACTGTCAGGACTCCGACAATGGTCCTGGCTACCGATGTTTTTGCAGCTCAGGCTACAAAGGGAACCCATATATAAACGGTGGTTGTGCAGGTATGTGAGTTGCTGCATAATGTACTTGGCCTGTGTCCGGGCAATTGTCCTTCAAAAGGTCATCCCCTGAGCACATCAGGTCCATCAACACCCCCCCCCCCCCGGCCCCCTCCCCCCCAAAAAAGAAGAATTAAAGCTCTGTGTGTCACACAACAATTTCCAAATATTTCAATTCAGCAAAGCTATAAGAGAGAAACTATGATGGTGAAGTCTGAGAATTCTAGACTGACATATTATTCTTGCAGACGTCAATGAATGTGAGGATCAAAATATGAATGACTGCACCCACGGATGCCATAACGGAGTAGGGAGCTATACTTGCTCATGCCCAAAATGGTTCCGTGGAGATGGTAAAAGGAATGGAAAGGGCTGTTCACTGGACCAAGGCAGTATTATCCACATCATAATTGGTAACCTCTGCTACCTGTGATTGTCTTTAATTGCAGTTTCACCGTCTTCAGTTTTTCCTTCAATTTTTCCCCCAGGCCCCTTCGAAGAGGAAAAATATTTAATTTTTGCGTTCGGAAGTAGCTTAAGATTTTTCATGCACTCGAATTAAACAGAGAAAAGTATATGAATGGGATGTATTTCTAGTTTCTTTCTTTGTTTTCTAGAACAATATTATCCAGAATTCCATATTTACATGATCAAATTAAAGCAACATTCTAGACTCATTTTTCCAAGCAGGCATAGGGATACTCCTCATTTTCCTAGCAGCAGGAAGCTGTCTTCTGCATAGTTATAGAAGAAAACAAATGCACATCAGACGCAAAGAAAATTTCTTCAAGCAAAATGGTGGCACAATACTTCAGGATAGAATTGATAGAAGTGACAGTTCCATCAACACTGTCAAAATTTTCAAAATAAAGGAGCTTGAGGTAGCTACTGACAACTTCAATGAAAGAAGAATCTGTGGCGAAGGAGGGTTTGGCACCGTCTACAAGGGACACTTGTCAGATGGCAACGTAGTTGCAATCAAGAAGTCTAAAGCAGTGGATGTGAGACAAAAAGAGCAATTCATCAACGAAATTATGGTGCTCTCTCAGATTAAGCATCAGAATGTGGTAAGGTTCCTGGGATGCTGCTTTGAGACAGCAGAACCTTTGCTTGTGTATGAGTTCATCCCAAATGGAACTCTATCTGATCACATACACAACAATGGCAGCATTCCGAGAATGTCATGGAGCACCCGCTTGAATATTGCAACAGAAACTGCTGGAGTTTTGGCATATTTGCATTCTGAACATTCTCCGCCGATCATCCATAGAGACATCAAGCCCACAAACATCCTCCTTGATGATAACTACTCTTCGAAGGTCTCAGATTTTGGTTGCTCAAGGTTGATTTCCAAGAATGAAAATGAGATGTGCACGATGGTTCAAGGAACTCTAGGCTACTTAGACCCGGAGTACCTACAAACAGGACAATTGACAGAGAAAAGTGATGTGTACAGCTTTGGAGTAGTCCTCATAGAGCTTCTTACAGCATTAAAGGCTGCATCTTTTGAGAGGTTCAATGAAGGCTGCACTTTGGTGAATTACTTTCTCTCCTCGATGAATGACAATAGCGTTTTGGAAATTCTCGACGAGGGAATAGTGAATGAAGATAATGCCAAGGAGATAATGGAAGTAGCCAATATTGCAAAAGCATGTGTAGCAGTTAAAAGGGAGGAAAGGCCAAGAATGAATGAAGTAGCCGGGGAGCTACAGGGTTTATTGACGATGTTAAAGCATAAATGGGCAACAGAAAACTTGAACATGGAAGAAACTGAATACTTGCTTGGTGATGTGCCTGCTGATCATTGTGGAAGTAGCATTCCAACATCTGTATACAGTGGCACAGCGGAGGGTTTCATGGCTTTGAACATTGATGGTGGTAGATGAATTTATTCAAATATTACCTGTTCAGTACCAGTACCATCAATAAAGCAACTTCGCTTGCTGTTTTAGTTGTCTTCTAGATTTTTAATTAGTCTTCTGTCGATGTACTCTGTTTTTCTTTCTTAGTAAAAGAAATAAGCACGTATTGCACACATGTTCCAGTACTCATCTGTTCATGAAGCTTAGGCTTAGAAGATTAAGCATACTCCGTATATTGAGATATTACTTGGAAAAGATATTCGCCTGCAACAGTTAGATGAAGACTATGCAAAAAATTTTGGTCTTTACTGACTAGAGATCCTAATTCTGATAAGATACGATGATCCACCCCAAAATTTGAAATACGGAAAATAAGAAAGGAAAACAACATGCCCAGTTACTTTTTCGCTCAGTCCAAGTGGCTTCATAGATTGTGCATAGGCAGTTAACAAAAGAATAAGTTTAAAAAGTACCAATTCAGGTGATCCAAAGATTTAACTCTGTGATTACCGATTACATTAAAAACGCCATAATGAAGACACTGAGCAAACAAACTGACTGAACGCATAGATGTTGAGCAAAGCAAAGCAGCATAACTAATTGGACCAAGGTGGTAGCATAGAGTGATTTTGCCATGCATAGTTTGACATACCTCAACCCGTACAAGATGGCAAATGTGAATGAGAGAACTAAGGGACATTACAAGCTCAAAGAGGAGGTGTTGGTGCTGTTGCATACGAAGAACTTTCGTTTTGTTAAGATAAATGCATAAGGACTAACCCTTTGGAAGCGTGTGATTTCCCAGTTGTCTTTGAACCACGAACAGTGTGTGTTGCAATCCGGAGGCTACTAGAGTCCCGGTAGATTCCCACGTCTCAAACCCGAAGAATTTGAACGGTAATGCGTTTGAAAACCGAGAGAGAGCAAAAGCACCGCACGAGTAGTTTTTTTTTGTATACTTCCTTTTTTTTTTCTCTTAATCACTAAGATTATTAGGGTATTTAGCCCCAAGCTGCCACCCCCTATTTTTAGGTCACACCTCCCTGAAAATGAGGAAAGTGGCCGTTTGGCTATTTACTAAAATTAGCCTTCAGCTCCCACTCGGCCACTTAAGTCGTAACATCATCTCTTAACAATGTTTCCTCTCAAAAACGCGTCATACCAGGAATGAGACGTGCGACCAAAAGTAACAGGTAGTGTTTTGTTAAGATACCGTCAATCTAACAAAGACACTTTCAACATTAGCGATGTTACCCTGAATCATCCTCACATTGCCAATGACATACAACGTCCCTTTATGTCTGATATATCATATGGTTATAATCTCAATATAACCGCCCGGGCTGATATAGCAATGATGGATCGATTCTTCCTCAGACACTCATAATGCTCCATTTTAGCATGATAGCTTTCCTAATATGTTCCGCTGGACTATCTATTTTATAGCCCTTGGAGTTCACATCAAAGTAGCTGCATCATGCTTCAAATTCACATCATGGTTCTAGGTCAAAGGGTGTCATCTAAATAGACTACGAAGTCTATAGGGATCACATAGTGACAAGGAAGGGATTCAATTGTCACTCCCCTGGTCGACTTAAGCACACACAGTATGAATGTGTGTCATGGTATAACTCCCACTGAGGTGAGCTGTCACTTTATATACCATGCGAATTACAAGTCCGGTCTTTTTCCTTAAAACTGACTAGAGTTACTTGGTTACCGTACAAAACGCAACCTCCGTACTCAAAATTCGGCTTTAGGCTTCGATATAAGGTTGTGTTATATCCAATTTACTCAAAATCTCATCTTAGACTTACTAAGGCGACTATTCATTATCCGCATTACTAGAATCGCGGTGACAACCAATATTGCACACCTAGTGTCAATATGATCAAGTCTTATCCTGCCCGCTACTTAGGCGTCAAGATTGATCATCCATGTGATAAGATGATCAGAAGCCTAGTGACATTTAGATATGCCTGATCAAACAACCACAATATAGTAATGAACATTTCGTAAAAGAAACATCAATCTTTATTCAAAAGAAACATTCATTACGTATGTCCAAAACAAAACATCCCCAATAACTAAAACCTACGAAGACCTAAACTCATCACATGAGTTTTGAACGTATCTCTAGGAGTAGGTTTAGTTAAGGGATCAGCAACCATCTTACTAGTAGGTAAATATTTTACAATAACTTCTTTCAATTTTATTGCGTTTCTTACAAAGTGATAACGCCTTTTGATATGCTTAGCCTTCCTACTATGGAATTTAGGATCCTTAGCATATTGGATAGCGGCAGTATTGTCGCACCACATTTCCACAGGATCATCAACTCTCGGAGTGAGATTGAGATCCTGAAGAAAACTCCTGAGCCAAATCGCCTCCTGAGCGGCGAGACAACAAGCGACATACTCTGCTTCCATAGTTGATAGAGCTATGCATTCCTGCTTCTTGCTGCACCAGGATACGGCTCCCCCACCAAGAGTGAATACATATCCAGAGGTAGACTTAGACTCATCTAAATCACCACCCCAGTCAGCATCAGTGTAACCTCTTAATTTCAAGTCCACTCCTTGGTAGCAAAGTACCAAGTCGGTAGTCCCCCGAAGATAACGCATTATCCTCTTGACGGCTTGCCAATGAGCGATTCCGGGGTTACTTTGGTAACGACTTACCAAACCAACCGCGAAGCAAATGTCAGGCCGTGTACATAACATGACATACATTCGGCTTCCTATAGCACTAGCGTATGGGACATTGCTCATCTTCTGTTTTTCAACTTCTGTTTTCGGGCATTGTTCTAGACTTAAAGTTAAACCCTTGTCTACTGGAGTATCAACGGGATTGGAGTAATGCATCCGAAAAGGTTCTAGGACTTTCTCAATATATGCCTTTTGGCTTAAACCAAGAAGTTTCTTCGAACGGTCTCGGAGAATCTCCACACCTAGGACGTACCTAGCTTCACCCATGTCCTTCATCTCAAAGACGGAGGATAACCACCACTTGGTGGCATTGATCATCTCCAGATCACTTCCAGCTAGTAGGATGTCATCGACATACAAGGTAAGAAGCATAATTCCTACACTTGTCCTTTTGACATATACACAGTGATCGTCTGAAACCATTGTAAAGCCAAATGCAGTGATAGTTTCATGGAATTTGAAGTACCATGCTCTAGAAGACTGTTTGAGGCCATATATGGATTTTTTAAGGTAACAAACCTTGTCTTTCTGGCCTTTTGATACAAAACCAATAGGCTGGACCATATATATTTCTTCCTCAAGATTTCCATTTAGGAAAGCAGTCTTCACATCCATTTGGAACAGTTCTAAATCCAAATGGGCTACTAGCGCCAGAAGTAAGCGAATTGAGGCTAGTCTCACCACAGGAGAAAAAGTTTCCTCGTCGTCTACACCCTCAACTTGGGTGTAGCCTTTCGCTACTAAACGGGCTTTGAACTTATCAATTGACCCGTCTGCCCGACGCTTAACCTTGAAAACCCACTTGTTTCCAATGGCTCTGCGTCCGGGGGGAAGGTCAACTAGATCCCAAACTTCATTCTTTGCCATCGAGTCCAACTCATCTCTCATGGCATCCATCCATTCCTTATCATTTGGTGATTCCAAAGCCTATACATAAGAAGTTGGCTCTTCTATTTCTAAAGGAGCACAAAAGAAAATTTCCTCTTCAATTTGAAAAAAACGTCGTGGAACTCTTCCGCGCTCACTCCTTCGAAACACTTTAGGACTTTGCGGTCTTACCTGTTCAGACTCGGGATCAGGATCTCTCCCCTTTTTCTTTTGAGATACAGAACCTCGAATAGGACTCCCACTAACCCCTTGGGGCGTGGGTTCTTGAGAATGAGGACTCTCAATTTCTGGTTGAGTGTCCTGAACAGGCAGGTCTCCCTGCGTAGGAACAGTGGGTATACTCCCACTATCTCTAATGTCAGGGAGATGCATATCCTCGGTGGCTTGGGTAGTATACAAATCCTCCCCCTCACCGAGAGATATGTTCTGCTGTAACTCATACAATGATAAGTCCTTTTTGATTTCACCAATGCTTGGGAACTCATCCTCAAGGAAATCGACATTTCGGGAATCTAATTCCTTCATGCCTCCGTCTGGATGTTCTCCATACATTACATAACCCTTTGAATGTTGCGGGTATCGAATAAAGACCATCTTGGTGGCCCTTGGACCAAGCTTTCCATGTTTATGGGTTGGGTTATGCACATAGCCCGCCGAACCCCATGGACGTAAATGATCCAAAGAGGGATGTCTACCATTCCATAACTCATATGGAGTAGTAGTGATACTCTTGCTAGGTACTCGGTTTAAAATGTAAGTAGTTGTTAGCAAGGCATCACCCCAAAAACTAATTGGAAGATTAGCTTGAGCCATCATTGACCTAACCATGTCAAGTAATGTGCGATTCCTACGCTTAGCTACACCATTTTGCTGCGGAGTGTATGGAATCGCTAGATGTCTAACGATACCCTTTTCCTCACAGAAAACCTTGAACATATCAGAAAGGTATCCACGACCACGGTCGGTCCGAAGAGTCTTGACTCTTCGTTCCAACTTGGTCTCTACTTCCGCTACGAAGCGTTTGAACACATCTAAGGCTTCGTGACGGTGTGATAATAGATATACGTATCCATATCTAGAGTAATCATCTATTAAGGTGAGGAAGTATACAGCACCACTACGTGCTCGAACATTCATTGGTCCGCAAATGTCGGAGTGAATGAGTTCTAAAGGGGTTAGCGCCCTAGAAGCCTTACCAAAAGGTTTCTTAGTCGCTTTTCCTGCTAAACAAGGCTCACATATAGGTAGCTTAACCTCAGTAAGCTTCCCTAATAAACCTTCTTTAGCAAGTCTAGTCATTCTATCTTGACCTTTGTGTCCAAGTCTAGCATGCCATGTTACAGAATCACTACTAGACTCAACAGATGACACAAAAACAGAAGGTGCCTGATTAGAATAATAATCATTATCTAAGTCAAGCACAAAGAAATCGTCGATCAAAGATGCGTGGCCAAACAAATTGCCACCATACACAATGTCCAAACCATCATTTTTCGAAACAAAATGAAAACCTAGTTTCCAAAGAGAAACATAAGAAACAAGCGAGCATCGCACCCTAGGTGCATAAAGGGCGTCATGGAGAAGCAACGAATTTCCTCCATGCAGCTTGAGTTTGTACGTTCCGACACCCAAAACGTCCTCTGCAGTCCCGTTACCAAGTGTCACGGTCTGTGTCCCCATCGGGTAAGGGTGGAAAAACACAAACCCCACCTGGTCTCGAACTATGTGCTTGCTTGCTCCCGAATCTATAATCCAGTTAGGAAATGACTTAGCAACAAATGCATGGGAACAAACAAACAAATCGTTAGTGGGGATTGAAGAAGGTACCTTGGCTTGAGGCTCGAGACAATCTTGGGCATAGTGGCCCTTCTTCCTGCAGTTATAGCACGTCACACATGCCATATTTTTTTCCACCTTACCCTTAGGTTTCCATTGCTTCTTAGCAATCCCACCTTTAGGACCAAGCTTCTTTGAGGGATGAAAATTTTTCTTCCCTCGTTTAAACTTGTTTCCTTTCGGCCTGTCTACTCTAGCAACAAATGCTGAGGGAGGTGGAGCCATCGCCCTGAGTCGCTCATCCTCTAATTCTAGGTGCTTAGCAATCTCACCAAAAGCTTTGATGTGAGTACTATGCACCATTAGGGTGATAAAAGGTTTCCACTTAGGATCACCTTGAGTCAGTGCACACAGCAGATTGTTTCTCTGATCTCTTTCTGAAACTTCTATCCCACCAGCCCTTAGGTCCCGGATCATGGACTGCAAAGCCCTGATATGTTCAGTCACACTTCGGGTAGAGTCTATCACGTAAGACATCCACTTAAGATGTAACGCTTGTAGCCTCGTTTCCGAAGTTTGACCATATCGGATTCGAATGTTGTCCCATATTTCTTTAGCTGTGGGAAAAACATCGAACTCACCGATAAGATCGTCGTGCATGCAACACAACAAAATGTAGCGTGCCTTACGATCCTTCTTGCACCACGCTTGGTACTCAACCAAGCGTGCTTTATACTCTTGGGTGGCGGTGATATCTTTGTCATTTTCGTCTCTTTTGGCGGGGGGTGGCATGAGGAACGTTATGTGCTCCAGCACATCGCGTTCTTCCAGGAGAAACTCAATCTTCCTGTGCCAGATATCATAGTTGGACCCATCCAACTTGTCACTGGTGGACAGTTCAAAGATCATGGAGGTTTTTGAAGCCATATCTATAAGTAAGAAAATTGGACATTTAGGCATATCATATATATAATCAAAAATAATCTCAAAGCTATCATTCATATTGTATGCTCGAAAATTTCGCTAAACTCATAATCATCACATACTATATGAATTGAGAATTGAGAAAAATTTGATTAGCATCAATCCATAACAAACATATTCTTATGGATATAATGTTAATCATATTAACATCTAATAACTAAACATCACTAAGACGTCAATAATAAGCATGATATGAAACGTATTTAATTCAAGCTCATAATTAAAATTACAAGGAGAACTAAACTGTCATTGAATATTGAACTGATTATTATACGAAACTTATTCATATACTTAATTTAATTTAATTGGCATGTCAGTAAGAAAATAATCACATGATACATAATCATATCAAACTGGCTAACACATTTCGTTAAACAAATTAACATGGATCACGTTAACATTACAAAAATGCCAAAATTAAACTAAGTAAGACAAATTTACTTGATAATCTATAAAACAGATTTACAAGTTCATATCATGTGTTATTAAACATATTTAAACAAATGCTTGGCACATAAACCTATTCATGATAATTGTAAAACAGATTTACAATCACCTAATTCTGAATATTAAACAAAAATAAATTAAACATATTCCAAACTAAACAGATTAACCGCGGGCTACGAAACAAATTTAAATTCAATACATAATCAAAATATGATACATAATCATCTTCATTAACTAATTTTTTTTTTTAAATAATGGGTAGCATAAAACGGGGCAGCATAAAACGGGTGGCATGCAAGGGGTTTTAAACCGATGACCTCAAGGAAACAGCAGCACATGTAACCAATCCACGATGCACTGCTAGGGCAGTCATAATTCCCTTCATTAAAAAAAAAATTTATTAAACCCCCCCTTTTTTTCTCGGTCATTCCAGACCCTTCTGCCCCCCTTGTTTCTCGACCCGTTTAGAGACCCCCACCGCTGCCTCTCTCTCTCTTTTCAATTCTCGCTCTCTCTCTACACAAGAGTCACAACATCAGCCTTCCATGGTTTCCGGCACTGAGCTCTCCATGGTTTCCGGCACTAAGCCCAGCCGTCTACCCCCCCCAACCAAAAAAAAACACCACATGATGAACCGCCCCCCTGGGCTCTAAACTGCTCTCGATCTCTTTTTCCGGCAACCTTTTAGAAGAACCACCGTCGCCATCACATAGATCGGGTGACGACGATCTCACCGGTACCACCCACTCTCGGAACGCGCCACCTAGGCGGCGGCGCGTGGGACACACGCGCCACCCTATGTTAGGTTTTGAGGGTTCGGTTGTGCAAGGTTGTAGATCGGGGCGTTTGGAGGTCGGATCGAGGAAGAAAGAGACAAAACAGATGACCTCTCGGCAGCGCGTGGCACACACTCGCCACCCTTCCTGGGGGTTTTGGTGGCGGCAGATGGTATTCGACTCTACCTTTTCCTTATTTTTTTTAATTTGGTAGTATAACCGTGGCCGGGGTTGGTGGGAGACAGAGGGTTCGAGAGGGGGGGTCGAACATATGAATTTTAACATAAAAAAAATTTGCATAGTGTCTTGCATCAGCATGTCGAATTAAACCCATTAAATCATGCTACTGATTCGGAAACAAAAACAACCAGGCAGGCTCTGAAACCACTGTTAAGATAAATGCATAAGGACTAACCCTTTGGAAGCGTGTGATTTCCCAGTTGTATTTGAACCACGAACAGTGTGTGCTGCAATCCGGAGGCTACTAGAGTCCCGGTAGATTCCCACGTCTCAAACCCGAAGAATTTGAACGATAATGCGTTTGAAAACCGAGAGAGAGCAAAAGCACCGCACGAGCAGTTTTTTTTTTGTATACTTCCTTTATTTTTTTCTCTTAATCACTAAGATTATTAGGGTATTTAGCCCCAAGCTGCCACCCCCTATTTTTAGGCCACACCTCCCTAAAAATGAGGGAAGTGGCCATTTGGCTATTTACTAAAATTAGCCTTCACGTTTAAATGGGACTGCCCACATCGGGACTTTCGGCACCCAACGAAGGTCAAAGTTTGGAATCAGTTATTTTCTTAAACTTTTGTGAGTCAAGTGCCCGCACCCATATCAAAGTGTTAAGAGTGTACTTGAGTAGAAAAAACATTCAACAACGTAGCAACACAATTAATGAAATTTGAATTCCTCATGTTGAGAGAGAGAAAAAAAATGTCAGCTGGGGAGGAATTTCCATGTAGTTCCCAGTTTCAGCGCTCATCCTCGCACACTTCAGGTCTTGCCAAAACCACAACTGTCACTTGTAAGCTATGATAATCTGACTCAGCCATAACCTTGATGTGTTACACAAATGTCATGTTGTACTTGGCCATACCCGAGATGAAGTATCAGGTGTCTGACACAACACTTGATAATTTTTTGAAAAATTTTAACAATTTTTTGTCTAAAATGAAGGGTCGAACGTCCATCCCATGTCCCAGAATCAAGTGTTCAACACGGGTACTTGAGGCAAAATGAAGAGTTCAGAGTGGAAGCAGACCCCTTAAGGCCCTAATTCCTTGTTAGGCTATATTATCTTTCACCTACAGCACTCAATCTACCAAAAAAAAGAATTCCTAGAATTTGACACGTTATGTAGCTCAATTGATCTTACTTTTCATGACAAATACCAAAGGATCCAAGGTTTTATATACTGTGGAAGTAAATGACCAAAAGATTAGTCTGGGCCGTCAGACTTGACTAAGAGACTAGTTCTGGAAGACACTTGTGTTATGACAATTCAAGTACTGGGTCTTCCCCTGTTGCACCTACACAGTGATTACTCTATGGTAAACTCTTAAGATATTTTTGCATGATAGCTTCTTGAGTTTGGAAAATTTGAGGCATTTCAATTAACATTCAACAATTACGAAATATCGATTACAACAGAGAAAGAGGAAGTGCAGAAGGAGAATATTCACAAGAATTCAATGAAATGTGAAACTCCTAACCTTGATAATTTGAGTTAAGCGACTGGAGTGACAGATAATACGGGTCGGTTCGATGAAATGACACTCGGCGGCTGGACAGAGCCGGCGAGGTTGCACAGCAGGAGGGGGAGGGAGGGGGAGAGAGAGAGAGAGAGAGAGAGAGAGAGAGAGAGAGAGAGAGAGGGAGAGTGAGAGACAACAAGCAATTTACTCATTAGCCATCGAAGAGGGTTGTGATACGATTCCTATGAGTCAGCTGGGACTTGAGGGAATTGTAAGAGAGATTATTGAATTGGGAAGAACAAGAGAGAGAAAATAGAGAGAAAATAAGACTGATATATTTCTTATTTCTCATTATAATGAAGGTCAGGTCTTATAGTCTGATTCCCACGCCTCTTCTAACAACTTCCCTAGACATGAGGGCCAGTGGTTTGCTGTCTAACAGATTAACAGAACCATATTTTGAAGGTAAAGTTGGCGCCAGTTTCTTCACACAAGTCACCTGCTTCGCACATGACTGACTTGTATTATCCACGTATCAATCCCCCCCCCCCCAATTCGAGAAGCTTGTCCTCAAGCTTCAAGCTACCATATTGAACTGAGTGAACCTGGATGCAATATCATCATATAGCTCCCATGTAGAGTCCTCCTTAGATTTGTTAGACCAATGGATTAAAACATACACCACAACGTGGTTTCCCTTTTTCCCAAGCTTCCTATCTAGGATGGCAATAGGTTCAGCTGTCAACAGGCCAAAGTCATCCACATCAGGTAAAAGGCCCTGCACCTCAGTACTCCCCACATGCTTCTTCAATAGGGATACATGGAATACTGAATGGATTCTAACAGAGGAAGGTAATTGTAATCTACAAGTCACGGTCCCCACTCTGGCTATCACAGGGAAAGGCCCAAAAAACTTTGGTCCCAATTTCTGATTATTCCTTAGAGCCATGGAGTGTTGTTTGTAAGGTTGAAGTTTAACATAAGCCAGATCTCCAATATCAAGGGCCCTTTCAGACTTATGTTTATCAGCATGTTGTTTCATTCTCTGCTGAGCCTTGGTCAGGTGGTATTTCAAAACTTCAATGCATTCTTCCTGAGCTTTCAAGCTTCTATCAACTGCCTCCACATTGCTATCTCCTAGTACATAGGGAATGTGCAGTGCAGGAGGTTGGCCATAGATCACCTCATAGGCAGTGATGCCAATAGAGGAGTGGTAGTTAGTGTTGTACCACCATTCAGTAAGAGGTATCCACAAGGGCCAATCCATGGGTTTCTCCCTTGCCATACATCTTAGACAGCCCTCCAAGCACCTATTAACCACCTCTGTTTGTCCATCAGATTGTGGGTGGTAGGCTGTAGACATGTGGAGAGAAACATGCTGCAGTCTAAAGAATTCTTGCCAAAAGTTGCTGACAAACACCTTGTCCTTATCACTGACCAAAGTTCTTGGAACCCCATGTAATTTGAAGACATTATCAAAATATGCTTGGGCCACAGTGACTGCTGAAAAAGGATGAGACAAGGGAATAAAATGGGCATATTTACTCTATCTGTCTACTACAATCAAAATAGTGTCCTTGACTCTTGATTTGGGCAAGCCTTCAACGAAATCCAAAGAAACATCCACCCAAATAGCCCTAGGGATAGGCAGTGGTAGCAATAACCCCCCAGGAGCAGACATATCTGCTTTATACTGTTGACAAGTTCTGCAAGCCTTAGTGAAGTTCCTCACATCTCTATGTAGCCCTTTCCGAAAGAACAACTGCTAGATTCTCTTTGTAGTCACAGTTACTCCAAAATGACCACCTAGTGCCGAGTCATGAAAAAGCTGGATGATGTGGTGGTGTAATTCCCTATTTCCTCCTACCACTATTTTATCATTCTTGTACAGAATCCCCTGATTCCAAGAATATCTAGGCACTGCTATGTCTGTGGAGAGTCTCTGAATCACTTCTTGAATGTGACTATCATGAATCCAAGACTGTTGTATTTTTTCCGAGAGGTCAGAGTGCACAGAAGATAAAGTTAGGGCCAGGAGCTGGGCTGCCGGTAATCTAGATAATCCATTTACCACCACATTCTGTTTACCCTGCTTGTAACATATTTCATAATCATACTCCAACAATTTGGGTAGCCATTTGCCTTGAAAAGAAGTGGAGATCTTCTGTTCCATCAAATATTTGAGACTGAAATGGTTAGTCTTTATAATGAAATACCTTCCAAATAAGTATGGCCTCCATTTCTCTACTGCCTTTACTACTCCCATAAACTCTTTTTCATAAGCTGAGAGAGCTTGATGTCTAAGAGCAAGAGCTTTACTCAAATAAGCTATTGGATGAGATTCTTGCATCAGCACAGCACCAAACCCTATCCCAGATGCATCAGTCTCAATAACAAAGGCTTTGGAAAAATTAGGCAAAGCAAGGACTGGGGCCCTCACCATAGCTGCTTTCAGTCATTCAAAGGCTTCTTGGGCCTCTTCAGACCAATGAAAAGAATTCTTTTTCAGTAGAGAAGTTAGAGGTTTACAAATAATTCCATACTTGTATATAAACCTCCTGTAATACCCAGTTAATCCCAAGAAGCCTCTCAACTCCTTGATTGTCTTAGGTGTAGGCCATTCTTGCATAGTTGCAACCTTCTTAGGGTTAGTAGAAACCCCCTTTGCTGAAATAACATGACCTAAGTACTCTACTTGTGTTTCACCAAAGCTACACTTGCTTCTTTTTGCAAACAAGGTATTCTTTCTCAAAATCTCCAAAGCAGTCCTCAAATGCTCAAGATGCGGAGAATATGTAGGGCTATATATTAGTATATCATCAAATAAGAATAATATAAATTTCCTTAAGAAGGGTTTGAAGATGTGATTCATGAGGGCTTGAAAGGTGGAGGGAGCATTAGAAAGACCAAAGGGCATCACAAGAAATTCATAATGTCCTTCATGAGTTCTGAATGCAGTCTTAGGCACATCCTCAGGGCCCATTCCAACTTGCCAATATCCTGACCTGAGATCAATTTTAGAAAAATATGCAGCCCCATATAACTCATCCAATAACTCTTCTACCATAGGAATGGGAAATTTATCCAAGACAATGTGTTTATTTAACTGTCTGTAACCAACACATAATCTCCAACTTCTATCTTTTTTCTCTACCAATACAATAGGGGAATAATAGGGACTGTTAGAGGGTCTTACTACCCCAGCTTCTAATAATTCTTGAATAGTCCTTTCGATGATGTCTTTTTGTAGAGCAGGATACCGATAAGGTCTTACATTAATGGGTGAGGTTCCTTCCTTCAGCATGATTCTGTGATCATGAGCTCTGTGAGGAGGTAGGCCTTTCGGCTCAGCAAAGATATCAGAAAATTCCTCCAGTAAACTGCTCAGCAGTGGTTCCATGACTTCAGCCTGTTGGATTTCTGATACCCCTTCTGCTAGTTGTATTTGCAATGCAAACATCTGAACAAAATGACAGATAGCCTTCTGTTTGTTTTTCCCCAACCAACCAACTTCCACTTTTTTGCTTCATCTCAATACATGCCTCTTCCCCTTATATTGAAATTCCATGGTTAAGTCTTCAAAATTCCATAAAATGGAACCAAGGGTAGACAACCATTGAATTCCCAAGATCATGTCACAGCTTCCTAGTGGGACAAGGAAGGCATCAGTGATATGTTCCTTCCTCTGTAGTGTCCATTTGAACCCCTTACACATAGACTGACATTGAAGTTGCTTCCCATTAGCAATGGCCACCAGGAAGGCAGGAATCTTAACTACTTCATACCTGAGCTTCTTAGCTATGGTGATATCCAGGAAATTATGGGTACTACCTGAATCCACCAGCATGTGTATGAGTTGTGAGCATACCCTTCTATTAATCCTCATTGTCTGAAAGGTATTCATCCCTATCAAAGCATTCATGGAAATGTGAGGGACTTCCTCTTCTTGCATTACCATCTGGACCTCTTCTTCTTCCTTCCCATCATCTTCTTCCACTGTCTCATCCTCTTTTATCACTTCCAATCTATACACCTGAGACTTACATTCATGGCCAGGATAGAACTTTTCATCACACCAAAAGCACATATTATTGGCTCTCTTTTCCTCTAGCCCTTTGGCAATCATTACTCTTCTAGGTTTAGAAGTTACTGATCCAGAACTAGAGGAGGTACTCTTGGAACCAACATAGGAAGGAGTAGACCTGACAAATGGGTCATTCGGTTCAAGTACGGGTCGGGTCAAGTTTGGGTCGGGTCATGTTCCGGTTCAGTGACATTTCGGGTCGTTTTGGTGTGGGTCGGGTATGGTCCGGGTCGGGTCGATTTTGGGTTAACCAATTTTTAGTGAAATAAGCTCGTCATGCCAAAACAAGCAACTTTGTTGAAAATTTCGGGTCGGGTATGGTTCGAGTCGGGTCAATTCAGGTTTCGGGTCCACTTTCGGGTGAGCATATTTTAGTTGTCGGGTCGGGTATGGGTTCGAGTCATTCGGTTCGGGTTTCGGGTCTCGGGTCAATTTTGCCAGGTCTAGGAAAGAGAAGGATTTTTGGCGTTGGTTTTAGTATTGGAGAAAAAGGTATTTGATGAATAAGGTGGCCTGTTATGTGAACTAAAGGTAGTATGGGTGTAGGGAAAATTGAAAGAATGGTTTAACCTTCTTTGTGGGTTATAGTAGGATGGAGTCTTGAAAGTAGGGGTAGGTTTTTCAAGAATAGGTTTCTTTCTGGTCATTGAAGCTATTGTGGCCTCTTGGAGTTTAGCTAAGCAGTATGCATTGTGTAATGATTGTGGCTTAAACATCCTTACTGAGTTTTGTACTTCATCTACCAATCCACTCAAAAAACAACTTACAGCTTGATTTTCTATCAAATCAATTCGATTGAGCAATGCATCAAAGGATTCTTGGTAAGCTTCTACTGTCTCCACTTGCTTTAATTTCATTAGTATCGATAGGGGATCATTAAAGGATCCAACACAAAAGCGAGCAAGAACTGCAGTTTTATAATCTTCCCAAGCAGGCCACCCCCCTTCTACTTGAGTCTTCATAAAAGATTGATGCCACAACAATGCTTTCCTAGTCATGTGAATTGATGCTACCTTCACCTTCATGTTATCCACCATATTATCTATCGCAAAAAATTGATCACACCTATATAACCAACCCCTGACATCTTCACCATCAAATTTTGGAAAATCTACCCTGGACAAATGAGAGAGAGTGTCACCATTGTGAGCCCCATGCTCCTGTATTCTGGTCGTGAGCTATGTGACTTGCACACTAAGACTTGTAATGAGCTCTCTTAGTTGTCCAATTGATCGTTCCTGATCCACTCTAAGAGTTGCCAGCTCGTCCCCCAACTGTGTGTTCAAAACATCAATGTTCTGCTGTAATTGTTGTCGTACATCGTCTAGCCTCGTCATCCTCAAATGGCAATTGCAGATTGAATGAGTAGGATAAGATTGATTCAATTTGAATCAACGTCGAAGATGGTGGTGATCAGGTCTGAGGTTCTTGAGCTCTTATACCAATTGATATGATTCCTATGAGTTAGCTGGGACTCGAGAGAATTGTAAGAGAGATTACTGAATTGGGAAGAACAAGAGAGAGAAAATAGAGAGAGAATAAGCCTGTGATATATTTCTTATTTCTCATTACAATGTAGGTCAGGTCTTATAGCCCGATTCCCACGCCTCTTCTAACAACTTCCCTAGAAATGAGGGTCAGTGGTTCGCCATCTAACAGATTACCAGAACCATATTTTGAAGGTAAAGTTGGCACCGGTTTCTTCACACAAGTCACCTGCTTCGCACATGACTGACTTGTATTATCCATGTATCAGGTTGCTACTTGCTATTACTGGAGGGCTAAGACCATCCCCGTTTTCCATCGAACAAAAATTTTCAAAGAAAATTGATTTTTCTAAAAAATAATTTTCTTTAAAATAGTTTCCTCGTTGTTGTTGGATTGTATTCCTTGCAGTTGTAATGATAATAGGTTCCAGCCCTGACTTAAATTCATCAAATTTGATCCAAATTAGAAGATTTGAACCCAATCAAATGAGATCCGATAAATTTTAAGTGGGTGTGGGTTTGAGGGACGTAAATCGGGTTTAGTTTTGTGTCTGAAAAATTCATACTCAAACCCGATCCGAGATCCATTTAAAACGCATTAACTTTTTTTAAAAAAAAATGGTAAGTGCAATTGGCTAAAGTGACTTTAAACTAGTAAATTCTAAAACCACTTTGATTTTTACTAGTTGTAGAAGAAGAATGATTTTATTATGTTTGTTTAAAATTTAATGGACTTGATCTTTGTGGTTTGTTTTAAAATATTATTTTTATTATGTAAGATGCAATTAAGAACACTTAGTTATGGTATATGTCACTACAATTTTTTAATTAAATATCATGTCTTCTAAATTCAACTATTTGTCGTTAAAATATGGTAATTGATGTTGCAATGTGGAAAGAATAATTTTTAATGTGAAAAACAGTTATGATCTATGGCCCCACCAGACCTACAAGTCTATGTCTGGGTCCCATCTTTCTAGACCCAACAGGTCTGTGTCTAGAACCAGAAAATTAAATTGGTCTAGATCCAGGTGAATCCGATCCAGATCCGATCCATTGTCATCCCTACATTGGAGTATCATCCATTGTGCTCCCTCACAGAGTTACAAAGACACTATCCGCCTTCACCAAAGAATTTAAACAAAATGATACCACGAGTTTGTAAATATAAAATTTAGGAATCTGGTGTAACCGAATACCCAAAAAAAATATTATAAACAGGAATGAAGCTCTATTCAGTAGGAGTATTTATACTCCATGAAGTATGGTCTCGTTTGTCAATTTATGTAGTCGAGATGAAAGACCTCAAGCCAGTCAACCTTGAATTGTAATACCATGTTAAATCATGCTACAAAAACAAGTATGAATTATTCAACCATGCTCACTTTATGTAGGTGCTAGTTAGCTAAACGAGTAAAGTCTCTTGAAATTTTTATTTATGACGCTAAATTCTGATAGAAACCTAGCGTGAGCATGATTCAAACATGGCAATTAATTCAACCATAACCATATCAAACATACCTCGTTAAGCTGCAAAAAACGAGCCTTGCATCTTTCTCCTTGAAAATGAGTGCAGAAACATGGGAATTGAATAGTCCCTGTTTGTTGCATGGCCTCCTATTCCAATTGGTAACCCCTCCAGCCCGCCTCTTTAGCTATTGTGTATGGAAGACATTGTAGCTTGATTATTTAAGTGATTAATCTTTTGTTTTTGCAAAAGGAAATAATTTATTAAACATGAACAATTTAGAAAAAATTATATAGAGATACTCTTTCTTTATCATAAAATCTTTTAAGGACCCTCTAATTTGATAACTAATTATAAGGTGTCCTGTATTTTGTGGTAACTAGCAAAAAGGGTCATATTCACTGTTCACCCGTTTTGCACAAACGCCCTAAACTTTTCATATTTACAAATCTACCCTCAACTTTTAAAAACTTTCGAAAAATCTAAATTTGTGCTTGTAATATTTTGCCCACTAGTACAATTCGAAGCCCTCTTTCATCTGGTATTAGAATCACGCGATCAAAAATAATTAAGATAATTAAGTTAATGATTAATTAGGCTAATTAACTGTGTTTAACCATGATTAATGCTTGAATCATTACCTGCTTGCCCTGGTCCTAATTATTTCCATATTGTCCACTTACCAAAAGGTATTACCTTAGTAGCACTTCAATTAAACTATATTACTGATATAGTTTTAGAATTAAAAGCCGAATTAACTAAAATTAAGACTGAACTGAATGAGTTTAAGAATCAGTTAACTGTAGTTCATCTTTCTCTTATTAACGAAGTTAGGCATAGCGAAAAAGTTACTCCCAGTATTAGTATTCCTTTTCAGCATAAATATCATTTTCAAACCCAAAAAACAAGATTCTATTTCCTTTGCACAAGTTAAAAATCAAAAAAGAAGTAGCAGAAAAATCTGATGAAAAAAACAACTAAAAAGAACGAAAAGGAAGATGGTGTATGAACAATATACTCTTGAAAAACTACAGAAAATGTTCGAGAAAGAACAAAATCCGGAAGAATTAAACAAAATCATGAGCGCCATTAGTGACAAACATAACGTTTTATCCTATGAAAACGAAGAGACCAATAATGTCCAATTAGAAGAAGAAATATACCAGTAGATGAACCTTCTTAAGCTTGATGATCTTAATACATTACCTTTAGAAGAAATTAGGAGAAAATTGAATAAAAAATATGGTAAAATGACTATTGAAGATGAGATTAATGAGATTGGAGAAGAACTCGACTTGGGTAAAATAGATACCAATCTAGTTACTAATGTTGTTCCTAAACCTAAAGAATTTGGTGAACCTTTTAGAAGAAATACTAATTTTCTAAGACCTAGGTACGTTTCGGCAGGACGTACAAACAATTTTTCCTTTGGGTTTATCCCAAGGAAAACCATGACTTATGAAGAAATTGACTTTACCTCAATTAGCCAAACTGGATATATCTTAAACATTGATGGAGCCCGTAATAGAGAAGAAATATTTGAGCATTGGAAAAGAGGAATGAATAGAGTCTTAAATTTAAACACTACATGGATTACTACAAACTTCTTAACCTATATCGAACATAGTTTTTCTAGCACTGTAGCTGATTTGTATGATTTATTAACTGAATATAGTAAAAATACATTAAGAATGATGGAAACACCAGCTGCTATGTTTAGAAATTTATTTAAGGAAATAGAAACTGAATTCATTGGAGCTAAACTTGACTCTGAAGAAAAAGTAGGAGAATGACAAAGAAAAATTAACAACATAGAATTATGGGACGTGAGATATCTAGAAAATTATATTGTTGAATTCAGTCAATATTATTACAAAATTGAGCATAATGAAACTAATCTTAGTATGTTCTATGACAAATTGTCATATCTTATAAATTCCATAATTAATGAAAGATACATGGCTTGGCTTGAACGAACAAATGTTGATACCCTTGCTTCAAGAATTTCTTATTTACGGAAATGGGTCAATGAACAATGTCTTGATCTCCAGAAGCAAAAAAAGATAAAAAAGCAGTTTTTAACTTGTTGGGATTCACATTATAAATGGGGAAAAGAACCTAAAAAACGAAGGAAAAGAAAATTCTATAAGAAAAAGAGCTTTAACAAGAAACGGGGTGAGAAATATAGAAGAAAATATTATAATAAACTAAGTCCTAAAAAACGAAGTTTTTTTAGGAAAGCCGCTTATTGTCCTGCAGAAAAGAACAACTGCAAATGCTATGCATGCAGAGAAGTAGCACATTATGCTGATGAATGCAAAAATACGAAGAATAAAAAATTTATTGAAACCTTGGCAAGCCTAGATTATTTTGAACTTAGTGAAGATGAGGCACTAGACCTAGCCCTAAGTAACAACAAAGGAATTATTGAAATTATACTGGACAATGAATATGAAGAAAGTGATTATGAAGAAACAAGTCATATGATGAAAAGTAGCTTGGTTAGCCTTAGTGGTCATCCAGGAGAAGAGTTTTTAGCAGATAATGATCATAAAGAAGTCAAAGGAGATTGAGTTCTTCCCATAATCCAAAAAGACATGATCCATAAAAAATCCATCTTTTAATAAAAAGCAAATACATATGTGAAATGATGGAAGGTGATCTTGAGATAAAGGATTGTAAGTATGACATTGGGGAAGCTAATCTCATTAATTGGGAGAATATCCTTAAGCATAACAAAGACAGAAAATATAGGTATATCCATGTCGGAAGTATCCAAGTTCAAATCACTCCATTACAATATTATGGTAAATACATTGATCTTTATGCCTTACTCTGTGATATTAGACATATCAAATTTACTAATCAAATTATCACAGGGATTAAGACTAATTTATGTAATGGATCAGTAGGATTTAATTGTCGACCTAGATATTATGTAAGTCTAAATGATGAGTTTGCTAAAAATTTCATATCCCTTAAGATAACAATAGTTGGAATGGACATGAAAAGAGGAGGATATCTTTTAAAGATATTTTGAAAAATTATCTACAAATTAGATAATACAATAGACCCAAAAACTAAGGTAACAATGATAGAAGTAGAAAATTTTAAAAGTCATACCCCTATGCAAAAGATACAAAGGATTAAGTCCAATCATCAGGAGATAAAAATCGATCGTTCTTGGACATCCAGCTTTGCCAACCCTACAAGAAAAATATAATAAAAATTGATGAAGATGGTAAAATCACCATAAAACTTCAATTATTAAGAAGCATGAGTATAAGATCAGATTAGGGAGAAAGATCTTCATCAGCTAAAGAAGAAACTAAGGAAGATGATACAATTAGCATGACTAGTGAAATGAGTAGAATAAGTTTTGAAACTACAAGACTCAATATAGATCAAATAACGAGTCTAGATAGAAAAGTCATTGGGTACAAAACTAGAACTGTTAGTGAACCAATCTGTGAGGATGAATTAGTCAAAAACATGAATATGGAGATCGGCTATGAGGCTACCAATACAAATCCTAATGGCATCTATATCCCAATAAAAGTATGTTTAAAGAGATATAATAAATATGAATTATGTGCCTACGTAGATAGTGGTTGTTCGGTATGCTTTGGCAAGAGAACATTATTTTCAGAATTTATGTAGAAGAAAGCCAAGAATCCATTAGAAGTAAGAATAACTGATAATAGTATTATGAGCCACAATGACACTATAGAAGGGTTATCCATAGAATTATGAGAAGTCCAAAAAATGCATTATATCAGTTCTATGGGCTACTGATCAACCATCTCATGATATAATTATTGGAAATAATTTTCAAAAATTATATTCTCTATGCACACAGACCATAAACTAGATAATATTCACGATAAATGGTCACTCTGTTCGTACTGAATCATTAACTAAGGCTTATACACATCAGAAGATTGAGCTCACATGCAGCTAGTGTGGTGAGAAGATAATGCTAGCACAACTGGAAGTAGCACTGAGAATCTCATTACTCGAGTTATCTATTAAAGAGCAGATCGTTGAACAACAAGAAAAATCATGCAAAGAACTCTACTAAGATAATCCTCTAAAGTTTTGGGATAAAAATAAAACACTTGCTAAAATCACTCTATTAAATCCCAACACTATTATTCGAGTTAAACAAATGGTGTATACACACCAGGATATCCAAAAATTTGATAAACAAATCAAAGAACTTCTAGATAAAGGATTAATCAAGAATACCAAGAGTCCTCACACTAATCCCGCTTTCATAGTAAGAAATCATGTTGAAGAAAAAAGAGGAAAAAAAAGAATGATAATCAATTACAAAAAGCTCAATGATAATACTGTCTATGATGGTTACTACATTCCTAACAAAACAGTCCTTTTCAACAGAATTCAAGAAGCCTCTTGGTTCTTGAAAATGGATTGCAAAAGCGCTTATTGGCAGATAAAAATAGATGAAGAAAGTATTCCTTTGAATGCATTTAGTGCCCCACAAGGGCATTATAAATGAATAGTAATGTCATTTGGTCATAAAAATGCACCCCAAATAATCCAAAGAAGAATTGATAACATCTTCAACGACTTTAATAATTGTTGTTTAGTTTACATTGATGATATCCTTGTATTTTTCAAAATCATAGAACAACACAAAGATGATGTCTTGTCTATCACCCAAAGATGCATTGATCATGATATTATACTTGGAAAAAAACAAGTGTATTTATGTTGAATAGAAAATTGGATTTTTAGGACTAGAGATAAAAACTGGACACATTATTCTACAAAACCATATTCTAGAAAAAATAAAAAAGTTTCTTGAAAAGACTGAAGATAGGAAACAACTAGAAAGGTTTCTTGGATGCCTTACCTATACTTTAGATTTCATTAAAGATTTGGCCAAACTAAGAAAACCATTGCAGCAAAAACTCAAGAAAGATGTGAGTTGGACATGGACCACTAACAATTCAAAAATTGTCCAGAACTTCAAAAAAATGTGTAAAAATCTTTCTATTCTTAATTTACCTATGATTTAATTCTTGAGACATATGCCAGCAATGAACGCTGGAGTGCAGTACTCAAAATCAAAGAAGGAGAAAAACTCTGCAAATATTGCAGTAGAAGTTTTAATAAAGCAGGATACAACTATACCACGATGGAAAAAGAGATCCTTGCAGCCATTAGGAGAATTGAAAAATTCTTAATCTTTTTACTTAAAACCTTTTCTTATTCGAATTGATTGCAAAGGAATCATTAGTTTTGTGAAAAAGAATTTATGAAATATGTAAGCGCAAGGGTGACTCTTGCATTGACAATTATGACTTAACCAGTTTTCCTTCCCTATTGAACATATACATGAATCGAAGAACTCTCTGGAAAATAGTCTAACTCGAGAACTCGGCAATGAAGATCATCAAAGTCGACATCTTGCCAGAAAAAGAGGAAATCCTTAATGAAATGTTATTCCTACTAGAACGGGTTAGGCCTTATAGTAAAGTCCTTATTCATAACATGGAATTCCATACAAAAAGTAGATCACGTTTTGGCCTACTTTCTACTGCCTACTTAATAGGCCAAAGATTTTTCTTTTTAGAGTTACAAGTTAGTTACCTTCAGTGTCCTTATGATATCCAAGAAAAAATAAGTTCTCATGTTCGGAAAAAATGATTCAATAAGTGGTATGCAGCATGCATCGACTTTTATCATCATTATTCCCATGATATTTGGGAGTCTTGGGGTACGACGATCTATTTTTCCGACATATTTGGAGTTGGTGGTGTTAGTTTCCCAACAAATTCATTATCTCCAAATGACCCTGTCTTTAAAGTCTGGGAATATGGGATGATACTTTACTTCATAGAAATCCCATATCCAAAGTTCCCATTTTTCTCAAACCTGACAAAATTTCAACAATGCATGTTCAGAAGAATCGATTGGATTCTTACATCTCCTGATGGTCCAACAAAAGTCCCAGTCTGCAAATGCCTAAATTTAGAAGCGTATATCGCACTAATCGAGTATGGAAATGGAAAAGGCAAACCAGCCTACTATCTTATTCAGATTGTTGATTACGACAATCTCAATGATCAACGAAACGAATGGATTTATGAACTACCAGTGCATCTAATTACTGATCTTACTTTAGCAAGAGCCATTGGGTTTTTCAGCATTTATCACCGAAGTTGGACATTAATTGAACAGGGAAAAATGTTAATACATTGTGGAAATAATACTTTTTCCGACGACAATAAGTTTAAAGAATACATGAAGGTAGAAGAAGTAGTATCAGAAGATATTTTTTATTATCTCTTTGATGTTGAAGTTGGAAAGTTCTTATCCGCAAAAGGAAAGAAATATCGACTTGAATTATTTGAAAAATGGGATCCAGAAAATCTCAAGCAATTTGACGAAGATTTTGATGATTACTCAAATAATTATGGTCTGAAAAACATAATTAGAGATGAAGGCATGCAGAATCTCAATGATGATGACTAATCTTGTCATGATTAAAAGTTCTAAAAAGTGGTTGCCCATCATTGTACTATCTTGACAAGTGTCTGGTTTGTAAAATAAAGTAGTGTACTGTAGTCGTCAGTGTGTACTGTAGCCATGTGAAAAATTAAAATGTACTGTAGCCGTTAGAGCATCTTAGGTACCCCCCACCCCATGTATAAATAGAGAGGTCAAGTGATGAGAAGGGATACGATTATTTGAGCATTCTTGAGCAAAAGAGAAATCGGGATTCTCCATTTCTCTATGAACAAGCATCTCTAATGATCTTAGATTAAGTCTCTCTGAAAAGCTTTCCATTGTAATATTTTCACTTTCAAGCTTTCAATAAAAGAAGTTTTTCCAGTAGGGAACGTTATTCAATCGAATCTTATAACTTAAATATTATAATTTCTTGATTAAAGTTCCACTATCCTTGAAAAAGATTAAAAACTTGATTAGTTACTACGGTCTAGGGTAGGAAACGAAATAGATCTGTGTTGTGCCTGATCTAAGAAAGGTCGGGTTGAAATTAGCAATCTCTGTAAACCGAAAGTTAGAGGAATGTCGAAGTCCAGGCCGGCTAAGTTCAGGTACTGGTCAAAATTCTCTAATTAAGCTTTAATTATTTTGTTAAGTATGGTGGGCTGTTAATCATAGAAAATATAATATTTATGATATGTGTAGTAGATTGTGATAACTAGTACCAGTCAAGTCTTTATAAGAAGTTAAAACGATAAAAACGAAGTGTGTTTCCTACTTAGATGCTTGTTTGCATAGTTAACCTAATTTAGGGACTTTTCAGCAATTTCTAAAAGTTCAAGGACTAAAGTAATAGGAAAAAGGGACCTAAAAATTAGTTACCTGAAAACATAAGGTACCCCGCAATTAAATCTCAAATTACAGGGGCCTAAAAATAGTTACCAGAGAACTTAGGCACCTGAGAGTCACTGATTGAACAGTTTACCAACATCAACAACTGTAACGCCCTCAAATTAAACATGATTCATTATTTGTATTTTCCTTAATAATCCCCCAATTATAATCTGATAAACCAAATGATAGGGGCGTTACTGCCGTCCAAAAAGGACAAGGCTTGAAATATGAGTATTATAAATAACATAGTTAAGCATAACCTCAAACATATACATACACACCTTATCAATCCATATATAATCAACTGTTAACCAATATAAGGTTTTTACACCATAGTAAAATACAATTCACCATGTAATCTGCATCTCCATCCACTGAAGAATTCAATACACAGTTTTAAAGTATGCATATACTGCGTTACTTCTGATCCATCCGGATTTTCTTGTTTCACTTATTCTCTTCAATTGATTTGTTAGCATGAGGGCAATTCTGTGAGCATTTGCCTAAAACAAAACATGAAAAACATTTCGAACTGTGAGTCGAAGCTCAGTACATGCATTCCTAAATTGTTAAATGATCTCTAAGTAAATTGCTTAAGCGACCGCTTTGCAATTCAATTTAAGTTAAAATAGGGAATGAGATGAATGTAAAACTGCACAGCTAGTTATTATCTGATAGTGAACCTCTTGATACTGTTATGATCTATGGATAGGTGTACACCTGTCAAGCCGATCGGGGACTTGGCCTGGAGCCGCGCGGGTAACTGAAGGGCGAATGCCCTATAGATGATAACTGACGGAGCCACTAATTAACTGATAAATCACTGTGTAAATTGAATCATTGATGTACTTACCAAAACATGATAACGTTGATAAATACACTCTGGTTTCTATAGATACAGGCAATGAACGTACCTGAAGTCTTTAAAATGATATTTCACTTGATAATACTTATGCACAATAAAAACGATAGACTAGGCCCCGATTTTGCTAAAGAAATATAATTATAGGTAAATGTAGTTAGTAAACCATATTCACTGACATAATTTGTAACTTTAATGGAAATTGATTTATTTAAAAAGACTTCTACCATTCCAATCATTCAATATAAGACAAGTTAAACCAAAAAAACTGATTTTAATTCAATATAAGATAAGTTAAACCAAAATGATCTGAATAATAAATCAGTTAAGGTTATTGAACTTGAAATACAACAAATTGAAGCAAAATAGACCAAATGGAAATGATTGAAGTAATAATGAAAAGATTTTCATTGATATAAATAAAATATAGGTTTCAGATATTTCTGAAATGGATAAAGGAAAGTGTGATGCTTCTGAAATGGATAATAGAATGGTTAATGCCTCTGAAATGGATAATAGAAGGTTTAATTCCATGAGGGGTGTTGTGAGATTCATAAAAGCTCAAATAACATCAGTTGATCCAACTTCTCAAATTTCATTTTTATGCTCACTTAACTCGGTTTTCAAACCCAAGTAAGCTTCTATACATAATCACACTTGTTAAACTCACTACACTTGGTAATTTCCTTGCAATACCCATAATTATATAGAAACTTCTGAAAATACTTCCGAATGTGACGATTTCTATATTTACCCATGCTACTGTTTGATAGTCTGTATTAGAAAATCCATATCTTTCACTCTCAACCTCCAAATAAGATGTAAAACCCCAATATGAAAATCTCATAATGTCTACTACAACTTTTATTTAGGACGCAAAGTATGTTTCATATAGTAAGGTCCCTAAAATTAGGGTAGAACATAGACGTGCACAATTTCAGTTCAATCTGCGCAGTTGTAGCAAAATGACCATGAATTTTTCCACAAAACTCGGATTAAGGTAATTCAAAATGAGTGTGAAATATAACTTATTGATCTATCCACACACCAAAAATCACAAATTTTCAAGGAGCCAATCAATACTAGTTTTGTTTTGTAAAGTCCACTATTCAAAATTGCTCCCAGTTTCAATGTGTTCTGTGCAGTTTTTAGTAAATTAATCATAACTTTGTCCACACAACTCGGAATCAAGTAATTACAAAGCCTATTGAAATCTAACTCATTGAGATATCAAGCCACAAAAAATCATAATCTTATCATGCACCGATTATTACCAGTTTATTCGCAAACTCACCCTTGTTTTGGGGTCTGTTTATAGCATAATAGCCCATATCGCAATCTTTTCTTGACATAAACCCCCACTAAAATCCGTATTTCACTCATCCAAATCCACACCAATATTACCATAATCATTTATGATGATAAGGATTATCAAATCAAATACAAAATGATCCAAATCCATCACTTCAACCTTAAAGTATAGCATGATCATGAACAATCTCAACTCTCACATGCTTTATGCTTAATCAACACTTAACCACGTCAGAGATAATTCTTATTGTTATCAAAATAGCAAGATCAACAATAAAAACCAATGAAAATAAGAATCAAAAACAAAAATCAGCAAGAGAGGAGATGAAGTTTACTCACTTGTGTTTGAATATATGAAGATTGAGGTGGTGTTTGATGGTGGTAGGAGTGGTGGCTGGTGGTGTTGGGGGTCAGGGCTGGTGACCGAAGGTGGCTGGGAGTGGTGGCAGTAGCTAGGGTAGGGGTTGGTGGCCGGAGGTGGTTGGGAGTGGCAGCAGCAGCCTTGAACAGCAGCTGGAGGGGGGGCTGGTGGTGGCAGCTGTGGAGGTTGAGAGGAAGAGAGAGAAAGGAGAGCTTTGATTATTTAGTGAGTTTACTTGGTTGAAAATGGCCTAAAGTTCTCTTGGCTGAAATTTAATGTCTCCCAAAATATCTTTTGCTAATCATAATTAGATACAAATGATGGTAATTAGCATGATTTAATTATACCAACTTGTTGGGCCTCAAATTGGGCCAAAATGAATTGGGCTTGGAAATAAACACTGTGTTGCAATAAAATTTTTGCATAACTTGAAATTAAATTTTTGTAATCTTATGAAAAATAATTGAATCTTTTAAATCATAAATATCGAGGTCTGCTATCGATTTTTCCAAAGATTTTCAGTAAATGAAACTTGAATTGCAAAGTGGAGCCCCAAATGAATTCTCCTAACCGGGATGATTAACTGAGATAAATAAATGCAAAAAATTAATAACGCAACTTAATTAAGTAAATAAACATGATTTAGGGTCGGGCTATTACAACAACATACATCTTAATGGAAGATATAGGGATGCATATTTAATTTACTTGTAGTATACTTCATTATATATACAAGGCCAGCTCCTAGGTTTGGGTGAGTCATGCATTCACTAAATCTCACATGGCATTAGAGCCAAAAAGAGTCTCCCAAACTCTTTGCTCCTGATTAAAAAAAATTTCTCTTCTTCTCTATCTTCCACTGCTGGGGTTTTCTATTGCTCATGACACTGCCTTATCCCACATGCAATGCCCTTTGCGTCTTCACTCTCCTTCTCTATCGCTTTCCATTGGCTTCTCTAATGCCTTCCAATGAGTCCAATCCAGCTTCGCTAGTTGTGCGCCGACCTTCGATGGTTACCCATACCTCTCATGCGGCTTCTTCGTCCGTCATTCACTCAGCTCCTTATGCTCTCAAGCTCTCTGCTATGCCTCCGTCCCACCACCCTTGACGATCTCTCACCCTCTGTCGTTCTTCACTTTAAACCTTACTTCACCGCCGACGCTTACAGCAACTTTCATAGAGGTCGATTCGTCCTTGATGGTACTGCCCTTAATGGCGCAATTCTATGCGTCCTAGCCCTTCTCTTCAACTGGGTTCACTAATCCAACGTGGCTCTCGACCCTCGGCCCACATTTGGATGCGCTTGGGGGTCCACCGCTATTGCCCTAACCATTTGTACTGTGAATATCACGATTTATGTGACCACAGCCTTGGCACCTATTAATGATTTTTGTCGTGGCGTACCCAGTACACTAGTTTCATCATCATGCATCAACTATATGGGATGCTTGATGGTTCCATCGCTTTGTCGTTGTCTCATGTTCATACGGTTCATGACACCACTTAGCTGAACACTGGTTATGCATATTGGCTTCCCGTTAACTAGCCGGTACATGCCTAGTTGTTTGCTACAATTTCTAAGGATACTTTGAGCGAGGTCTGTGATTTGTGTCATTCTTTACAAGTGTAGCAACGCTTAGAATCAATGATTTAACATGGCTAGTTTGGCAGTGCTCTTGATCTCAAGTGAATGCTCACCAATATTTGTTTGGAAGCTGATCAGACCATGGATTTGTATTTGAGGTTCATTAAGACTATTGGTGATTCCCTCACTGCAATTCAATCTCCTATATCGAATCTTGAATTGATTTAGCTTACAACTATCGGGTTATCTGAGGATTATGATTCATTTGTTATTAGTATTTCCATTGTTCCTGGCTCTACCTCCTTTGGCGATTTATGGTCTGAACTACTATTTTATGAACAACATCTCAATTATAAGAAAGATCGTAGTACTGTGGCTGTTCATCAAGCTTTTGTTGCCACTACTGGAGATACTCAAGGTCAAAGGAGGGATAAAGGGAATGGTAATAACAAGGGGAATTGCAATAATCGTAATAAGAGTGGTCGCGGTCGTAACAATCGGAACAACAACAAAAATGCCTCCACCCAGAACTCTTAGTCTTAGCAAACTACTTCTAGGGCGCGTGCCAGTAGGTACTATTTTATATGATGTAGATGCTTTGTTGTTTAGTACTTATTGTACACCTGCTCCTGTTACTAAGCACTCGTCTGCAAGAACTAATCAATCTGAGGGGATCTTAGGATCTTACCATTACATTATCTGTTAGATTTATCATGCTCCTGGCTACTTTGCAATGAACTGTCCTAATCGCTATGCTCCTCATTCGTAGTCAGCATATGCTACCTTCAATCATGTGTCTGTTGATGAACAAGCTTGGCACCTTGACTCAACTACAGCATCTCATTTGACACCTGATGATGCTAAGTTACTTTTTAAGTCCATTTACTGTAACAATGTTGTGGTTAACGTTGGAGGTGGTACACTACTTTCCGTCACTCACACTGGCACATCTGTCCTCCATAGAAGTCACCAACTATTAACTCTCAAAAATGTCCTTTATGTTCTTAAACTTCATCATAACTGGCTTTTTGTTAGATAGTTTTGTCGGGATAACAATTGTCATGTTGTGTTTAACTCTTCATGTGTTTCTGTCCAGGACAACAACACAAATGATATTCTTTTATAGGCCTCGAGTTCGGTCCAATCTACATTGTTCCTATTCCTACACCACCTGTCACTATTCTTGCTAATGCGCAACCTTCGTGATACAACCGACTTGGTCCTTTACTATCAAGGCCAGGAACTTAAGTTGAAAGGATGCACAAATGCCAATTGAGGTGAACCGGATGAGTCCAGGTCAACATCATGTTATATCTTCACCTTAGGTGAGGGAGTCATATCATGATGCAGTAAGAAGCAGGACTGCAAAGTTCTATCGACTATGGAGATAGAGTATGTCGCATGTTGCCTAGCCACACAGGAGGCAATATGGCTTAGGAGTTTCCTTTGGGATTTTAATTTCACTCCTATAGTTGATGATCCTGTTGAGATGTTATGCGACAACACATTTGTTATCTAGTTTGCTTAGGATCAAAGTTTCATTAGAAGACCAAGCACATCAAGAGGCGTTATCACTTCGTGCGAAGCACCATAAAAACAAAGGAAGTTGTCATCAAGTATATATCCACTAACAAGATGATTGTCGGTCTGCTAACTAAGTCGATTCCTAGAGATGCTTTTAAAGCTCATGCATCTCAGGACTTCGTAGGGTTTAGTTTTTGGATGAATCTTGTTATGTGACAAATACGTTCTTCTTGTAAGTAGCATTTATGTAATAAAGATTGATACTTCTTTTTCTAAATGCTTTGTGATTTATTGTTATTTGCTAGGCATGTCTCATATAGACAATTTGCCATGACGCTTGAGTAGCGGGCAAGATAAGACTGGATTATATTGGCACTAGGTGTGCAATATTGACTATTTATATTGGAAGTGTTTGAATAAAATGAACATAGTGGACTTAGTAATCTAAGATGAGACCCAAGGAAGTCGAATATGAAATATGCATAATTTTGTATTGAAGCCTTAAAAATCGAATCTTGAGTGTCAAGATTAACATTTAGTATGTTAATCTACTGGCTCATGTTAAATTTTTGGGCGAAAATTTAAACTAACGATTCGCATGACATACAAAGTGATGAGCCCAATTAAGTGGGAGTTATGTCATACACACATCTCATACTGTTTGTGCGTAAAATACGAATCTTTGAGTGACAACTGACTTTCCTATCTCTTGTCACTGTGTGACCCTGTGAACGATGACGCTTCGACTTGAAGCCAGGATACAAAGTCGAAGTTTTGGTGTTGTTACTTTAATGTGTCTCCTAAAGGCTACGATATATACGATTCAACAAGAGCAAGCTAAAAAAGCAGTTAAGCTGAGAATCCTGAGATGTAATATCATGGGTGTTTGAAGAAAAATGTATCCATCTTCACCATATTAGTCGGGATTATTATATTGAGTATATAATCATATGATATATCATATGGCATAAAGGGATTAGCAATGCCACTGATGATGTTTATGATGATTTAGGGTATCATATTTGGTAAAAGTATTGCATTAGTTAGATGGTGATTTAATATAATAATATTGGTTACTTTCTAGGCACACATCCTACACCTGGTATGAAACATGAAGAGTTGTGATTTGTGAAGAGCATGTTATTTGTGGTCTATGTGGCCGAGTGAGAGTTGTTAACCGGTCCTAATTATTAGGGTTGACGAGCACTTAAGCCACTATGGGGTGGTAACCCTAGTCGACCCAAACCTATATGAGGAGGCTTAGTGGGCCGACTCAATACACATTAAACACAATGACCTCCACTTCTCCTCTCCCTCTCTCTCACAACCTCCCTACCATCTACTAACCATCTTCTACCAGCATTCAAATTAAGTGGGCTATTCCTGACAACCTGCTTTGCATACAAGGTTAGTCCTTTATTTTCCTTCACTATCAATGTGAGGATGTCGGGCACAGACACAAGCACGTTCCTATCAATGTTAGGTTGCATAAAAGATGCACTTTAAGTCCATTCCTCTTTGTCATAGCCACAGTAAGTTCTCAAGAATGATTCAAGATAACATACCAAACATGTAAGGCCTTAAAAATCGAATCCTCTTCTGTGGACGTCTCAGATTTACCCTTGTGACTTGTTTGGAATTCCCTTCCCCCACCCCTCCTTAAAAAAATTGAGCAAAAGGAAAAGCTGCTAGAAATAGATAGATGTTAGCTACTTTAGCAACAAGTGATCTGTGATAACATCAAAGACTAGGGTAGAAATATGTCTTAACTAGCGGCTTGTTGCCTCCCTTCGCACCAAGGAAAAAGTGGCTGGAAATCACTCAATTTCTAAACCGTAGATTGAAGTAAATCGACCGCTAAGAGGTTAAAAACAAACGAAATTGTAAGAATATTATTTTCCTGACCCCTTTGTTTCTTAGGAAAAAATTATGGACTCATGTGTTCACGTAACCAAATTAAAGCATCATTCTTGACTTAATTGAGTTTTCCAAACAAGCATTGGCATATCCCTCCTCCTTCTAACATTAGGAAGCCATGCATCTTTAATGTAGGTACAAAAGAAAACAAATACACATCAAATGGAAAGAGAATCTCTTTAAGCAAAATGGTGGCACTATACTGCAAGATAGAATATCTAGAGGGTACAGTTCCATCAACAGCATCAAAATCTTCGAAAAGAGGAGCTTGAGGTAGCTACTAACAACTTCAATAAAAGCAGAATGTGTGATAAAAGAGGTTATGGCACTGTTTACAAGGGATTTACGTCGGATGGCATTGCAATTGCTATCAAGAAGTCTAAAGCAATGGATTTGAGACAAAAAGAGCAATTCATTAATGGAATTATCATACTCTCTAGATTAAGCATCAAAACGTAGTGAGGTTTTTGGGATGTTGTTTGAGACACCAAAACTATTGCATTCCAAGAATCTCATGGAGCACCCGTTTGAAAATCATAGCAGAAACTGCTAGAGTTTTGGTGTATTTACACTCTATACATTCTCTTCCAATCATTCACAAAGACATCAAACCCCAAAACATTCTCTATTACGATATCATCCAAATATCGTATTAGACTTCTACCTTATCTCAACTAAGCTTATTTACATGTCAAAGAATTAGAATGCTTTCTAGATTGCATAGCACACTAGGGTTAGGCGCATAAGTTGGGTCATGCATACTTGTATAAATACCCTGAAATGGTTCAAGGGAAAGGGCAGAGCAGCAACAAAACAAATAGAAGAAGAATTCATGATCACTCGTTTTCTTCAAAAATACAAATATCGAAAAGATTAAAGCTTTGATTTTATCATGGTATCAGAGCAATAAGCCTCTTTCCCTTCTTAATCAAAAATCATGACTAACAAAAGGCTTGTCGTAGAAACACATTATCCCTATTACTTACATCCCTCTGACGGTCCTGGGGCCTTGATCACAGTTGTGGTCTTTGATGGGAAAAATTATGATCTCTGGGAGAAGGCAATTAGAACTTCTCTTAAATCTAAAAATAAATTGGGCTTCATAAAAGATACCGTACCAAAACCTACACCCACTATTGGGGAAGACACCACCGAATTACAAGCCTGGGAGATGGCTAATTCGATGGTGTGTTCCTGGATACTCAACGTCATTGACCCTAATCTTCGAACTAGTGTTGCCTATGTTGACACTGCAGCACTCATGTGGACACATTTAAAGAAGCGATATTCAGTGTCTAACGCACCAAAAATTCACCAACTTAAAACAAAAATTGCTGAAATTAAACAAGGTGGATCGGAGGTTGTAGAATTTTTTTCAAAACTTATGGGTCTTTGGAGCAAACTGGAGAATCAAGTCCGCTTCCCACGTTGTACGTGTAGCAAGTTCGAGTGTAAAATTGGTGAGCAACTTGTTAAGATGGTTGAAGAAGAAAAAGCCCATCAGTTCCTAATAGGACTAAACGATGATGTTTATGCTTCTATAAGAGGACAAATCTTGGCCATAGAACCCTTGCCCTCTCTTGACAAGATATTTAGCATGGTTCATCAGGAGGAGAGCCATAAACATATGATGCTCTCCAGAGACGACCGAGCAGCGTTTGCCACAGCCTTCGCGATCAACAGTGGCGGAGGTCGAGCCAGACTGAACAACCATGACAAAGGCACCTGTGGTCACTGCGGCAAGTACGACCATGATGAGGACGGGTGTTTTGAGCTTATCGGGTATCCACCTGGTTGGACATCCCATGGCTGAGGTCGAGGACGCGGACAAAGGGGAGGACGAGGTGGTTAACTCTGCGGTATGCGAGGCAGGGTGATGTTCGAGAGGGAGCTCACGTAATTTTAGCCAACGCAGCCACCGAGCTCAGCACTTCTGAGCAACCTACGATACCCGGTCTTACCACTAAACAAGTTCAGCGCCTGATGAACTTAATCGAGCCTGTCAAACCTGAGAATGAAAAACTTACAGGTAACGACTCGTGGATGTTGGACAGCGGGGCTTTGGCCCACATGACAGGTAATTCCACGCTGTTGTTTGAGCCTAAAGCCACAACACCGCTGGTGATTGACCTATCTAATGGCACCCAAACTCTATCTCATAAAACGGGAATGGTGGTCCTGCCTGATGGGACTAAACTGCGAAACGTGTTATTTGTACCTCAGCTTAGTTGTAATCTTGTCTCGATTGCCAAGGTCACAAAAGACCTGAATTGTAGTGTCACATTTTTTGACGATTATTGTGTTTTACAGGACCGTATTTCGAGGACGCCGATTGGATCGGGTGAGCAACGAGACAGTGTTTATTACTACGGGGGGTCACCACAGAAGCATCAAAGTAATGCAATCCGCAGCTGGGATTTATGGCACAAGCGACTCGGACATCCATCCCTAGACATCATGAAAATTTTTGCTAAACAATTAGCCTTTCCAGTTTCTATTTGTAAGAATGATGATGTATGCGATGCATGTTTACGTGCTAAGCAAACAAGAATAAAGTTTTCTATTAGTGAAAAATAGAGCTTTGGAATTATTTGAAATCATCCATTGTGATATCTGGGGGCCATATCGTGTATCCTCCTGATGTGGAGCACACTATTTCTTGACATTAGTTGATGATATGAGTCGTGGAGTATGGCTGTACCATATGAAACAGAAGAGTAAGGTCGAGGCTCACCTGAGAAAGTTTATATCCTTGGTACTAACACAGTTTCACAAGTCTGTCAAGGTGATCCGCACTGACAACGGCATTGAGTTCAAAGTCGCCTCCATGAAGATGTTCTATCAAGAGAAGGGAATCACACACCAAACCAGTTGTGTGGATACCCCTCATCAAAATGGGCGCGTTGAACGCAAACATCAACACATCCTCAATGTTGCCAGGGCGTTTCGATTTCAAGCTTCTCTTCCTTTGAAATTTTGGGGGGAGTGTGTGCTTACGGCTGCTTAATTAATAGAACTCCAAGTAAGTTGTTAGGAGGCAAAACACCTTACGAAATGCTCTACCAAAATAAACCCCCTATGACCACATTAAAATTTTTGGATGTTTATGTTATGCCAAGACTCACCAAACAAGAGGTGACAAATTTACGTCCCGAAGTAGGCGTTGTGTCTTTATAAGTTATCCCCATGGGAAGAAAGCTTGGAAGTTATATGATTTAGAGACACATGATATTTTTGAGAGTAGGGATGTGATATTTTTTGAAAACTCCTTTCCTTTTCATGGAGAAAGCTGTATGCCTGACCCACGCAGAACTGAAAATCATCTCGGTTTCCTTTGCCCAGCCGAGTATGATACCACGACTTCTCTAGCAGCAAGGCCCTCTCTGTCACCTGGTCTTGTTGTCAGGGAGAGTACCCAACTCATGAAGCCCACGGCTGATGGAGGCTCCCGAGATCAGTCCACGGCCTACATTGATGAAGGAATCCCAGCGCAACTCACGATTCAGCCTGACCATGACAGTGCCAATGCTGGGTCTGTGGATACTGGGTCTCGTGTGCCAGAGCTGGGCGCAACATTGGACCAGGAAACTGGTCAGCCCTCTTATGTGACAGAACCGAGTCAAGAGCAAAGCGCACACTCCTCTCCCTCACAACACGAAAATGGTCAGCTCGGCAGAGGACATCAGACTCGGAAAGCTCCCGCTCACTTCAATCAATACATATGCTACACCACTCGGCTCAAAAACCCCATCTCTACTGCTTCATCTCTTCCAACGGAATCCTCAGGTACGCGTTATCCTTTGAAACACTATGTCACGTGCACTGAATTCTCACCTTCACTTCAAGTTTTCTGGGCAGCTATTACTAAGATAACAGAACCACGATTCTACCATGAGGCTGTACAAGTTGAACATTGGAGACGAGCAATGACCGAAGAAATACAGGCCTTAGAGAAAAATGACACTTGGTCCATTGTGAGTCTTCCACCCGGCAAGAAGCCTATAAGCTGCAAATGGGTTTACAAAGTTAAATAAAAATCTGATGGAACCATTGAGCGATATAAAGCCCGCCTAGTCATCCGTGGTGATCACCGGATCGAGGGTTTTGACTATAATGAGACTTTTGCACTTGTTGCAAAATTGACAAGTGTTCGCTGTTTCTCAGCAGTTGCTGTCGCGAAAGGGTGGGAATTGCATCAACTGGATGTTAACAACGCCTTCCCACATGGGGATCTGTAGGAAGAGGTTTACATGAAGCTTCCTCCAAGGTTCAAGGGAGATCACAAACCAAAAGTATGTCGGCTATAGAAGTCTCTTATGGGTTGCGACAAGCTCACCGGCAGTGGTTTGCCAAACTATCATCCAAGCTCTGTGAATATGGATTTGTGCGCACCTATGCTGATTACTCCCTCTTCACATATCGAAAAGGTGACGTCTACACACATGTTTTAGTATATGTTGATGATATCATTCTTGCTAGAAACAATTCTGCAGCATGTAAGCAGTTCAAGAGTTATCTACACACATGTTTCAGTATTAAAGATCTGGGGCCTTTGAAATATTTTCTGGGTATTGAGGTGGCCAAAAGTGCCCAAGGTTTATTTCTCAGTCAAAGAAAGTACGCCTTGGAAATACTTGAAGAGTGCGGACTTTTGGGGGCAAAACCAGTTGACTTCCCCATGGAACAGAATCATCGCTTCGGCCTAGCACAAGGCAATCTACTTGCAGACGCCACTCGGTATCGAAGGCTCATTGGACGCCTGATTTATCTCACCATCACCAGACCCGATCTTACTTATGCTGTCCACATTCTTTCTCAATTCATGCATACCCCGCGAGAAGAGCATATGATGGCGGTGCGACACGTTTTATAGTATTTGAAGGGTACTACAGGCCAAGGAATCTTGCTTCGATTTGACAACAAACTTCACCTGATTGGATTTTGTGACTCTGACAGGGGAGCCTGTCCAGTTTCTCGACAATCTCTTTCAGGTTATTTTATAATGCTTAGGTGGTTCACCCATTTGATGGCGTCGCAAGAAACAACCCACAGTATCCCAGTCCTCAGTTGAAGCAGAATATAGATCAATGGTATTTACTACAAGTGAACTAGTTTGGTTACGATCTCTTCTCACAGCCTTAGGCATTTTTCCACCACCTATGCGCCTTTACTGTGACAGTCAGGCAACTTTACATATTACGCGTAATCAAGTATTTCATGAACGAACCAAACACATTGAGATTGACTGTTACTTCGTACGAGAGAAACTAGAAGAAGGCATAATTTTCCTGCATCATATCGGGACCAAGAACCAACCTACCGATATTTTCACCAAAGCTCTCGGCAAGACTCAGTTTCAAAGTTTAAAGGGCAAGTTGGGCATTTTAGACTTGCATGCTCCAACTTGAGGGGCAGTATTACGATATCATCCAAATATCTTATTAGACTTCTACCTTATCTCAACTAAGCTTATTTACATGTCAAAGATTTAGAATGCTTTCTAGATTGCATAGCACACTAGGGTTAGGCGCATGAGTTGGGTCATGCATACTTGTATAAATACCCTGACATGGTTCAAGGGAAAGGGCAGAGCATCAACAAAACAAATAGAAGAAGAATTCATGATCACTCGTTTTCTTCACAAATACAAATATCCAAAAGATTAAAGCTTTGATTTTATCATTCTCCTATATGATAACTACTCTTCAAAGCTTTCAAATTTTCGGTACTCAAGATTGGTTCCTAAGGATGAAGACATGATGTACACGCTGGTTTAAGGAATGCTAGGCTATTTAAACCTAGAGTATCTACAAACAGGCCAATTGACTGAGAAAAGTGAGGCATACAGCTTTGGAATAGTCCTCACAGAGCTCCTTACAGGGCTAAAGGTCATTTCCTTTAAAAGGGCTAATGAGGTCTGGAGCTTGGTAAATTACTCTCTCTTTTTGACAAATGAGGATAGCATTTTGGAGGTTCCCGACAAAGGAAAGATGAATGAGAATAATGTCAAGGAGATAATGGAAGTAGCCAAGATTTCAAAAGCATGTGTAGCAATCAAAGGGGAGGACAGGCCAAAAATGAAGGAAGTAGCTAGGGAATGAGAGGGTCCCTAATGTTAAAGTATAAATGGGTAATAGACAACTTGCTGATAAACCTGTTTTTATACTATATTTTAGCCCCTATTTGACTCACTTTCTTCCTCGTTTTCACGTTCGATCGTGCTTAGGAATAGTCAAATCAGCCTCCTTTAGCGCACTTTTAACTCATATAACATCTTTCGATATTTTCAGGATCTTTATTGAAGAAACGGAAAGATTAATAACATTTAGCAGAAAGGAGTGCCAAGAAGGCGAGAAAAGCTACGAAGAAGCATTGCACGAAAGTCTCATGGAACTGGAGCTGCGTAGCACGGTCGACCCGCTCGAATCGGCACACTTGGTTGGGCAACCATGTGGCACGGTTGGGCCGTGCCAAGTGGCACACCCGTGCCACTTGTGCGGTCCTAGCGTGACTCCGGCAGTGTTTTGGCACGGTGGGCCCGTGGCTTAGGGCCCGACCGTGCCACCCCCGTTCTGCGTCGCGACTTAAATCTTCCTTCGGGGCTGTTTTGAAGGACATTCAGTTTTAGTTTCAGTTTCTCTCGCCTCGAAACACTTCTAGGCGATTTTTAGGTTTCATTATACAGTTTTATTTCTCACACTTTTGAATTGGCTATTGAATTGGAAGTTGATTCTACCTTTGATTGATTTGATTAATTCCAGGTTCTTGGTTCTAGTTCTCTTTCCTCTTGTTCTTGATTATTTAGGTTTTGGTTGAGATGTTTATTGAATCGAATATTGTGGTTGTTGTTAGAAACATAATTGTAGGCTAAATCTTTCAACTTAGGTTGGGATTGACGCCGAATATGTGTAGTTGAATCTTGTACTGGCCCAATCCCTTCTCCCCCTTTGTTTTGTAAATATGAATTCTACTATGCACGCCACATGCTCGATGAAATGCTCGAAAGAACATTCATCCTTTTTATTTGCGTATAGGGGAGCGTTGAGAGACAAAACCTTTACCTAGTGCGCCTTAGTAGACGATTAGGATTTTAACATGAAAATAGTTAAGATTCTAATTGAGATTTGAGATTGTAAATCTTGTAATCCTTCGACCTTTAGTCCCATGAGAATAGGCGACTATAGTTCCAGGATTAGTCTTCGACCCTTGAGAGAGGGAGGAGATGGGTTTAATTGACAATCCATCCATTTGTAACGCATGATTGGGAGTGTTTGATTGGGTTAGTAACTGATTCACTAGCATAATCGTACTGTTAATTCCAACCTAGGTGTTTTCTATTCTGCTGTTTTTACGCTTTTTAGTTGCTATCGTTTCTCCTAGTTTAGTCTCCAACCCACAACTGCGATTGCCTAACTTGAGTAATTTAATCAGTTCTAGTAGTTGAAACCAAGTTCCTCGTGGACACGACCCGTACTTGCCGGTTACTAGCTACAGCTACGCCGTGCACTTGCGGTATTTTTAACTCAACACTTGCACATGGAAGAAACTGAATACTTGCTCAGTGAGTGTCCACTTGCTCAGTGAGTGTCCAATGATCATTATGGAAGTAGCATTCAAATGTCTACGTACAGTGGCGCGACGAATGGTTTCATGGCATTGGATATTGGGGCTAGCATATGAGTTTATGCAAAATTGACCTATTTACCATCGGTATCATCAATAAGGCAGCTTTGCTTGTTGTTTTAGATGTTTTTTAGACTGTTTGTTTACTCTTGTGCTAATGTACTTTATTTTCCTTTCTTAGTGAAAGAAACAAGCATGTTTTGTTCAAGGATATATGCTCTAATATTGTAACGGTTATAGAGTTCAAGGTTTAAAGGTTAAGCATTCCCTGATATGTAGAGATTTTGGAAAAGATTTTTGGCTACAAAAATTGGATAATGACTATGCAAAAGAATTTGGCCTTTAATGACCAGGTTTGCTTGAATTCAGCTGCGCTCATGTTGGGGACTATCCAACAGTACTCAACATGGGTCTCAGTTCACACTAAGATATTTTCTTAAACTTTTAGGTGTTTTTAGTTCAAGACAAAGGGAAGTGTCAATATCCAACTTTGAATGTCTTGAAATAAGATAAATGCCAATTAATTTTTCTTAGGATTGGCTCAAACTAGTTGAGTTTCATTTTTGTTCATGCATTTGTGTGTTTTTTATAGAAGCTAATTTTCTCTTCAATAGGAAAAAGCAATTCAAATGGACGGCCTTTTTTCCCAACTTATGGTTTTTTCATAAAAAGTTGAAATAATCTCAAGCTAGCAAATATAAATTTAAATAAGTTCTAAATTCAATTTCATTTGACATGGTTGCATTTCCATTGCCAAATAAGTTTAGATAAAAGATTGTCATGCACTCTCAATATATCATGTTCATAAGATATTAGCTCAGTCACATATTAGATAAAGTTTTTAAGTTTATACGTAATTCTTATTTGAAATAGTGCTACGTTTTTTTAAAAAAAATTATAAGACAAACCTCCATTTTATGGTCCATTCCAATTACGATAATATTTTCTTTATGTCTCACAATTTTTTAAGAAAGACTAGTCTCACTCAAACAAGTTCAAAATTTGATTACCTCGAATGTAGTATAAAAAAAATTCAAGGGAAAAAGAAATTGACTCATAGCATACTTCCATTTTTTTTTCTTTTTTTCCCCTTAATTTTTTATTTTTCTTCTTTTTTTTTAGGGGTCTTGAGGTAAGAGCATGTACAGTGCCCCTTCAATTTTGGCTCGCTCGTTTCGGGAAAGCTGCCCAGCGGCCTGCATAGCCTACAGCAAGCAAGCAAGCAGACATAGTGGCTCATGAGGGAGGTGCAGAGCCATGAGCTGGCTCAAGGCCATTTTTCCATGGTTTTTGGTTTTGTAAAAATTTTAATTGATTTTTCTCTTTTTTTAAAAAAATTTTAAAAACTAAGTTGTGTGTTGTATAGTGAGTCCATGAATATTATTTTATTTGATGAACCAAAGTTGTGCGGCTTGCATTGTACGGAGGAAAATTTAAGAGCCAAAAAATTGGCTTATGAGATAATGTGAAGGGGATGGGTCCTCACTTGTGAGCCAAAATTAAAACTCACCATTACATATGCTCTAAGATACTTGATCGAAATGTCAGAGTAAGAGATATTGAACAGCCAGGAAGAGAGAGAAATAAGATGATGAGGGAAAACCCTATTGTATGCCTCTAATAGAGTTATTTAAAGTTGATGTCATCCTGGAAAAGTGACATCCTTTCCAGCTGCTTCATATTTACAAATTACGGCTCCAAAGGCATGCAGTCTTTCCATTCAAAAAAAGAGCAGTCACTGAAAAACCGGGGCCTTTACCTCTATTAGTCTATTACCTCTGCTAATAGTTTATCATCAGTGACTAGTCCTTCCCTTTTTTCGCCTTCTCCAATCCTATGCGCATCCCTTTATTTCATAGCATCATATAAATCTACCCATCTCCAACTTCCTTGCCTTGCCATATGATTCCCTTATGTTCCAAAAAAAAAATAAATTCAAGAGTTACTAGTGCCTTTCTTATGCCACTATATGTTTACCTTCTGCTCTGAATTTAAGTCGCTTTCTAGAGTTTCTAATAATGGCTTCGTGTTAAAACGCTACACATTTTAGAAAATTTAAGTCACTTTCTAGCAACTAGGGCCGAATGTCAAGTCATTCGACAAGGGTGCGAGGAGAAATGTGGCAATGTCACAATTCCTTACCCCTTTAGCATAGGGGAAGGCTATGCCTTGGGTGATAACTTCATTAACTTGTATAATAACACGCATTATCTGAAGTCTCAGATGCCATTTCTGGCAGGCCTTAATGATAATGCATTCTTCCTATTAAAAAAAGAAAAAAATCTCTCTCACTATGGTCATAGTATGCTTCCCATCCTAAATATCTCCCTCAATGGTCCCTCGTGAAAAGAGATCTATGTGACCAATTAATGATTGTTACACTCTAAGTGCGTAATTTGGATTGCTATATCAAGCTAAAAGCCAAATAGACAAATTCTTCTACTCAACCACTCATAATGAGATAACAGTAGTAGGGTCCAACACACATGCTCGATTCTTGGGGTTCGCCAGCCTAGCCAAGGGTTGTACGCTTATGGGTGCATGCATATCAGGTTTGACATTTTACAATTGTTAGTGGCAACGTCCACTAAGCAGAAAAATAGGAAAGCTGAGTTTTTTCTGGCTGCTATTTTTAGTAAATGGCCATGGCTATTTTTAGTAAATGTGCCATATAAAAACCCAGCTAGTTGACAGAAAATAAATAACACTGATTGAGCAATTTCCGTAAACTCCTAATTCCCACTTCTCTTAATTCAAACGTGTGTGTGTCGGGTTTGGGTCGTGGTCACACATCCGGGACTCTAGTAGCCACCGGGTTCAGATCGTGGAGCAAAAGCGTCAAAAGGATCAGTTCGCCCCCGCAGTTTAGGTACGTCCTAAAACCCTAATTCGTTTAACAGTGGTATCAGAGCCAATTTGATGGTTTTCTGCTCTCGATTTTAGAAAAACATGCCTAAATTTATTTGCTGAATTTATGCAGTTTAGTTTAGTTGTTTAGTTTTCTTCCTCCTGCCGTGATATAGCACCAAGTTTAGACCCTCGACCCTTGATTGCATTTAAAAAAAAAACAACAGAAAAAGGGGGAAAGGGTGGTTTTTAGTCATACCATCAGCCGCCACCGAAACCGACCCAGAGGGGTAGCGCATGGGTTGCACGCGCCGCCGAGAGAGATGCGCTTTCTCTCTTTCCTCTTCATTTTTCCCTCCACGACCCCCGATCTGTCGCCCGAGGTCACCGAAACGCCCATTCGCTAACCCATGACGGCGCGTGGGTAGCACGCGCCACCGCCTGAGTAGCGCGTTGCGCGCGTGCCACCTACCCACGTGACCACCGCTGGCCGATCTATGTGATGGTGCCGGTGGTTTGTATGAAGGGCGACCAGAAAGAGAGATCGAGGGGGTTTTTTCAGAAAAGGGGGGTGGCGGCAGGTGTTCCTCATTTGGTGTTTTTTTGGGGTTTTGGGGTACCGGAAAATGACCGGGAGACCAGCTGACCGGCGAACACCGGGCTTGGTGCCCGGAATCCATGGCGGTCGGGCTTTCCCAGGCCTTTTTCCGGCACGAACCAAGAAAAATCAAGGGTCGACGGGTAGAAAACGGGACGCAGGCTAGGTGCTCAAGATAGCCGTGGCCGTGGCCTCGCCTGGTTCTATCCATGGAGGCCGGTCAGCGCAACGACAAGTGATAAGGGCTAGAGAGGAAGAAAGTAGAAGGAGAAGTCTGGAGGTCTGGAATGGTGAGGCATTATTAAGACCCTCCAACCATTAAATGGCCTCCCCCTTCCCCACACCCGTGTCCTTTAAAAAAAAAAATGGACCGGCCTCCCCTTTTGTTTTTTAAAATGAAAGGGGGGGT
>JACYFF010031954.1:14878561-14960865 GCA_017589665.1 Selenicereus undatus | reverse complement strand
GGTCTCGTTTTTTTTACAAGGGTTTTAATTTTAAAATTTGGTTTTAAAAATTTAAAATCATGCTCAGCCTCGGAAATTATAATAATGTGTTTATTTTAATTTTATTTTCCTAGGCTAGAGCTGTTTGGTTGTCTAATTGTATCATTCTAAACATGCCTGTTTAATATTTTTTTTTAACACATGAATGGGTTTCGTGTATGTAAGTTTGTAACGATAGATTTGTGTGAACTTTTGGCATGTAAACTGATACGTATATATATATCGCTATGTGTTCGATTAATATATGAAAGCTTAGTTCTTTCCCATTTAAACATAAATAAATGTGTTTTATGTTGTGTTCGTGCAAATATGCCTTGCATAAAATCTAAAACGTCTATTTGATGATAGATTATGGAATGTTAATGTGATTAAACATTGTATTCATGAGAATGTGTTTTTTGTGAAATATTAGTAATCAAAGTATCTCATTTTTGGATTCGTGGAATATGTGATGATTATGAGCTTAGCGAAATTTTCGAACGTATAACATGAGTTATAATTTTGAGTTTTCTTTGGTTACGTACAAGATGTGCCTAATGTCCATTTTTCTTAAAATTGTAGATATGGCTTCTAAGACTTCTATGATTGGTGAGTTGACCACCAATGAAAAGTTGGATGGGTCCAACTATGACATGTGGCCCCGGAAGATTCAGTTTCTTCTGGAAGAAGGTGAGGTGTTAGAACACCTCACAACCACAATGTCAGCACCCCTGACTAGAGACAAGGACGACAAGGATATTACTCATACTGATGAGTATAAACCCAGCTTGGTTGCGTACCAAGATTGGTGTAAAAAGGACCGTAAGGCACGTTATACTATGCTTTTTTGCATGCATAACGACCTTATAGGTGAGTTTGAAGTTTATCCCACTGCTAAGGAAATGTGGGATAATATCCACTTCAGGTATGGTCAAACTTCGGAAACGAGACTTCGTGCGTTGTATCTTAAGTGGATGACGTACACGATAGACTCGAACTGAAGTATAACCGAGCATGTGCGAACTTTACAGGCCATGCTGTGGGACCTAAAAGCTGCTGGTGTGGACATTTTCGAACGCGAACAGCGGACGAATGTGCTTTGTGCACTTCCCGCTGGGGACGAAAAATGGAAACCGTTCATCACCATGATGACTCACAACGAGAGCATCAAAACTTTCGCCAACATCACCAAGCATCTTGAGCTGGAAGATGAGCGCTTGAAGGCCTGTGCTCCTCCCCCTGTAGCTTTAGTGGCCAGGGTGGACAGGCCTAAGGGCAACCAGTTCAGACGAGGGAAGAAGAAGAGTCTTCATCCCTCCAAGAAACTTGGCCCTAGAGGCGGTATTGCTAAGAAGTAATCAAAGGCCAAGGGCAAGGTGACGGATAAAATGGCACGAGTGACATGCTATAACTGCAGGAAGAAGGGCCATTTTGCTCGGGAGTGTCCCGAGCCTGCTCAGGTACCTTCTTCATTTCCTACTGTTGAACTACTTGTATGTTCCCATGCATTCGTTGCTAAATCCTTTCCTAATTGGATTGTAGATTCGGGAGCAAGCAAGCACGTAGTTCGAGATCGAGTTGGGTTTGTAGACTTTCACCCTTATCCGGTGGGGTTGCAAACTGTGACTCTTGGAAATGGCACTGCAGAGGACGTTCTAGGAGTCGGAACGTATCGACTTAAGTTGCGTGGAGGGAATTCGTTACTTCTTCACGACACTCTCTATGTGCCTGGAGTCCAATGTTCCTTAGTGTCTTATGTCTCTTTGATGATATTAGGTTTTCAGTTTGTATCTTGTATTGACGGTTTAGATATTTTTTATAGTGGCAATTTGTTTGGCCATGCATCTTTGGTAGATGATTTCCTCGTTTTGGACTTGGATAATGAGTATTATAGTAATAATACGTCTTCTGTTTTTGTATCATCTGTTGATTCAGACCATGATTATGTTGTTTGGCATGCTAGACTAGGCCATATTGGTCAAGAAAGAATGACTAGACTAGCTAAAGAAGGTCTATTAGGATCGCTTACTAAAGTTAGGCTACCTAAATGTGAACCTTGTTTAGCTGGCAAAGCAACCAAGAAACCTTTTGGTAAGGCTTCTAGGGCGCTTGGTACCTTAGATCTCATTCACTCCGACATTTGTGGACCTATGAATGTAAAGGCACGTAATGGTGCCATTTACTTCCTCACTCTAATTGACGATTACTCAAGATACGGATATGTTTATCTGTTATCACATCGTCATGAAGCTTTAGATGTGTTTAAACGCTTCGTATTAGATGTAGAGACTAAGTTGGATCGAAGAGTTAAGACTCTTCGGATCGACCGTGGTCGAGAGTACCTCTCTGATATGTTCAAAAGTTTCTGTGAGGAAAAAGGTATAGTTAGACATCTTACGATTCCTTACACTCCACAACAAAATGGTGTTGCCGAGCATAGGAATCGTACATTACTTGACATGGTCAGGTCAATGATGGCTCAAGCTAATCTCCCAATTAGCTTTTGGGGTGATGCGTTGCTTTCAGCAACTTACATCTTAAACAGAGTACCCAGTAATAGCGTTTCGACTACTCCATATGAGTTGTGGAACGGTCGGAAACCTCTTTTGGACCATTTACGACCATGGGGGTCAGCAGGCTATGTGCATAACCCGACTCATAGATATGGAAAACTTGGTCCAAGAGCTACTAAAATGGTCTTTATTAGATACCCTGAACATTCAAAAGGTTATGTGATGTACGGAGAACATCCTAGTGGCGGCATGAAGGAAATTGATTTCCGAAATGTCGACTTTCTTGAGGATGAGTTCCCAACTATTGGTGAAGTCAAACAAGACTTACAGTTGTATGAGTTACAACCAAACTTACCTCTCGGTGAAGGGGAGGATATGTATACTAACCGTATCACCGAGGATAGGAAATTTTTTCCTGATGCTGGAGATAGTGGGAGTATACCCATTCCTGCTGAAGGGAGCTTGTCTGCTCAAGATGCCCAACCCGAGAACGAGGAAGACCCTCAATCTCCTGTTAACGGAAATAAGGATAGTCCTCGTACTCACCAGCCCACACCCCAAGGGGTTAGTGGGAGTGGCACCACTCCTATTCGAGGTTCTGTGCCTCGAGGGACTTCTCCTACTCAAGGTTTGGTACCTCGAAGAAAAAGGGGGAGAGAAGAGTTGGAACCTGAACAGACAATGCAACCAGGTCCTAGCATAACCCGAAGGAGTGAGCGCGGAAGAGTTCCTCGCCGATTTTTTCAAATCGAAGAGAACGTTTTCTTCTGCATGCCTTTGGAAATAGAAGAGCCAACCTCTTATGTAGAGGCTGTTGACTCATCAAATAAGGAAGAATGGATGGATGCCATGAGGGATGAGTTGGACTCAATGGCTAGGAATGAAGTTTGGGATCTAGTCAACCTTCCTCCTGGACGTAAAGCCATTGGAAACAAGTGGGTTTTCAAGGTAAAACGTCGGGCGGATGGGTCAATTGATAAGTTCAAAGCCCGGTTGGTGGCGAAAGGCTACACCCAAGTTGAGGGAGTAGACTATGAGGAAACCTTTTCTCCTGTGGTGAGATTAGCCTCTATTCGCCTACTTCTAGCACTAGTTGCTCATCTAGACTTAGAACTGTTCCAGATGGATGTGAAGACTGCTTTCCTAAATGGGTCCCTTGAGGAAGAGATATATATATGGTACAACCCTTTGCTTTTGTATCAAAAGGGCGAGAAGACAAAGTTTGTCGTCTTAGAAAATTCATATATGGCCTCAAACAGTCTTCAAGAGCATGGTACTTCAGATTCCATGAAGCCATTACCGCGTTTGGCTTAACCATGGTCTCAGAAGACCACTGCGTATATGTCAAGAAGACAAAAGTAGGAATTATGTTTCTTACTTTGTATGTCGATGACATTCTACTAGCTGGGAGTGACTTGGAGATGATCAATGCCACCAAACGGTGGCTGTCCTCTGTCTTTGAGATGAAGGACATGGGTGAAGCTAGGTATGTCCTAGGGGTGGAAATAATCAGAGATCGTTCTAGGAAACTTCTCGGTTTTTGTCAAAAGGCATATATTGAGAAAGTCTTAGAACGGTTTCGGATGCATTATTCCAAACCTATTGATACTCCGATCGACAAGGGCTTAACCTTGAGTCTAGAACAGTGTCCAACAACAGATGAGGAAAAACAGAAAATGAGTAGTGTCCCTTATGCTAGTGCAGTCGGAAGCCTAATGTATGTCATGTTATGTACACGGCCTGACATTTGCTTCGCGGTTGGTTTGGTAAGTCGTTACCAAAGCAACCCTGGGAACGCTCATTGGCAAGCCGTCAAGAGGATAATGCATTATCTTCGAGGAACTACTGACTTGGTACTTTGCTACCAAGGAGGAGACCTAAGATTGAGGGGGTACACTGATGCTGACTGGGGTGGAGACTTAGATGACTTTAAGTCCACCTCTGGATATGTCTTCACCCTAGGTGGGGGAGCCATATCTTGGTGCAGCAAGATTGCATAGCCCTATCGACTATGGAAGTAGAATATGTCGCTTGTTGCCTCGCCACTCAGGAGGCAGTTTGGCTGAGGAGTTTTCTCCAGGATCTTGATCTTACTCCACGAGTTAATGATCCTGTAGAAATTTGGTGCGACAATACTGCTACTATCCAATATGCTAAGGATCCTAAATTCCATAGGAAGGCCAAGAAAATTAAAAGGCGTTATCATTTTGTAAGAGACGCCATAAAGTCGAAAGAAGTTACTGTAAAATACTTATCTACTATTAAGATGATAGCGGATCCATTAACTAAACCTACTCCAAGAGATGTGTTCAAAACTCATATGATGAGTCTTGGTCTCCGTAGAGTTTAGTTAATTAGGATATCCTGTTTTTGGGTTTAGACAAGTATATAATGAACATTTTATTTGTGTTTATATTGTCATTATTTTACTCTGGTTGTTTTGATTAGGCATATCTAAATGTCACTAGGCTTTTTTATTATCTTGTCACACGGATAATCAATCCTAACGCTTAAGTTACGGGTAGGGTAAGACCTGATCATATTGGCAGTAGGTGTGCAATATTGATTATCATCCTACCTTGAGTGGTACGAGTGATGTAGAGAACTGGTCACCTTAGTAAATCTAAGATGAGATTCTGAGTGAATCGAATATAACACAACCTTATATCAAAGCCTGAAGCCAAATTTTGAGTGTCCAGGTTACGTTAAATACGTTAACCGAGGAACTCGAGTCAGTTCTGAGGAGGAACTGGACTTGTAATTCGCATAGTATAAATAGTGACAAACTCACCTCAGTGGGAGTTATACCATGACACACATTTCATACTGTGTGTGCTTAAGTCGACTTAGTGGAGTGACAACTGATTCCCTTCCTTGCCACTGTGTGATCCCTGAAACATCGGTGTTTCATATAACGATTCCCTTGGACTTAGGGCTATGGCATGAATTCCCAATGAGATGCTGCTACTTTAATACGTACTCCAAGAGTTATAGATTTATGCAGCTCAACGGAACGTATTAGGAAAGCAATCTTATTGAGATGTAATGTTATGAGTTGCTAAAGGAAAACCATTGCATATTCACCATATCAGCCCGGGCGGTTATATTTCGAAATATAACCATGATATATCAACAGGCATAAAGGGACAGCATGTGCCTCAGGTGATGTCTTGAATGGTTTAGGGAATTGTCTGCCTTGAAAGTGTTTTGTTAGACTGATGGTGTCTTAACAAAAATCACTACTTATTTATGGTTGCACGTCTCATTCCTGGTATGACACGTTTAGAAGAGAAAACAATGTTGTAGAAACATTGCTACGGCTTGAGTGGCTGAGTGGGAAATGTTAGTGGCAGCGTCCACTAAGCAGAAAAATAGGAAAGCTGAGTTTTTTCTGGCTGTTATTTTTAGTAAATGGCCATGGCTATTTTTAGTAAATGTGCCATATAAAAACCCAGGTAGTTGATAGAAAATAAATAACACTGATTGAGCAATTTCTGTAAACTCCTAATTCCCACTTCTCTTAATTCAAACGTGTGTATGTCGAGTTTGGGTCGTGGTCACACATCCGGGACTCTAGTAGCCACCGGGTTCAGATCGTGGAGCAAAAGGCGTCAAAAGGATCAGTTCGCTTCCGTAGTTTAGGTACGTCCTAAAACCCTAATTCGTTTAACAACAATGAATCCATGTTCATAAATGGGTTGTATTATGGCATTATGCGACTAAGCCTCTATCTCCAAACACGTGTTCAAGTTCAAAGCCAATCTATCACGTTATTAACCATACAAGAGTATGGCAGTTCAACCCCTATAGTTATGCTTTCTTAGAGTCTATTCTTTTCAACTAAACATAAGCAACTTATTGGCAATTGATGTTGTTGATGAGTGTCGATTGATACTTATCAGTGATATGCGCTACAAGTGGTGGTAAGTACTTATTAGTGCTAACTATTAGGAAATGACACCTGCAACATATGATTGAGTGTTGATGGTTGACGAAAATTGATAAGTGCTTATAAGTGTTGATTCACTTGGTTAGTGCTCATAAGTGATGATAAGTGTTGATGAATGTTAATGATAATTATTTATTATAAGTCAAGAAAACAATAGGTCCTAAGTTGATGCAAAATTTTTGAATCCAAATTTCTACAAAATATGCCCGCTTAGGGCGTGTTCGGCAACAACGTTTTGGGTAGCGTTTGGTATTTTGATTAAGTCAATACACTCATCAAGTAATTTTTAGTGTTCGGTAACGTAGTATTTTGACTAGCATTTCAAGTAACGTTTAACGTTTTAAGCAGCTTTTTTTAAAAACTAACAGTATTAACGTTTGACATTCAAAAGTAGAATTTCATATTTTTTGGCAAAAAAAATATCATTTGGAAATTATCTATATTCTTTTATGTAAATTTATATTAATCAGCTAACCCAACAATTAAATTTACCGAACACATTTATTTGAACTGCTCATCTAAACAGCTATCCGCTAATAGCTAAATTAAAAACGTTATCCGCTGCCTAAACAGCTATCTGCTACCTGAACCATTATATGTTACTTGAACTACTAAGTTTGTTGAACAGGGCCTTAGTCTCCACATTCCCAACTGGGCAATTAGTTAGCAAAATTGCAGTCAGGATAGAAAGACCGTAGGCACGACTATTGCGGCTCCAACGATGGTTCAAATTACCAATGCTTTTCCAATCAACGGTACCTAGGGTTGCCTTGGACACTGTTTACATCACCAAGATATTGTCCTTTAAAAGGTCACCGGTTGAGTACAGTTCAAACCAAAAATCTCGACTTCTAGGTTCATTTCACGATGATTTCTGAATATTTCAGTTCTAGTAACAATAACAGAGAAATTAATTAAAACAAAAATCAGATTAATACAGACTTAATAAATATTACTCTTGCAAAAGTCAATGGATGTGATGATCCATACCTAAATGACTAAACCCATTTGAAAGACATAATAGAAGGAAGCTAGAACTAGTGATCAGGGACGATCAAACACTATTACTGTGATTGCTAATTATGTTGTATGGTTTATATTTATTTCGATAATGTAAGATTGTTAAAAATTAGTTATTTCTATTTTTATGTAGTTTACTATTTTTATGATGCTTCTTTTAATTATAAAAAAAGGAGTTCATGTGTATGATAGAGAAAGAGAAAGAAGTAAGCGAAAGAAATAGCACTTCAAGAAAAATTTACATCTCTTTTCCATTTTGGAAATCCCTTCAATCTCTCAATATTTATTTAGTATGTGTTGGAGAGTTAGTAATTTTATATTACTCCCATACGGATAAGATTGGTATCAAAGCATTTTGATCCTATTTGTATACAGTGAACACTAGAAGTGGTTACAAGGAGATAGGCGAATCATTTCCTACCCTTAACGTTCACTAAAGACCCTCAAGAGGAATTACAAGTGCTGATTCTATTACAATGGAACAGAACCCTCCTTTAGCCGACTTGGCCAAACAAATTGTCAGTCTTTCATAACAGATGGCATGACCTGGATTGAGGATCAATCTCGTGATAATTACGAAAAGAGCTAAACAAAGATAATTAAGAGTCCTAGAAGTCCTAATAACAAAAGGAAACCTCTATTGATGGATGAGGAAGAGAGACAACCTAGACCATTTAAGGTTGAAGCTAAAGTAGACAAACATCTTACGAGGGTTCTATTGACGCCGAGAAACTCGATTGGACTAATCAATTAGAAACCTACTTTACCTTATATCGGCATGGTAGGAAAGACAATGTCTCTTTCGCAAGGCTGAAAATGACAGGTCATGCCCTAGCATGGTAGAATTCATATTTACAAACTCATAAAAAAAGAAGAAATAATTTGGGATACTTTCCTGAATCTCATCCGATAAGGTTTTTATCCAATGGGTTATTAAATGATCGACTGAGGCAGTGGCACAACTTACTCTAAAAACAAGATCAATCCGTGCAAGAGCATACCACTGAGTTCAAACGTTTGGCTATGGCATTAATTTTGATGGATTCCAAGGAGGTTTTCATGAATACACCTCAACATTATTACCACAAACACTGAGGTGTCACTTTACAATCCAAATAGTGTGTCTAACGCAAGCACGATAGCCATGACAATTGAAAAAAAATGGTTGTGGTAAATCACTAGATGGGCCAAGGTCAGGCTCGTCAAATACAAAAGAATTTTAAGAAGATTACGACAATACCTAGTGCCAAAAGGTATTGTGACCATTGCAAGATCAAAGGTCATTCTAAAGATAAATGTTGGAAACTGCACCCAGAGTTGAACCTAAGAAAAAGACTGAAGCGTAAGATGGTGACAACAACAATTAGTGATAATGAGCCTATAGCAATTGATCAAGTGGAAAGAGCAGATGTAATCTTATCACTAATGGCAAGACTAAAGGATATAGGTCCGAAGTTAGTAACCCAACGCATTGAATGAGACAGATTATTTGTTTTAAGGTTCAACCTATTGAAGCATGTCCGTTTTGAACCTTCTAAAATCCTTAAGAAGATCGGAGATAATGCTTGTCAGCTAGAGTTACCTAACTATATGGACATTTACTATGTAGTTAATATTGAAAATTTAAAACCCTTTGAACCATCCATGTTGGACGATTAATTGTAAGAAGTTATCCCCTCAGTGGATGATTTACACATTGACTATGAGACTCCATTGCTAGAAGATAACATTCTTGAGAGGAAAGTAACACAAACATAAAAGGGAGCACAAGAAGTGTTTTGTGTCGCAAGAAAGGGCAAAAGCCAATTGCTTCAAAGTGTGTTACTAAAGAGATGGGAAAACCCATATTTCCCCAGCTCAAATTTTACGATCCAACTGTATTAGGATGCTCCTAAAGGGAGAGTCATGATCAGGGACAATCAAACATTATTATTGTGTTTACTAATTCCTTGTATGATTTATACTTATTTGACAATACAAGTTTGTTAGAAAGTAGTTATTTCTATTTTTATGTAGTTTAATATTGAGTAGATACTCCTTTTGATTATTTAAAAAAGCAGTTCATATGTACGGTAGAGAGAGAGAGAGAGAGAGAGAGAGAGAGAGAGAAAGAGAGAAAGAAGGAGAGAGAAAGAAATAGAAATTAAAGTAGAATTTGCATCTTTTTCTTTTTTTTTTAAATTCATTCTCTCAATATTTATTTAGTATCTATTGAAGAGTTAATAATTTTATATTACTCCCATACAGATCAACTTGTGCTCAAAATGATTTATCGGAGACAGTTTACATAATAAACCAGGCTGCACCTTAAAACCTAGACAAAACCATCCGTATGTCATAATTAGAAACTTCTTAAATCTTGTAATTCTTTGGTTCTAGTTCTTCACCATCTCCAGCGTTTTCTGTTTTTTTTTTTTAAAGATAAATCTACAGGTGCCAATAATTCCAACATTGGAGATATTGGATATGATCAATTGCAATTTCAAAAATAGTTTGCAACTCTCACATGGGGGATATTAATCTTGTATATGTACAACCACTGAGTTTGGGTAATGGAACCTAAATCTCATAAGTCTATGTCACTTGACTAAATCTCTAAGTCTATGTTCACTTGACACAATTAAAGCATTGTTCTAGATTCTCCTTAATTCCATAGCAACACGAAGCTATCTTGTACACAGTTCTAGAAAGGAAAGGAAAGGAAAGGAAAGGATACAAATACCAAGGATGCAAATAGAATATCATATAAGTTCTTTTGTCCTCAAAATCAAGGTCTCTCCTTATCGATCATCGTTCTCGAACAACATTCTAAAGTAAAGTACTACAAGATATGTAAAAATCTAAAATTTTCATTTGTACTCTACACAAATAATCATTTGCACATCATATAAATGTTTATTTAAACCAACTAACACGCACGGTCTATATTACTATATGGAGAACCATAATATAATTTCCCAATATTATTTGGCGTTGCCATAAGTTGAGCAAATTGTTATACATTACTCATTAGAGTAATAACGTTCCTACACCAATTACCCCATCATATTAAAATAAATAAATAAAAAAGATACAACTAATTAATCCCCAATTCAACCAGCCCCCTTCTCTCTATAACCCCCCCCCCCCCCCAAATTTGTCGGCTTGTTTCGCCAGTTACCACCTCTTCAGTATGATATTCAAGAAAATCTGACGATTCTTCGGCGGAGGGTTAAAAAACGCGGGATGTTTGTGCCATTTTATCATCTTTGTAGATATCTTACTTTGATTTTTAATTTGTAAATACACAACTAAATTTCTTTGAATTTCGTCTGTTGATAAGTACACAAGACTTTGATTGGTCAATGATCTTCATGGTCTTACTCTTCGAGGTGCCTTATTTGGGTTTTCTCCCTCCGTTCTCGAAATTTCGCTTCTGTGTTTGATTTTTGTTAATGTTTGGACTTGTTTAAATGTGCTTGTGCCCGATATGGAAGATTTTAGCTTGTTCCAGAATTTTCAGTAGCAAAGGGTTTGAGTTTGAGATTTGATCAATTGTGATGATCCTCTGCTCAGCATTGATTTTTATGGGCGTGTTCGGCAACAACGTTTTGAATAGCGTTTATCGTTTTGATTAAGTCAATATACTCATCAGGTAATTTTTAGTGTTTGGTAACATAGTATTTTGACTAGCATTTCAAGTAGCGTTTAGCGTTTTAAGCAGCATTTCTAAAAAGCTAATAGTATTAACGTTTGACATTCAAAAGTAGCGTTTCATATTTTTTGGCAAAAAAATATCCTTTGAAAATTTTATCTTTGGAAATTATCTATATTCTTTTATGTCAATTTACATTAATCAGCTAACCCAACAGCTAAATTTACCGAACACATTTATTTCAATTGCTCATCTAAACAGCTATCCGATAACAGCTAAATTAGAAACGCTATCCGCTACTTAAATAGCTATCTGCTACCTGAACCGCTATCCGCTACTTGAACCGCTAATTTTGCCGAACAGAGCCTATGTCAACATGTTTTTAAGTTCATCTAGAGTGATTATCACACTTCTTTGTTTTGAATTTTATGGATTCGATTTGGTTTTGTATTAAATTGTCATGTAGATTTTGCTTGTTTGAGTTTTTAGAGTTTATGGTTACTATTTCCAGCTAATAGGAGATATACTATGGATATAAATGTAAATTTACTTTGTACATATAATTATAAATACCAGGCATAGTCTCCCAGGTTGGGTGGGCCATTACTCCATCAAATCACACATGGTATCACAGCCAAAGCTCCTAACATAAATTTTCTTATCTTTTCGGCCTTTTCTTTTTCCTCACGAAACCCTAGCCACGGCCCCAAAAAACCCTAGCTGCGTTGGCCTTCATCTCTCCGGCAACCTAGCGGCATTCTCATCCTCTAGCCACATTCACAGCCACCCGAGTGGTTCTCCGTTCGTCCTCTCAGATCCTTCGTTGCATTCAGGTGATTCACGCCCGAACCCAGCAACGCTCTTCTCTTCCCGTTGTGTCGCTTCTTATTCCTCTCAGATCCTCACCGTCGACTACTATGGCAGATACGACAACCACCCCTCAGATGTTCTCTCCCCCCGCCTGAGAGCATTACTGTTCTGTCCACGGTGGATGATTAGGCGGGTGCTTCCAACGCTGGGGGCTCTCACGTGTTTCTACCAATGCCTCCACCGCTTGTCTCGCTTTTGCAGCTTCTTTCTACCGGCTTCCCGCCTCACATCGTCCCAGGTTTGACCGCGGGACGGTGCTTCCACCGTGCCCACTGTTCCGATATCGCTCTTTGGTGCATCTTCAGGTGCTTTGCCTACACCGCTTTGGCTTCAGTTCCCACTTCTGGCTTCTCTGGCTTCTTGTCTCCTCATACCGGTGGTTTGTCGCTTCTACCGTCCGATATTTGGATGGTTAATATCACGACTTATGTTACAGTTGCTCTCACCACTGTTAGTGATTACTTATCTTGGCACACTCAATTCTCATCCTTTGTTATTATGCATGAGATTAGTGGCATTCTTGATGATACATTCCTTCTTCCTCTCCAGTTTTGTCCTATGCTAATGGTCTCCAGGAAGCTACTGGCTATCATTATTGGGTGTGAGGTGTGTGATTTGTTTCATGCTTTTGATATTTGGAAGTGTCTAGAGCATCGGTTTAATACTGCTAGTCTTGCTCGTGTGCTTGATTTGAAACACATGCTTACCAATTTGTCCAAAGATGATCATTAATCCATGGATGATTACTTAAGGACTGTTAAAACCATTACTGATTCATTAGTTGCTATTTATTCACCTATCTCTAATTTAGGGTTGATTTAGTATACTACTACCGGGTTGCAACATTCTCCTAAGTATGAGGGATTTCTAATTACTTATTCCATGCTACTTGGAGCTCATTCCTTTGATGATCTTAGTTCCAAATTGATCTTCTTTGAGCAACGGATGAAGTTCAACAAAGAGCGTGATGTACCCAGCCATCAGGCCCTTGCTACTACTATTGGTTCAGTTGTATCGGATTCAGGAGGCGCTGGAACTAATAAGCAAGCTAACTCCACCTCTAAAGGCAAGAACAATGGAGGTCATAATTTCAATAAGGGGGTAAGGGATGTTCCAACAAAAACTACAACTAGAACAACAATCGCTAGACTCAGCACCACTCTACAACTCCCATAAGCATACTTGTAGGTTTTGTTTTGTGCAATTCAGTTGTTTCATCGTTAACTCCAATCGCTTGTCTCCTCTTTATGCTAACTCTTTATCTGCAGGTAATAAGAATGAAGGGGTTTTAGGGTCCCATCTTAACCTCATTTGTCATATTTGTCATTCCCTGGCATGTCACTGACATGTGTCCGAGTCGCTACCAGCCCCGTCAGCTGTCTATGCTTCCCGCCTATGCTACATTCAATTCTGTCGATGTTTGTGAACAAGTCTGGCACCCCAATTCTAGTGCAGCATCCAATATGACGCCTGATAAAGGTAATTTACTCTCTAAATCATCTTATTCAGGATTATGTCTTGTTAAGGTTGGTAACGGTAACCTTCTACCTATTTCTAGTGTTGGCAATCTCAAGCTTCGTACTTCATCCTGCCCTCTCAATCTTACCTCTACCTTGCATGTTCCTCAACTTCATCATAACCTCATCTATGTTAGATAAGTGTGTCGGGATAATAACTGTAGTGTCATTTTTAATGACTCTTGTGTTCGTTTTATGGACAACACCACGGGTGAAGTGCTTTTGCAGGCACCTAGTGTGAGCAATGTCTATCTCATTCGCGTTGAGTCCAGTCACATTCCTGCCCATATTGCTGTTAGGGAGTCTACGAATCTTTAGTTTCAACATGTTGGACACTGTGGCACTTTTGTGCTTTCTTCTTTTCGTTGATGTAATCTTATTCCATTAAACGCTACATTTGAGAATAATTGTAAGACTTGTCGTTTGGTCAAGTTACATAGACTTCCTTTTGAGTTAGTTGAGCATAGTGTTGTTTCACCTTTGGAATAAATTCATTCTGACATTAGCAATTGCCTGTTTTATCATATCGAAGATTCAGATACTATGTCTCGTTTATTGACGATTTCTCTCGCTTTACTTGGATTTATCCTATGAAACAAAAATCGGAAGCCTTTCCTCATTTTTGCAATTTTCAAGCGTTGGTTGAAAACTTGTTTAACTGTAAGATTAAAATGTTTCAAAGTGACGGGAATCTAGAATTTGATAACTCGCACATGAAAACTTACTTCTTAAAACACAACATTTATTTTCGAAAATCTTGCCCTGATACACAATAGCAGAATGGGTTACTGAACGTCAAAACCAACATCTTCTGGAAATGACACGTGCTTTCCTCATAGGTTCATCTATTCCTACATCTTATTGGGTTGATGCAGTATATGCTGCTATTTATACCATAGACCGGTTACCAACACCCATTTTACAAAACAAATCTCCTTTTGAAGTCTTATTTAAGAAGATGGCCGACTATAATTTTCTCAAGCCTTTTGGGTGTGCTTGTTTTCTGAATTTTGTGGACTCTTCTCCAAATAAGCTCAAATCAAGATATGTTGAATGTGTTTCCTTAGGGTATGAGCCTTATTATAGAGGTTATCATTGTTTGGATCCTAAAACAGGTCGTGTCTACATAAGTCGTGATGTTTAATTTCATGAGGCATTTTTTTCCTTACCCTACTCATGTGTCCCATCCTTGATCCTAAAGACATTATGAGTCTCACCTTTACCTCCACAGCTTCAAACCCCACTCTTAGTGTGTCTCAGGATCATCCTCTTCCCATAATTAGGTCCTCCCCATCCCCTATCTTGGTGCCCTCTTCTAGGGTTCCCACATCCTCTCGTCCTTCGAGTCCCACACCTATTGTTCATGGTAGTTCTTCCTCACCATCAGGTCATGGTCATAGTCCTTCTGGCATGTCCCCTTGTGCTCTTAATTTCCACTTCCTGACTTCTTCTGTGTCTTCCTCTGTGCGTTTGGCCCTTCTCCCACCAACATCCACTCTATGCAAATCCAATCCAAGTTGGCCATTGTTAAGCCCAAACATTTCATATCCTTGTTTGCTAGCCTTGCTGAGGTTGAATAGACCACCTTCAAACAAGCTTCCCAACATTCCAAATCGCGGGGAGACTATGTCCGAGGAGTACAATGCTTTGATTGATAATGACACATGAAAATTGGTACCATCCCAACCGACGCAAAACTTAGTCGGTCATAAGTGGGTTTACAGGGTTAAATACAAATATGATGGCACTGTGGAAAGATAAAAAGCAAGATTGGTTGTCCCAGGTACAATGCTTTCCCTTGCTGTTTCTTTTAATTGGTCTCTTCTTCAGCTAGATGTTAAAAATGCCTTTTTGCATGGTCATCTAATTGAGGAAGCTTATATGAAACAACTGCCTGGTTTTGTTCATCCGATAAACCTCACTATGTTTGTTGTCTCAAAAAGGCCATTTATGGGTTGAAACAAGCCCCTCCTGCTTGGCTTCACCATTTCATCAATTTTTTACTGTCTCATGGTTTCATCTGTAGCATGGCTGACCCTTCCATGTTTGTTTACCACTCTGGTAGACGCAGTTTGATTCCTCTTCTTTATGTCGATTATATCATTCTCACTGAAATCACCACTTTTGTGTTGTATTCCTTCATTGACATTCTGTCTAGGCACTTTGCAATGAAGGATCTTGGTGACCTTCGTTACTTCTTGGGCCTTCAGGTGGTCTGTTCCTCTTTTGGCATTTTTCTACCAAAGCAAAAATATGTTCATAATTTACTTCACAAATTTCAACTTCAGACTATTAAACTTGTTAAGACACCCTCTGCTGATCGAGCCGCCCTATCTCTTTATGATGGTGACCTACTAGTGGATTCCTCCTAGTATAGGAGTATAGTAGGTGTCCTACAGTATTTGATTATGAATCCACCTGATATTACATACAAAGTTCCTGCTATTTCTCAGTTTATGCATGCTCCTCATACCACTCATTTGCTTACTGTCAAGTGTATTTTCAGGTACCTTCAAGGTACTATGGATCAGGTCTCTTCCTTCGCCCTTTTGTTGATGCCTCCATCATCATTGCCTACTCTAATGCGGATTGGGCAAGCTGTAAGGACACTTATCAGCCGACTACCATCTATGTGGTATACTTTGGACCCAATCTAGTTGCCTGACACTCCAAGAAGCAACCCACGGTATCCAAGTCCTCCACCGAGGTTGAGTATCATGCTCTTTGCTACATTGTTGTTTAAACTATTTGGTTACGCAAGCTTTTATTTGATGTTGGCACCTCCATTACCACACCCACTTGCCTATGCTGTGATGATGTGATTGCTACATACATGACTGTCAATCCTGTTCAGCATGATCGGGGCAAACACATTGATGTGGATTATCATTTTGTTCATGAACGGGTTGCTCATGGAGATCTTATAGTTCGTTATAGCCCTACTGGTTTTTAGATTGCTGATATTTTTCCTAAGGATTTGGCTTCTCAGCAATTTATGTATTTAAAATCCAAGTCGCCCATGTGTCCCATGATCAGCTTGAGGGGGTGTAATAAGAGATATATTAGGGATATAAATGTAAATTTTTTTTGTAAATATAATTATAAATACCAGGCATAGGCTCCCAAATTGGGTGAGCCATTATTCCATCAAATCACACACCAGCCATAGTGATTTGATTGCTTAGGATTTTGTTGAAATGAATTTTTCATTTCCTTCATTATGATTTTTGTTGTTTGATGAGTGTTCTATTAGCCACTTGAACTTCTGGATCCTTTTTTTATTGTGATGAGGCTTTGGATAATTGTAGAGTTTTTTGAGTTAAGTTTTGTTAATCCATGAACTCTTTGCTATATGCTTGAGTTTGGATACGTATAATCAAGTATTGGTGCTATTGATGACTTTTTACATTTCGGTAGTGTTCGGTTGGGGGAAAAGTGATTTTTCTGGAAAATAGTTTTCCAATTTTCCGTTGTTTGGTTCAATAAAGAATGGAAAATCATTTTCCAAGGAAAATGATTTTCTACCCAATTGAGGAAAATGATTTCCATTTTAAGAAGATGGGAATTTGATTTTCCTCATTCAACTCTTTAATAATATGGTCAGCTAAAATTTAGGTGTAAAATTCGATTTCAATAGTTTGTAAATATAATTATAAATACTAGGCATAGGCTCCCGAATTCGGTGAGCCATTATTCCATCAAATCGCACACCAACCATAGTGATTTGATTGCTTTGGATTTTGTTGAAAGGAATTTTTCATTTCCTTCATTATGATTTTTGTTGTTTGATGAGTGTTCTATTAGCCACTTGAACTTCTGAATCCTTTTTTTATTGTGATGAGACTTTGGATAATTTTAGAGTTTTTTGAGTTATGTTTTGTTAATGCATGAACTCCTTGCTATATGCTTGAGTTTGGATACGTACAATCAAGCATTGGTGATATTGATGACTTTTTATATTTCGGTAGTATTTGGTTGGGGGGAAAATGATCTTCCCGGAAAATAGTTTTTCAATTTTCCATTGTTTGGTACAATAAAGAATGGAAACTCATTTTCCAAGGAAAATTATTTTCCACCCAATGGAGGAAAATGATTTCCATTTTAAAAAGATGGGAAGTTGATTTTCCTCATTCAACTTTTTAATAATATGATCAGCTAAAATTTAGGTGTAAAATTCGATTTCAATAGTTTGGATCGAAATTTGACCATCCGATGAAAAAGATTAAAATAAACCTAAATCTAAATTTTCAGCTCAAATTTCTTTCATTTGATCAATATTTATCTCCACCACGACAATTTAATCGATATTTTTTGCCATTAAAACAATTCAGTCGACTTACCATTGAAACAAATTTTAACGGTTTGCATCAAAATTTGATCATCAGATAGAAAATATTAAAACAGACTCACATTCAAATTTTCAGCTTGATATTCTTTCATTTGCCCAATATTTTTTTCCACAACGACAATTACTTGATATTTTTCACCCTTTAAACAGTGCAATGAATGTTTTTCACCTCTAGAACAATTTTAATAATTTGGATTGAAACTTGATAATTGGATAGAAAACACTGAAATATGCTCAAATTCTGATTTTGAGCATGACATTCCTTCATTTGATCAATATTTTTCTCAGCCCTGACAATTCAATCACCATGTTTTGCCATTTAAATAATTCAGTTGATGTTTTTTGTCAGTAAAATAATTTAAATGATTTAGATCAAAACTTGATCATCCGATAGGAAATATTGAAAAAAAAAACCCTCAAATATGAATTTTAAGCTCAAAATTTCTTCATTTGATCAACATTTATCTCTACCACAACCATTCAGTCAATATTTTTGACATTTAAAAAATTCAATTGGTGTTTTTCTCTTTTTCATGGAAAGTGGTTTATCTTGCACCAAACAACGGAAAATATGACATGAAAATCAATTCTTCTTGGAAAATAATTTTTCACAAAGAATGATTTTCTAGGAAAACCATTCTCCTTATAACCAAACACTACCGAAGTGATGAATATTTTACTATATGTTTAATTTATTTAGTGATTTTACTAGTCATTTTGTTTTAGTGAATTTTTAAATTTTAGTTATCAATATTTATTTTATTTTGGTGAAAAGTGGCGAGTTCTAAGGCACCTATGCAATGCTCTTGTGTATTTGATTTTCTAGTTGAAATTAAGTGTTTGAATTTGATTTATTAGGTTGTTTTTGAATAAGTTCCTTGACGAAGTTTTAAAATTTAAAGATGAATATTTGTTTGTTTTGATGAAGTTTTAAATTTCAGTGATTTTTTTTTTGCTTTGATGAATTTTAAATTTTAGTGATGAATATTTTTTTGTTTGATTTGTTTGAGCTATGTTGAATACTTGCTTTTTATGAATATATATTAAGTTTTAGCTATGAATTTGCTAATTATCCTAATGATATTTATTTTTTGTGATGAATTTTACGTAAATGACTAAGCTACAAAAGTCATTGTTAGTTCTTGATAGATTGATGGATACGTATGTGGAGAAGAATGATAAATATTTAGAAAAATGACGAAATTGAAAAGCACAGATATAGTTTTGAAAATTCATCGTTATTCTGGTAAAATTCATTAGTTCTTTGTAAAATCCATAAGTATATTACAAATTACGTAAAATATTTGATGTACTTGATTTTGTATGTGTGTATTTTTTACATGAATAAGTAAGTACTTACATTCATTTTTGTTCAAGCAAATTAGTGGAGTATTTGTTTAAGTTAAAATATTCATGACACTTGTAGCAAATTCATCAGTATTGATAATTTGATTGAGTGCAGAGTGAACTTATAGAAAAGTTATTACTATCAATAAATAAAAAATCAGCACATAAGTTAATCAATAATACAATAACATAAAAAATCACCAACTTCTTTTAAAAATTCATTAGTTTAAAAAAATCCATCAATTGAAAAAATTTATCAATGAGCTACTGAAATCATTAGTCAACGAGCAAGGTTGAAAATGCACGCGCGTGAGCATTCCACCCGAGTACAAAGCTAGGTATTACAGAAAGTTGCTTATTCACATGAGGGAATGTCGTGTGCGAATATCAAATTAGAGTGTTCAAATATTCCTAATGATACTCTCGCAATTGTGACTTTTTTTTTTAAATACAAAGGAGACACGTGAAATCTGGAACTAAATAATCGAAACTCTAAAAACTTTTACTGCTTGAACTAACGGACACTAACCATGATCGTGAGAGATGAATTGAACTCTCTTACTTATCACAAGAACTTTACATACTTGTCCAACTCAGTATTTATTCAGGGAATGATAGTTTAAACTCTCCAAAAGTAAAATGCTTCGATATCCTGTAGAATAGTCTTCGAAATAAAAGTCCCATCTATGGGTCCGTTCTTTTCAGCTTATCAATTATCATAAGTACTTATCATTAGCATTGAGCATTGATGAGTACTTAGTGATGTTTCCTATTCACAATTTTAACCCTGATAAACAATGATAAGTATTTATCAGTGCACTGATTAGGACTGGTCAATAATAAATTACTTATGATAAGTTTAAAAAAACAGATCATATATCTCACAAAAAATTAGACTTGTAGTTCTAAGAGCACATGTAGTGCATGCCTCGCACACCGCACGAGCCAAAATAAGCAGCTCGTCACATCTGCAGCGCATAAGTGAGCGGGCGACTTGCGAATGAGGCTGTGAGTCGCGAACCGAATCATAGGCGTCCATTTTTACTTTTTTTTTAATTTTAATTGGTTTTTCCCTTTTTTTTCTTTCAAAGAAAAGTTGTATGTTGCATAATGTGTCTTTTTTGTTGGTACAGAAGAAGGGCGACGCCCCAGAATAAATTTTATTACTTAGTGTTTCTAGGCCATACGACTCGAATCACATCTTCATTCATAGCATCCGTAACCTATTTTGGACGATATTGAAAATAAACTACACCTAAATCCTTTTCTATGCCTAAATTAGGTACTCTATTAGCAACACGATTGGTTTCACTATAATAGTGTGTGGAGGCATGTACTTCCCAATCTTCTCAAGCAATAATGTCCTTACATTTCATAATCAGAGGCTTGTGAATTTGATTAGGAACCTTGACCATGCAGCATCCCTACCACAATTATTGAGTCCACTTGCATCCCCACCTTCTTGAACCCCATTGAGTTCGGAGTCCCTTCAAGATCGCTTTCAGTTCGGCCTTCACTGGGGTGCATATGCCAAAATTCTCACAAAAGCCCCTAATCCATTATGCTCGATTACCACTAATGACCCTCCACCTGATGCTGTGACTGGGTTACCTTTAGCTACTCCATCAGTATTAAGTAAGACCCACCCACTAGGAGGCACCTCCCAACATACCAATCTATCCAAATTGGTACTCTCCAATCTCCCACTGAGGTCCATATCCAATCTCAGAGCATTTTTTAGTTTTGCAAACCGCATTAGTAAGAACTCTCCCTTTTTCAGATGTACTTCCTTACAAAACTAGTGGGCATTTCTCCATTTTCACACATATCAAAGTGTTGTAACAAACTTTGAGGCCCAATTTGGGTCCCCATGTTTACCTTTAATATAATATCCACACCCACTCATTAACCAGCGCCTGTGGCGAGACATAACACATAACAGTTGCTGCAAGAAATCGCCAGATTCTCTTTGCATTCGGACAACTTCACCGGATATATTCAATGGATTCCCTAGCATGCCCATAAACCCCATATGAGGGATCATTAGTAAGGCCTCGTCGCACACGATTAATGTTTGATAATATGCAATCATGGAAAGCTAGCTAAACAAACATTCTCACATGCCATGCCACCCTACCTTCCATACCACTTCTAACCCGCCTCATTTAGCTGTAGTTGCTGATTTTCGATGAAACAAAATGCGAATGAAACCGTGAACTTATTGCTCGTGTCTCTAAGCTAGCAGAAGTTATCACCGACTCCCTCCTCCAACAGCTCAAACGACACAATCCTAGCTACAACTACGGAGGCAAAAGGTCCGCGAACTTGTCCCATCTCCAACCGCCTTCCGTCACCCAATAGTCGCACACCTGCTTCTCCAGTTCAGCTACTAGCACATACTGGGTGGCAAATACCAGCAGCGGCGAAGGGTCCGCCAAGCGGTCTAGCCAAAAGTGGGTATCCTTATCGTCGTTAATTACCATGCCAATGTCGCGCTAAGTGATGTCGTGCCATGCGCTAGTAAGACTGCTATGTGCCGCAATTGCATGGGGGTGGAGGAGCTCCCTCATGTGGCAATATTTATTCTTTAAACCCCTAACCCATGTCGCCTCCGGATCTGTTAAAAAATGCTATCCTAGCTTGACTAGCAGGCAGTGTTATAAGGAGCGCATTGGCCGAAGCGCAAGCTAGCCACACTCATTTGCCCGCGTAACCACATTCCATACGATTAGGTGTATGCACCATTCTTGCCCTATGCCTTCCCACAAAACACCTAATTTTCCTATCAAGCCTATCACAAGTCGATCTGGGTAGTTTTTCCGTCTCCATCGTATAAGTCGGGATTGCATTAATTGTGGATTGAATTAACTAGACCCCGTTCAGCTAATAATAGATACTTACTTTTCCAACCGGCAGGTCATTTATCGACTCTATCAATAACTCCTTGGTACGTTAACCTAGTTACTCTCCCATGCAATGTGGGCAACCCTAAGTATCTCCCCAAGTCCTCCATAGCTAGCATTTTTAACTCGCCATAAATAATTTCTATAAGATGAAGACTAACATTGCCTGAAAAATAGACACTTGACTTTACATTGCTTATCTTTTCCCCTGAGGCTGTGCAGAACCTATTCAGACATGTCTTAATTACACTAGCTTGTTCAACCGATGCTTTTATAAAGAGTACTACAACATCCACAAAGAATCAACTTGAAATTTTCGGCCCTCATTTGCTTGTCAGGAAGGGTGTCCAATTACCATTTCGTACCTCTAGATCAATTAATTGAGCTAATTTTTCCATGCATGCCACAAATAAATATGGGGATAACAGATTTCCCTGTCTGGCTTCCCTCGAAGACCTAAATTTCACTGTGGGTTCGCCATTCCACAAAATATGCTGGAATTTAGGAAGGTGGTTAATGAGCTTTTGTTGAAAGACCTAGGATTTATTGGAAGTGCATTCACAAGGGAAAGGGGTTATAGTACATCTACTTTCGTAAGGGAAAGGCTTGACCATTGTTTAGCATGCACACTTTATAAAGCTTGCACCAAGGTGACTCATAAAGCTCGTCTCAGATCTGACCATTGCCCTATGGTACTTCACACTTATGCTTGGAAGGATGAGGGGAGAAAATATGATGTGAAGCCTTTTAAATTTGAAGCTTTCTGGCTTTCAAATAAAGATTGTGAAGAGGTGGTCTGTAGAGCCTGGGAGGAGCCACAACTATTAAGTGTTCAAGAAAAGATTCCAAATTGTGGGGTTAAACTCAAAGAGTGAAGTGCCAAGGCTTTCGGGAATATCTCTAAGCAAATAAAAGATCAAGAAAAATTTCTTAAATGCCTACAAGCTACCAATCCCACCCAAGACTTTCTAGAGCAAATTAAGGAGTACCAAGAAGAATTGGAAAGGCTTCAACAACTAAATAAGTCATATTGGTTATTAAGATCAAGGGCAATGGAACTTAAAGATGGTGACAAGAACATGGTGACTAGAACACCAAGTATTTCCATCACAAGGCCTCTCAAAGACGTGAATGAAACTTAATATAGGGCCTTAAGGATAGTAAGGGTCAGTGGCAGGAGGGTGACACAAGAGTATCGAAGCTTGTTGAGGACTATCACAGGGAGCTATTCACCTCTTCTTCTCCAACAAACATGGAGGAAGCGTTGGATGGTATTATTCCTCAAGTTGATGACGAGATGAACCTAGAGCTAACTAAGGAAATCACAAAAAAGGAGTTCTTCCATGCACTAAGTCAGATGCACTCTTGTAAAGCCCTGTGGCCTGATGGTATGCACGCTCTTTTCTTCCAGAAATTTTGGTCTCTAGTTGGCAATGATGTTTACTAATTTATTAAGAAGGTGTGGGCAATGTGGCCTCAATGCGATAAATGATACTAACATAGTCCTTATCCCTAATACGACCTCCCCGAAACGCTAAAAAACTATAGGTCAATAAGTCTATGTAATGTAATTTATAAAATTATGGCAAAAACATTGGCAAATCGCATCAAAGTCATACTCCTAAGGATTGTTTCAGAAAACTAGAGTGCTTTTATCCCTGGAAGATATATGACAGATAATGTGATCTTAGCTTTTGAACTCTTCCATCACATGAAACTCAAAAACAAAGGCAAGAGAGGTGAAATGGCCCTTAAACTTGATATGAGTAAAGCCTACGATAGAGTAGAGTGGACTTTTTTGGAAAGTATTATGACAAAAATGGGGTTTTACAAAAAATGGGTCAACATAATAACGCTTGCTGTGAAGTCAGTGTCTTTTTCGTTCATTCTTAATGGAAAGGTTGACGGAAAAGTGGTGCCTTCTAGGGGTCTCCGCCAAGGCAATCCTCTATCACCTTATTTATTTATCTTGTGTACAGAGGCACTGTCTAATTTAATTCAAAAAGCAATGAGGGAAAAACAGGTACATGGAGTCAAGGTGTGTAGGAAAGCCCTCCTGATTTCCCACCTTTTCTTCGTTGATGACAGCATCCTGTTCCTAAGGGCCGCAAAAAAAGAATGCTCAGAAGTTACCCACATCTTGGGTGTCTATGAGAGAGTGTCGGGCCAGAAATTTAACTATGAGAAGTCGGCCACATTTTTTAGTAGGAATGTCCAAAGTGAGGAAAAGGAGGCTATTATCAACACTCTCGGTGTTAAGGAGGTGGATACATATGAGAAGTATTTGGGGCTTCCCATTATTGTAGGCAAACAAAAGAAGGCTATTTTTGAAGGGATAAAGGAAAGAATATGGAAGAAAGCCCAAAGATGGAAGGACAAGCTACTTTCTAGGCCAAGAAAAAAGATCCCCATCAAAGTTGTGATCCGGGCAATACCAACCTATGCAATGAGTATTTTTGTCTGCCATCCACTCTCATTGAAGATATTCATTCGCTTGTGGCCAATTTTTTGGTGGGGAAGCTTCGGAGATGAAAGAAAAATCCATTGGAGAAGTTGGGAGCGGCTGTGCTTGGCTAAAAACATTAGCGGCCTCAGGTTTAGGGACTTAAGGTTTTCAACCAAGCCATGCTTGCAAAGTAGGGATGGAGACTTCTTCATAATGGAGATACTCCACTACCCAATGTTCTAAAAGAAATGTACTTTTCACATTCTAATTTTCTTAAAGCTACTCTTGGTTACCATCCTAGCTTTGTGTGGAGAAGCATTTCGGGGGCAAAAACCTTGTTGTTAAAGGGGGTTAGATGGAGGGTGGGGACTAGATCAAATATTTATGTGTGGTAAGAAAAGTGGCTACCAACCCCATCCATCTCTGGCCGCCCTACCCCTGAGGGCGAGTTGATCCATACATGAAAATTTCTCACCTAATTGACTGGGACACGGGGCAGTGGTGTGAGGATACAGTGCGAAGCCTGTTTTCTAAAAAGGATGCTCAATTGATTTTATCTCTACCCATCAGCCATCGAAGACCACCAGATCAATTATTTTGGTTTCCTTCTAAGAATGGCAAATACACTGTCAGGTCACCCTACAATTGGGGGATGCTAGGACCTGAAGCTACTATTGATAATCAATGTAGAGGCCAATCAACAGGGATGTGGAAGAAAATTTGGAGGCTTGGGATCCCACCCAAAATTGAATTCTTTACTTGAAGAGTTGGTGCCAATACCCTTCCCACGAAAGAAAGGTTGGCACATCGCCATGTAATTCAATCGGTCACATGCGAGGTATGTAACACAGGCCCTGAGATTGTTCAACATGCATTACTAAATTGTATAGTGGCAAGATTAGTTTGGGAAAGCTCAAGTTTCAGACTTGAGATGATTGATGACCCCAACGTAAGTTTTCAGGAATTTTTCAAGTGGATGACTGCTAAAATGCCTAGGGATGAGCTGGAGAAATGGCTTACATGTCTCTGGGCTATTTGGGGTGGAAGGAATCAATTAATCTTTGAAAGAAAACTTCCAAAAATTGATTTTATGGTGGAAGGACCTCTAAAATATATTTTTCATTATAAATGCTACTTGAATAAAATATACGAGAGACATATAAACCACCCCAAGTGCAGGAACAAATGGGAAAAACCAACTGAGGGTTTTGTTAAAGTTAATGTGGATGCAGCTCTCATATATGATGGTTGTGTAGGTTTAGGTGTTGTGTGCAGGAATGAGGAAGGGAAAATAGTTATAATGGTTGTCAAAAGGCTCAAAGTAAATTGGAAATCTAAGCTTGCAGAGTTTATGTAACGCCCCCAATTGCTAATATCTGATTATTCTAACATAACCACTCATAATTATAAATTTAGCAACGGAAGGCTTCTAATCTGATTGGAGGCATTACCGCAGTTCCATGATGGAACACGGCTGCTTGATTTAGTGAACTTTATAGGGGCTCAAATTGAAGGCCCCCAACCCTAAAGTCAGGAGTTTTACTATCTTGTTCTTAAATCCTGGGGCAAAATGGACAGAATTTCTCCTAAAACTTGACCATTTTCCCAGGCTTACAGCCTTATAATAAAACCCCTGCACTGAAAAACAATAAAAAACTAACTCAACGGCCACCCGCCGGAGTTCACAGCTCTACGGGCCACCCGCCCGGAGCACTATAACCAATGCAGTTTAATGATAATCAAATAAACGGCGACAAATACAATACAGACCTGACAACTTAGATGGTGGCTCATATGGCCATACAGAGCGACTCTAAATGATATGCAACTAAGCACACAAGAACTCAATTTACAATCACACACCACAAAACACATTGCAGTTCACGTACGAGTCCATCATTTCACTTCTAGGCAGCAGTGACCCCCTTTCGGCTTCCTTCAGAAACCTGGAGGCACAATGATAGATGGGATGAGCGATAATCGCACAGTGGATAGCCCCCTCCCCTAAAAGATGCAATAATAACTTACAACCGTCGTTCGTAATTCCTTTTCTTTGAAGAATTCACCTGTCGCATAGTGTGTTCCAATCACAAGGCAAGAGAAATAGCATTTGCACCAAAAGCCACTCGTATGAACTCATAAACTCGTAAGTAGTGGACATGATCTATGAATACCATTATCTCCTCTCCTCTTGTACTTGTGTCATAAATTTGGATCTATAACATTATTTTCTAAACAAGATATAAATAATTAATCACCTTTTCAGGTTTTCAATTCAATTATTCAATAACCTTCTTCAGTATCAAGTAGTAAGAGCAATAAAATGAATATATTGACCTCTGAACTTTACATTCTTGTTTATTCGATTGACCATGTTTCCCGTGACTCCACTGCATATTAACTGAGCTATGAAACATGTAACTTCCACATATGCCTACTGGCAACATGATGTAATATTGAACTTTGAATCCTCTCTTTACTGGCAGAGAAATGAAATACTGAGCTTTGTTTCTGCCTTCTAGCAGAGAAATGAAATACTGAGCTTTGCATTCTCTGCCTACTGGCAGAGAAGTGAAATACTGAGCTTTGTTTCTACCTTCTAGCAGATAAATGAAATTCTGAGCTTTGCATTCTCTGCCTACTGGCAGAGAAGTGAAATACTGAGCTTTGTTTCTGCCTTCTAGCAGAGAAATGAAATTCTGAGCTTTGAATTCCCTGCCTACCAGCAGAGAAATGAAAAATTGAACTTTGTCTCTGCCATCTAGCAAAGAAATGAAATATTGATTTTTTTTTGAATTCTCTGCCAAATAATGAGTCTGAATTCTCTGCCAAATAATGAGTCTTGAAACATATAAGTTGAAGTTACATGCAAACTTCTAGGTAGGTACTGGGTTGTTTAAGCTAAAGATACAAATAGGCGACTGATAAACAATTAGGAGCACTTAGCGATCATGTGTTAAAGCATTTATGGACCTTGACTATAATATACCATTGACAATTGTCATGTAATCACCATACGATAGGAATAGACTCAATGCCCTTCACATAATTCATGTATACAATACGATGAACTATACAGTTGATAAACTATATAATGGATACGGTGTATACGATCGATAAACATATTGATGTATCTGCCGATGACCAAGCTAGGGTTCAATAGAATACAACTAACTTAGCAACCAAAGGAAGATAACATCAAGGGGAAAACAAGGGAAAGTGGTCACATAAAATGATGGTTGTGAGGCATCAAGTATGTGGAGGGAGAATGGTGCTTAGAATCAAGTGATTCTAAAGTGGGAAAACAATGGCTTTTAATGTGAAGGGGTGTATAACACAAGGGGGAAATGGACCCAAGCTATAAACCACCAAGGAGGATGAAAACAAGAGAGAAACCATGACCCTTAGGGGTGGCACGGTCGTGCCTAATGGCACGGGCAGGCCGTGCCACTTTGCTGCCCACTTTGCCTAGCTCCTTCCATGGTGCATGGTTTGGGGTGGTTTTGTGTTTGGAAGAAAAGCTATGCCAAAGAGAGTTTTCTTAGCTTGAATTAAGCATGGACATGGACATGGGAAGGGTTATGGATGTGTGGAAATGGAAAGAAGAATTAAGTAAGGATTACTAACTTCAAATTAAAGCTAGCAAATCCACTTTAACCTTCCTTGAAACACCTTGAGTATATCATCGGTTTTGATAGAACTAAACTTAGGCAAGGATATAGAAACACCACCAAGCTAAGTTTAGGGCCCTTAAACAAACTGTTAAGATACAGAAACACCACTTAACATTTGCTTAAGATTCACTTGATCACCACCTTAATTGGCCTAATTAAGGATAAGCAAGTAAGAGTTTGAAAGAGGAAAGCACAAATGCTCTCAATCTGATTTTATCATTCAAAGGGGTTGTATATTTTGCCTTGGCCATGTGGTACTTTAAATAAGCAGCAAGCAATGGCCAAGCTTTTGAAAATACAAGCTAGTAACATGACTCCTACCTTTCCTTCATGCTTAGGAAAGGTATTAGTGCTAATTACAACCTGAATTGTACTAAACTAGATTACAAGTTAACTAAACTAATCTAATACATCAAAATACAAATCTAATATTTGTCTAAACTATTAATACATAATTAAAACACTTAATATACACTTAAACTAAGCTAAAATATGCTGAGATTGCTGCTTCAACCTCATTGGACAGCCGCAAAGGCATTACGGCTGGCCAATAGGAGTTAAGCAACTCAATGCCACCAAGCTAGCTCCCATTGGACCTCCTTTTGGCCATGCAACCAATCAATGAAGGCTTAGAAGTGTGTGCCAAGCATAGATGGTCGTGCCTAGCTGCATTTGAGTGAAGAAATCTGGCTGGAGGTTTCAAAAGAACCGGTTTATACAAAACCGGGTTCAGGGGCAGTTTCGTCCGGTTTTTAGGCAACTTGTTAAGCATAGCAAAAATGGATATGATGGTGATTTTATTCATGGGGGGTTAACTTTAGGATGTCTATAATCCCCCCCAACAAAGAAATCAAGGTTTGGACATGTTTAAGTAGGGTAATTAGGCTTAAACATTTTACCGCGCAGATTAGGGCCTAATCTGACCGGTTTGGAAAAACACCTTGTTTCTTTATCCTCTTGTGTGCATAATTGGAATTTTATGTTTGGACCTGAAATTGCACATATTGAGGACTCCAAAAATGTATAATTTCGTAACTTAAGCATTAGTATAGCTTAAGTTATGATTTAAACAAAACCAGGTTGTTTCTGATTTGCTGGACAGTTTTGACACATCTTGGTAAATGGCTGATTTGAACGACCAAATGAACTCCACATTGGATGCAAATTGTCTTGTTGGAAATCTGACATCTTAAGCTTGAAATCCATGTAAAAACTTCAGACATAAACCATTTTGATGCTGGTCGAAATTTGCTTGCAAAATAGGGTCAGTGCTGGATTCTTCCCTTTTGTCCTGCAATGAAACAACTAAAACAAAACTTGGATGATTTAATCACCCTTTAGCCAGCATATTAACATAATCTAATTGATTTGATTCTTTCTAATCAAAGGGGATGGAGAGGTCTCCATCACATATAGAGGCAATAGACTTATCAATGTCGATCGATAAACTCATGTCTGTCGACTAGACATGAAACCATTTTAGGTTGTTTACAACTTTGGCAATAGACGAAACATGAGACTATTTTCTACCTAACATGTTTCGAAATATAAGCCGAAACTCAGACGTACATCCCTATGCAGTAAAACATACTTGGTGGTCAAATTGTTGGGCGCCCGTATTTCAAAATATTTTGTTTTGCAAACCGAAGGGAGAGAATGTATAAGTAAAATTGATTTGTTGATTTTTATTAACTGAAAGTGAACCCCTTGGTCGATGTACATCTTGAAACGATCGTACTTTAGGTGCTCACACCCCCCAGGCCGATCGAGAAGTCTGAGTTGATTCCGCGCGCGCGTATATTGCCTTGATACATGACGCCGCGCGCGAGTTTACTGGTCGGCATAAGCCTTGATAACTGAAGGGCATAAGCCCTGATGATAAATGGGCGGGGCCACTTGTTTATCTGACAAAACATTGAGAACTTGGTTCATTAAATGAATCTTGTTTTGATTTTTCATTGCTGAGAATACTGTGAGTTTGTGAAGAACATAGAGTTTTTGAAGAACATAGGCAATGTACGTACCGAGATGGCCTCACTTCTACTCCAATTAAGGTGGAACTATTTTCTACCTAAAATGTCTATAGACTTCATGTAGCCAAGAACTACGTGTCATCGTGATTTCCATGCAGTCGATAATCACTATGTAAACACGAAACATCGTCTACTTGTTAAATTCTATGTACTTGATAATATAATCACGCATAATCAGCGAGCGTTATATAGTCGATAAATTTATATAATTGACGAACACTATATATAATTCGATAAATATGCATAATCAATGAACGTTATATATTTAATAAGGGATGAACATTACATATAATCGATAAAATGCATAATCAGTGAACGCTATCAATGAACGTTATATACTTAAGAGTTATAGAATCAATGAACGTTCGATAAATATGCATAATCAATGAACGTTATATATTTAATAAGGGGTGAACATTACATATAATCGATAAAATGCATAATCAGTGAGCGCTATCAATGAACGTCATATACTTAAGAGTTATAGAATCAATGAACGTTATAATATGCTATGATCAATAAATGCCAAACGTTATTTAGTCAATGATCAATAAAATGCGCAATTAATGAACGTTATATAATCAATAACAATGAACATAATTCGATAAAATGCATAATTAATGAACGTATATAATTAATATTTTTTATAGGAACAGTAAGCCTGTATAATCAATGAGTGTTTTTGATATTCAATGAACTGAACGTTATAAGCTGGCAATGAACATTTTAAATTTAATGAACATTATAAACCGAAACCCTCATATAATTAGTAATATCGATAATGTTATTCAAGTATATATTCGATAAACTTATGCATAAATTTCGTACAATTGATAATTGTATATAATCGATAAACTTGACATATTCAATAAATCTCATGTAACTGCCAAATGACATATAGCCTTTCAGTCGTCAATAAACTTTAGTTTAGTCCAACTACTATATATATACATGTATGAAATTATATGAACATTATATAATTACATGAAATATGTCATTTGCGTGACTACTGTTTATCGTTTAGTTCAGTACGAATAACATATATACATAGGGTATCGTTCAATTTAAGCTACAACTTCCTCGTGTCACTGAAAATTGATTCAAGTTCAACCTGAACGAATTATAATTAATAACTATTGAATTCAACCTGAACGAACTATAATCTATAACTATTGAATTCAACCTGAACAAACTATAATCAATAATCAATAAGCTTTATCGAAATTAACAATTTAACCATAAATAGGAGGATGAGGAAACCCACCTCAAATCCAAGCTAAATGACCCGTTTAGGGTTTGATTCGGGTTGATTCGGTGTGGGTTCGGTTCCCCTTTGCTGCCCCTATCTTCCTCTGCCTACACTGATCGCTGCCGTGTCGCCGGCGTCCGGCGATGGTGGTCGTCCTGGCGGCGGTCGCGTGGGGTCGAGATCCCCCAAAGCCTAGCCCCGACCTCCTTCCCTCGTCGTCTGTCCCTCTCTGTGGCGCCAGTGTGGGGCTCGATCGGGGCGGGGACAGCCGGCCGTGCGTCAGGTCGCCGGCAACGCCACCGGCGCCTCCCTCCTTCTCCTTCCCGACGGGTGTGCGTGAGTCACCGGCCAGGGGTCAAAGCCCCTTCGCGAACCCTCTCTCTCCCTCTGTGGCTTGCGCAAACGGGGGCCGGTTGGGGCGTGGGACGGCCAGGCGTCGTCGGCCGGTGGCCGGTGGCCTCCCCAGCCCCACCGTTCTCTCTCTCCTAGCGCTGGTTGGGGGGCGACGGGGCAGAGGTCGACCAACACCCCCCCTTGCCTCTGCTTTCCCCCGATCCTCCTCCTCCTTCCTTTCTTTTTCCTTTTTCCTTTTTTTGTTTTTTTTCGAAAACAGAAGGGGCTTCGGCCCCTTAAAATCCTTTTTTTTTCCCCATATATTGGTATATATATACTTCAATATAATTAGAAAGAGGATTAGAAAGAGGATTAGGTTCGGGCCGTTACAGTTTATGCTGCATTATATGGACTTCAAATCGGCCTTCGTCTAGGAATATACAGGACTTGTGTTAATGAGTGATTCACTATTGTTAATCTCGTCGCTGGATAGGCCAAGAGACGATAAAACTATGGAGCAGTTCATGACTGATGATATTCTTCATCTTAGTTCCTTTTTTGATAATTTTAGGTATTTGTATGCCAAGCGAGTGGGGAATTGTGTAGCACATTTTGTAGCAAGGCTAAACCCCTCCACAGCAGATGAACATGTTTAGGTTGATGGTTTTCCGCAAGGTGTTGTTGCTTTTACAGATTCGGATTTGATTAATTAATGGAATTTCCTATTCGTTTTCCCAAAAAAAAAAGGTATTACAGAAAGTAACATATAGTTTACGTAAGTTGAGGGTGGACCATTTTATTATCGTCTAATTAGGAGAGTTTGATTCATTTTTTGAGAAATTTTGTTTGTTTTTATGCCTAAGAAAATAATAGTTAGTCTAATTATACTTATCTATCGCTTTACAATTATATCGTTTTTTTTAACTTTCATGAGCTTGTTAATCATTAAAAAAAATAATATTGTCTTTTTCGGAAAAAGACCTCTATTCATTGACTCTAGGGGTGAGCAAAAAAATCCAAAATAAAAAAACTGAACCGAAAAATCGGTTAACCGGATTGATTTTTCAAAAAAATTTGGTTCGGTTAACAAGACTGCAAAAATTTTGCAGTTTCGGTTCGGCCGTTTGAAATTCAGTTAACCCCACGATTAATCGAAACCAAACTTTCAATTTTTTTTTAAATAATTAATTTTATATTGGTCAAATGTAGATTTTATAATATAAAAAGATAGTACTAAATATAGAGTAATGTGTTCATTAATATTTGGTGTCATAAATAGTTAAATTAGATTTAAAAATGAGTAAAAATTAAAAGCTGAACATTTAAATTAACGATTAACGGTGGCTGAACCGAAAAGTCGGTTAACCGAGTTTTTCGGTTTGATTATGATTCATATTTTTTCCGAGCCAAATTTTTCAGTTAACCAAAAACCGCTTAACTAAAAATTTTGATACGATTTTCAATTCATAAAAATTATGTACCGAATTTTCAATTAATCGATTTTCGATTAATTAAATTTTCGATCAGTCAGTTTTGATCAGTCCCAGACCTGACTCGTCCCTTCCATGATTATCCCGACTACTCAACTTTTAAAAAAAAAAACTATTCGAGTGAAGAAAAAATGACAAAAAATCCTTACAAAAAAGAAAAATCAAACAATAAGAATATTCCTTGAAACTGCCTACATTAAAACGTGGCCTCCACATACCTCCCCAATTTAAAACCCAACATGGCAACACTCCGTCCCCTGATCCCTAATCCCCAATTCCCAATTCCCAACCCCTAAACCCCAGTCTCTCTCCTTTGACTGTCACTTACCATTCCCAAAACAATGGCCCGAGCTCTGATTGGGCCACCCCAGGTCCGACCCTCCGCCACCACGCCCACCACCACGTCCTCCGACCCGTTAATGAACCTAATGGCGGCGAACTTCAACGACGCCGCCGTGGGCACCACCGTGAACCCACCAATGGGTTTCACGGAGAACTTGTCCGCCACCTACCTCTGCACCGGCAGCCCCTGCCTGGACCTCTTCTTCCACGTGGTCCCCGACACCCCCGCCGATTCCCTTAAGGAGCGACTCGACCTGGCCTGGGCTCATGACCCCCTGACCACCCTCAAGCTCATCTGCAACCTCCGCGGTGTTCGGGGCACCGGAAAGTCCGACAAAAACGGCTTCTATACGGCCGCATTTTGGCTTCACGCCAACCACCCCAAGACCTTTGCGTGTAATCTTGCCACTTTTGCGGAGTTCGGGTATTTCAAGGATTTCCCTGAGATTTTGTTTCGGATTCTGGGTATGACTCACCCGTCTAAGATGAAGAAGAAGAAGCGGGATAGGTCGGGTTCCCCGGGTCATGCCCCGTTTGGTCGTCGGGTTCAGATGAAGAGGAAGGGAAAGGGAAAGAAGTCGGGGGATCGGAATAAGGAGGGCCCGACTAGGCAGGCTCGGATCGAGGCGGCTAAGGAGAGGCAGGAGAAGGAGAGGGTGGAGGCGAAGGAGATTCGGCAAGATAAACGGGCCGACATGGCTAAAACGGCGTTGGAGAGGTACATCCGTGACCCGGATTACCGGTTTCTTCATGATCGGATCTCGGATCTGTTTTCGGATCGTTTGAAATCCGATTTGGAAGCCTTGAATTCTGGAAAGACTAAAAACCTCAGTCTCGCAGCCAAGTGGTGCCCATCGTTGGACTCATCCTTCGATCGAGCGACCCTTTTGTGCGAAGCCATAGCCAGAAAATTGTTCCCCAAAGAAAACTACCCAGAATACGCCGAAATCGAGGAGACCCATTACGCTTATCGGGTAAGGGATAGGCTTCGAAGGGAGGTTTTGGTCCCGCTCCGAAAAGCCCTGGAGCTTCCCGAGATTTTCATGGCGGCGAATCGGTGGAACGAGTTGCCTTACAACCGAGTGGCCTCCTTAGCCATGAAAACGTACAAGGAACTCTTCATACGCCATGATGAGGCTCGATTCATGGAGTATCTGGAGAAGGTAAAGTCCGGGAAGGCTAAGATCGCTGCCGGAGCTCTTCTTCCGCATGAGATCATCGCCGCCCTGAACGACGGCGGAGACGATGGCGGCGAAGTGGCGGAGCTCCAGTGGAAGAGGATGGTGGAAGACTTGAAGAAGGAGGGCAAGTTGAATAGCTGTGTACCTGTTTGCGACGTTTCAGGGTCAATGTCAGGGACTCCCATGGAAGTCTGCGTTGCTCTCGGGCTTCTCCTCTCAGAGCTCGCCGAGGAGCCATGGAAGGGGAAGGTGATCACCTTCAGCGAGAACCCACAATTCCATTTGGTTAAAGGAGATGACCTGAGGTCCAAGACGGAGTTCGTTCGTCAAATGGAGTGGGGGTACAATACTAATTTTCAGAAGGTGTTCGACCTTATTCTGAAGGTTGCAGTTGAAGGGAAGCAGAGTGCGGATCAGATGATCAAGAGAGTGTTCGTTTTTAGCGACATGGAGTTCGATATGGCTTCGGCTAACCCATGGGAGACCGATTACCAGGCGATCACGAGGAAGTTCAGGGAGAATGGGTATGGAGATGCAGTCCCTGAGATTGTGTTTTGGAACCTGAGGGACTCGAGGTCGACTCCTGTGGCTATGAACCAGAAGGGCGTGGCGTTGGTTAGCGGGTTCTCGAAGAACATGATGAAGCTGTTCTTGGAAGGCAAGCAGGACCAGCTTACACCTGTAGCTGTCATGGAGGCTGCCATTGCTGGGGAAGAGTACAGCAAGCTGGTTGTTCTTGATTGAGATCATCATCTTTTCATTTTTGAGTTTTTGTTATAAGCTTTCAAGTTTGTTGATAGTATGTTAGTTACTTTTTGTGTACACCTCTTGGTTAGTCCAGTTAAAATTTTCCAGAAAATGAAGCTCGGCCTTGCTTCACAAGTTTATGGGCCCATCGATCACTTGCTGTTTGGGTTGCTTTGAGCGACCGTATCTTAAATTGAGGGTTGGTGATGTAGCGCAAGATGAATGAATACTAATCAATTTTGTAAAATGAATGGGTCTTTTCTCTTTGCTCCGACTCCTTTTCTACTTGTATATATATATTTTTTGTTTAATTCAGTTAGCAATTGCATATTTTTTGGGTCTGTTGAATGTGATGGGAGCTAATTATAATCGATGATGATCATGTCCTTAATGCTTTTTTGGTTGCCGGGGGGGGGGGGGGGGGGGGGGGGAGCAAGTAGTTTAATTAAAAGGCTTTTTTTTTTTCCCCCCCCCCCCTCCCCCAGGGGAAGGGAGGGAATGTTTCGGTTCAAGATGTCAATTTTCCCTTCTTTTAGATCAGATGCGGTAGGTAAAATCAAGCACCAATTATGAGTAGAAACACCAGAAAATAGGACTGAGAAGACGAGGATTGCATTAACTCCTTGACGAATAACACCGAAATCAAGTGACAAATATCACTGAAAACACGACAAAATAGACTAACAAAACGAGGACTACATTAACTCCTTGGCGAATAACACTAAAATCAAGCATCAAATATCACTAAAATCACCATGAAATGGGACAGAACAAACTTCTTATTATGCTTAGAAAAGACAATTATTTTTGAGCACGCGATTAAGCAAGGGATTCGTCAGATTTGGATGTAATGAACCAATTGGTCAAGTTCCCAAATCCCAAAGAGTATTCTCAATAGCCTGATAGTGTTTTTGGGTCTAAGCCCACAAAATCTGACCATGTGAAATTTGGGTACTTCCTAGGCTCGCTTATTTGGAACTTTGTGTTCTCTTGGGTTCATAAAGAAGGCCATTGACTTCCTTTCCATGCTCTCATTCACCACTGCCCTGTGCAAACAGCTCTGTACTTTCCCTTCGATAATGCCTGCATGCCGATTGCAATATTACAAATTAAAGTATTAGCAATTATTGTTATTTTTGGATCCCAAAGGAGGAACATAACTATTGATGTAAATGAGATCGAATCCAAATATTTTGTAATAACTTCTAAAAACTTTACCAGTTGAACTAATTAGCGTTCACAACCAATTATAATTAATTTTTTTTTAGCATGAATAAAGTTTTCATGGATCAGAAAGCGTACCATGAAGGTGTCACCAATGTTAACGACAAGAGCATCAGGGCAAGGTTCAAGAACGCGCTATTTATCATTGACAAAAACTTCAAGCCCTCCAAGCTGGTGGTAAAGTATGGCTAATGAAGTCAATCCGGAATGGTGGCCAGTTCCAAGGACCAGGCTTGGCTCGTCGCGTGCTGGGTAGTAGTTGCACCTCGTAGTTGAGCTTGAATCTTCAAAGAAGTCTAGATAATAGTTTCTGTCTACTCCTACGCTTAGTGCTAGGAGATCCATTATATATATTATCGCCAAAGATAACCAATTCATTGCTTCACAACTTTTGATATCCATCCTATGACAAAAGAACAACCCAAAAGTGATTATCATGATATATTTCTACCCTAATATACTCTAATATAGTAGAGATGGTCATGCAAACACATTGTTGTTTGAGTTCGTTGGGTTAAAATTTGGTTCAACCCAAAACAGGTGGATTCATGTCTGAATCATTTTAAGACTGATGATTTCAAATTCATTGAAAGTCTAGATTGAAATATCTAACATGATAGTCCTGCTTAAGTATTTGGTCATATAGCAGCATTGTCTACAAATTCTGCCTTCACTAAACTTATTGTTATGTTTTAGTTTGTAAATTAAAAATTAAAAAGAACAAAAAAGGAAAAAAACAATTGCCGATATGCTAGGGAATTTGTGAATTTGGTGAACTTGACAACTAGCTTTAACTTTGAACCAGGTTCTAATTTTGTGTCATTCTGATCGATATAAATTAAAGAATGATTTCACGACTAGAAAGTCTAACGTACAATTCAAGCTTGCTTCCCTCTAGATTTGGCAAATTGGTCATCTAATTGGGGAATAGGTCAGGTTAGGTTCGAATTGGGTCCTATTTTGCGTCAGACGTTATTTCAGGTCAGGTCTAGTCAACTTTGAGCTAACTAATGTTAATTTGATCCAATAAATTTATCTTGCGAAAATAAGTATTTTTGTAAGAAATTTCGTAGTAGAATTGTTTTGACTGGTTTAGGTTCTTGGATCAACTTTGCAGGTCTACTTACCCTATAGTCTCTAAGTCGCCGCCAAACACTGAGGTGAAGTAATCCAACACCATGGAGCGAGAGCTTTTAACGCTATAAGGGAAGGACAAAGTTTCTTTCCACGGCGAGTTTATAGCAAATCGATCCGAATGGGCTTGGGAGAAACCCCACATGATACCAGGTTTTTTAAGAGCTTTAAGCTTTCTATCCATGGGTAGCTTGAAAAAATCATCGAGGCGATTATATGCCTAGCTCATTTAGGAGTTTGGGATCAACTCCATGGTTGATCACTTGAATAAACCCATGTTCAACACAAGCCACCTTTTGATAAGTTTGGAGGCATCTTCGATTGCCGCCTTATCCCCTCTGAAGAACCCCTCGAGGTCTATCACTGTCACTTTGAATTTCTCTTTCTGTAGGCCTATATCATCGAGTCGCCAAACAAAGCTCCTGGGACTTTGGATTTGTTTTGTGACGGCGATGTTCTGAGATGTGAGGTCCCATGGGGAAATCAATCAAATGAGAATGAACAGAGACAATTGAATTCATTTCTAAGAGACAATGAATTGGTTTTGGTTGGGGGGGGGGGGGGTGAGGGAGAGTGAGTTGAAATTACTCACAGGCGTTTAGGTACTTGTAGAGACAATATATGTTGGATAGAGGGAAAATAGTCCAATTATAGTGTAAGGTTGGAATTTTCACTTCACCCTATTTGGTATTTAGATTCGTTTTTCGTCCCCTGGGGGCGGAGTCTACCCTCTTGGGAAATTTGTGAACTTTATGAGGTCACTTACGGGTGACCTAGTTAGGGTTACTCTCTGCTAATGGTCCAGTTATAATAGTTGTTTTGGTTTAATAGTTGTTTCGAATAACAAATTTTTGGATGAAACTGTTTCATATAAGGGTTAATATGAGATAGACTTTTTCAGGAGTAACTTTTCCAAGTTTTGCAATGACTAATAACATATTTTGAAGTGACTTTTAAATTGAGGTGTGACTAATGACTCACTTAGGTGTGATTCTAATAACAATAACTCTTAAATGAATTATTAGTCATCCCAATTAATAGTCACCATAAAAGTATCTGCCGCATGATATCATTTATTTGAGAGTGTCTTACATAAAACTTACCATTGGAACAATGTACATCAATTAATTCTACATATTGGATTCTGTTGGGAAAAGGTAGAATAATGCGGAAGATTATTCTTTTCCCTCTATGTGCAATTAAGATAGGAAATAAAAATAAATAAATATTGTAGATGGCGACACGCGAATTTTTACATGGAAAACCCTCCAAAAGAAGGTAAAAATCATGGGACTATTAGTCCAAAAAACACTTCCACTATTTTATAGTAGGTAACGCCCCCTAATTAAGCATGTTTTACTATTTGCAATCATTATTCTGATTCCTTCAATTACAACTGATAAACTCAATAATCGGGGCGTTACCGTCATCCCAAAAGGACAAGGCTTGCTGCAAGTGTACGAGAGTTAACATAGTTAGGCATAACTTCAACCATATGCATTCACTCATTAACCAACATAAGGTTTATACACTACAGTAAAGCAATTCACCACAGAGCTTATACCTCCATACACTGAAGATTACAAAATACGGCTCCAAAATATGCATGGTCTATATCACTGTTGATTCATCCAAGTTTCCCTTGCTTACTTATTCTCTTCTGCTGACTCGCTAGCATGCTCTTTGGCTGACTTGCTAGCATGAGGGCGATTCACTGAGCGTTTGCCTGAAACAAAACATGAAAACATTTCGAATTGTGAGCCGAAACTCATTACATGCATTCTTGTATTGTTAAATGATCACTGCATAAATTGGTTGGGCCCCTACTTTGCAATTCATTTTAAGTTAAAACAATGAATGAGATGCATTTAAAACTGCATTGCTATTTATTATCTAATAGTGAACCCCCCCGATACTGTTACGATCTACAGATAGGTGTACACCTGCCAAACCGATCGGAGGACCTGGCTTGAAACCGTGTGGGTAACTAAAGGGCAATGCTCTGTAACTGATAACTGATGGGGTCACTAATTATGTGACAAACCACTTATTAAACTTATTCATTCATGTACTTACCAAATATTATAATTTTGTTAAATACGTGCTAATTTCTAAAGATACAGACAATGAAGATGCTTGATGTCTTTAAAATGCAATCTCACTTGATAATACTTATGCATAAAGGGAAAATGATAGACAAGGCACAGTTCTGCTTGAAAAATGTAATTGTAAATATATGGAGTTAGTAACTACATTCGTTCCCATAATTTGTAACTTTAGTAGAAATTCGATCATCAAAAGGCATTTGTAACACAAGTAATTCAATGTAAGATGAGTTATACCAACATGATTCAAAAACCAAATAAATTAAGGCAATTTAACTCAAGGTAAAATAGTGTGGAGCAAACTGATCAAAATAGAATAATTTGGATTATAAATGGAATTGGCTTTGATGGTTACAAATAGAATATGGGTTTTTGATATTTCTGAGATAGATGATAAAGGTTTAAGGCCAAGAGGAATGTACTGAATCACACCAACTAGGCTTGATAACCACTGCTCTTGAGTCTTAATTCTCCCCATTTCTCAAATTTTATTCTCATACCCATTTAACACGTTGAACTCTCTAAACTTTGCATTTTGTTTCGCAATAACCATAATTATTTAGAAACTTTTGATTAAGATCCCACATCACTAATTCACTATCTCGCGATATTTTAATACCCTTTCACAGTTCACCTTAGAAAATTTATATCTTTCACTCTTGACGTCAAATTGAGACCTAAAATTCCAATATGAAAAGCTTAAGAAGTCCCAAAACACTTTCATATACAGTGAAAAACCCAACTACCACAACACGGTTCTTAAAATTGGGCTTAATCACAACTGTGCACAGCTCAGGTCTATCCTGCGCATTCTTAGGAAAACAGTCATAACTTTTTCCATAGAGCTCGGAATGAGGTGATTCAAAAGGAATTTGGAAGATGACTCATTGATCTATCTATCCACCAAAAATCAATATTTTTTGACCTCCCAAAGAGTACCAATTTGCTCGTAAACAGACCCCTATTTCCAGTCTTCACTACCTACTTTTCCACATGAGTTCCCTCTGAAATTAGCCCTTAAGATCAGCAAACAATACTTGGTTCTTCTGATCATCTTACATAGCCATTTTACCTCAAAATACTCCATGATTATCTTTACATATGTCCTTCAATTCCTCTCTTTACAAAATCACTCCAAACACACCCATAATCACCATTGCTTGCATAAATGAGTAAATGAACAACTTTTAAATCAATTGGAGAATTTCCATAATTTACCCCTTTATGCAAAAATCCTACCAAGCCATTTTTTTTCAAGTTAAAACACATCCAATGTTCATTTTACACCAAGGTTTATACAAATAACATGCTTGATGCGAATAATAATCTAAACCATGCATAGTCACCAAAACCCTAGCTTATGTCCAACATAAAACTTCTGTATGTCATCCCAAGATCACCAAACACACCATTATCATCATCAATAGGTTTAAAGATTACCAAATCAAAGATAAAACAATCAAAATTCAACACTTTAACTTAAGCTTGCGAGATCATGGATATCCCTCAACCCTAACATGCTTCAAGCTTATCCAATCAATTAAAAACATCAAAATAACCCTTGATTCCACCAATCCAACATGATCAACAACCAAAACCAACACAAATAAGAATCAAAACTAAAAATCAACAAGAAGAGTGTTAGGGTTTACTCGCTTTGAACTAGACAAAGGAGGAGAGAGAAAGAGGAGTGTTGCTTGCTTGCTTGATATTTTGAATCTTATACTCGGATGAAAATGATCTAAGTTTTACTTGGTTGAGTTTATATCTAGCAAAAGTAGTTTAAGCCAATAGAAATTAAACACATTTAATGGTGCTTAGTCAATTAAAATGAAGTAATAGCTTGTTGGGTCGGAATTGGGCCTAAATGAGTTTGGTTCTGAAAAAATACACGTTATGCGATTGAAATTTTTCATAGCGCAAAATTAAATTTTTGTGATGCTATGAAAAATAATTTAACCTCTTAAATCATATTTATCAGAGCCTACGATCGATTCACTCGAAATTTTACAATAATTAAAATTCGAATTGCGGGCCCAAATGAAATTTTCCCAACCGGGGTGATTAAATGTAATAATTAAATGTGAGAAAAAAATTACAACATGACTTAATCAAATAAATAACTATGATTTAGGGTCGGGCCATTACATAGTAGGATTACAAATGCAACTCCTCTAGATGACTCTGACTTGAATTTGGTGGAACTCTCTCATCAATTTTTGGTGGTTTCTCTCTCAAGTGTTTATCTCACTTGATTATGTTTTTTGTTGTTGTCGTTGTTGGTGTAAAGAAGATGATGCCTCTATTTAAAGAGGTGTTGGAAGAACTATTACCAATGAAAAATTCTCTCCTCCAGAAACGCATTGCCCTTCTTAATTTTAAGAATAAGTTTTGAATGTTTCCTCGTTTTTTTTTCTTATCTTTAGCTCTTTCTCTCCCTCCCCTTTCTTTTCTTTTTTTTTTTATTGTTTTTAGTTTTGCAACTCCTTACCAATTAAGGAAGGAACTCTAACAATTATCCCCCTTCCTGACTTAATTGGGGAACATCACACTGGCACCTTCACAACAGCTTTCAAACTTCTTGGTCGGTAGCACCTTGGTCATCATGTATGACCAATTCTCATCAGTGTCTTTCTCAAGTTGTAGGAGCTTATTTTCTAACACTTCCCAAATCCAGTGATAGAGAACATCAATAAGTTTTGAATGGGAGTGGGAAGTGGAGTTCTTGGCTAAATGTACAGCACTTTGGCTATCACATCACAACACGTATTTGTCTTTCTCATACCCCAATCTGAGTAGGAAATTTCCCATCCATATAATCTCTTTATATGCTTCAGTGGCCGGAAGATTTATTTAGCCTCAGTGGTTGACAAGGCAACGCATTTTTGGAGCTTAGATTTCCAAGACACTTCTCCCCCTGCAAAAATAGTTAAATACCCAGAAGTTGATTTATCAGAATCGATATCACCGACTAGGTCAACATCTGTATAACCCATTAATATTGGTTTTCCTTTACCAAAGCACAAACATTTCTTGGTTGTGCCCCTAAGATATCTCAATATCCATTTCACTATTGTCCAGTGTTCTTTTCCTGGATTAGTTAATGACCGACTTACGATACCTATAGCTTAAGCAATATCAGGCCTAGTACATATCATTGCGTACATTGGGCTGCCAACAGCAAATGAATAAGGAACATTCTTCAGTTATGCTTTATATTTCTCACTTGTTGGACTTTGCTTCATACTTAGCTTGAAATGTCCAGCAAGTGGCGTGCTAAAGGATTTGGCCTTATGCATGTTGAATGTTTCCAACAACTTTTCAACATCACTCTCTTGGGATAACCATAATAACTTCTTTGATCTATCTCGAATTATTTTCATCATAAGGATCTTCTTTGCTGATCTCAAATCCTTCATAGCAAATGATTTACTCAGTGCCTTCTTTAAAGCATAAATTTTCTTTGGATCATGCCCAACTATTAACATATCATCAACATAAAGTAACAATATGATGAAATTCCCACCAGCATATTTCCTTATGAAGACACAATGGTCAATGAGTGTTTTCTTGAAATCATGCTTAGCCATAAAAGAATCAAATTTCTTATACCAGTGCCTAGGCGCTTGTTTAAGACCATAGAAGCTCTTTTGAAGTCGGTACACCAAATTTTCTTCCCCTACAACTTCAAACCCTTCAGGTTGCTCCATATATATTTCCTCCTGTAGGTCACCATGTAAAAATGCTGTCTTGACATCAAGTTATTCTATTTTCAAGTCTAGACTAGCGGCCATACCAAGGACAACTCGGATTGAAGACATTTTCACAACAGGAGAGAATATTTCTTCAAAATCTATCCCTTTCTTCTGATTGAAACCTTTCACTACCTGACGAGCTTTACACGTCAGTCTTGGGTTATTCTCCTTATACTTGAGTTTGTACACCCATTTCTTTCTCAAGGCCTTTCTTCCCTTGGGCAATTCCATTAGATCATATTTATGATTCTCATGTAAGGATTTCATTTCTTCTTGCATGGTTTTCACCCATTCTATCTTATGGTTATTAGCCATTTCTTCTTCAGAACTCGGAGGCTCCCCCTTATCTGTGAGAGTTATGTATTCGCTTGGGTTATACCTTATCGATGGTCTTCTTTTTCTGGTAGATCACCTTAACTGGGGTTCTTCTTGAGATCTTTCCTCAGCGGATTCAGCATCGGAACTAGTTGACTCATAATGACCTTCCTCTTGATCATTGTTGGAGGAGGAGGCGGTATCCTCATTTGAGCTAGTCTCATTATTATTTTTGGTTGTGTCCTTCCCTACATTATCATGAACCATAGGGGATGGACCAGTATCAGAATCTTTAACAACTCTGTGTTTAGGCTTTTTCTTTTTAAAATCTTCCATGGTTTGGTCTTCAAAGAATATGACATCTCGACTTCTTACAATTGTTGTATTTACAGGATCCCAAAGTCGGTAGCCAAATTCATCTCTTGGGGATCCAAGATAAATACACTCCTTTATTTTCGAATCTTGGCTCGCTCGTCCTTAGGATTCATTTGTTCAGTGTGCCATCTATCTCAGGATGATAAGAATTGCTAAAATTCAATATGGTTCCAAAGGCTTCTTGAAGTGCTTGCTAAAACGGGCTTGAAATATCTTATCCCTGTCCGATACCATCATAACTATTGGAATTCCATCAAATCAAACTATCTCCTTAACATATAGTTGGGCCAGTCTTTTGACTCCCCAAGTATTTCGAATTTCCTTCATTATGGAGGGTTGTAGGGTAAATTAATTCATGACAATTGGTCATTTGCTTGCCCATGTGACACTAACTAAATACCGGTTTTCAAGCTCTTCTCAGAGGTTCAGCTGAGTAATCACTACTCCACTCAAGTTATGTTGTGAGTTTCTACTTAGGGCATCTACCACAATATTTTCTTTCTCTGGGTGATGTTGGATCTACAGGTCCTAATCTTTAAGCAACTCCAACCAACACCTTTGTCTCAAATTGAGTTCTTTCTGAGTGAAGATATACTTCAAACTTTGATGATCAGTGTAGATCTTACGAGATACTCCATATAAGTAATCTTTTCAAATTCTCAGTGTAAAAACCATAGCCACTAGTTCTAGGTCATGGGTAGGGTGTTTTTCTCTCATAAAGCTTGAACCATCGGGAGGTATAAGTTACCACTTTATCTCCTTGCTGACTTGTAGCTTTCTTCAACAAATTGGTCAGGGAAGATGATCTTTGACAAATCCTTTCCGGAGCTCGATAATACCCTGCTAAATCGGAAATTTTTTTGACCTCAACAACAATGGTGAGCCTTGGGCACTCTTTCATTGCTTTCACCTTCTTCAAATCAACCTTAATCCCTTCCTCTGAAACCACATGTCCCGAAAATACTACTTCTTCTAACCAAAACCCACGTTTCTTATATTTGCTATGTAAGTGATGTTCCCTCAAGGTCTGCAACACCACTCTCAAATGGGTAAGGTGTTCGATTCTGTCTTTGGACTAAATCAAGATATTGTCTATGAATACCACCTCAAACTTGCCCAAAGAAGGTCTAAATACCGTATTCATAAGATCCATAAAGGCCATGGGGGCATTTGTCAAATCAAAAGGCGTCACGGTGGATTCATAATGACCAAACTTGGTCCTAAGTACGGTTTTGGAAATGTCTTCAGGTAAAATCTTAAGTTGATGATATCCTGATCTCAAATAATTCTTGGAAAAGACTCCTGCTCCTTACAGTCGAGCAAATAAACCATCTATTCGGAGTAATGGGTATTTGTTCTTGATGGTGATCTTGTTTAGCTCCTTGTAACCGATACACATCCTCAAGGCTCATTCTTTCTTCTTCACAAATAGAATAAGGGCACTCCATGGTGATACACTTGGTCTGATAAATCCTTTCTATAATAGCTCATCTAACCAAATCTTCAGTTTTCTAAGCTCTGTGGGGCCATACGATATGGGGCTTTAGAGATACGTTGGGCATTAGGGATTAATTGAATATAAAAATCAATTTCTCTTTGCGGGATAGTCCCAGTAATTCTTTAGGAAAACATCTCTAAATTCACAAACTACAGCGATATCTTCTGCTTCTTCTTCATGTGGTTGAGCGTCAATAGCACAACACCAATATCCAATATATCCTTGACATAAGAGATCACTTGCTTTCATAACAGAATTTAAAGAAAGAGGTATTTCCTTTCTTTGCCCAGAAAACATATGTCTCTCCCTCGTTCATCCCTTGAAATAGCCTTAGGGTCCTCACAATCTATCTTGACCCCATAAGTACACAACCAGCTCATTTCCATAATGATATCAAAGTCTGACTAGTCAAATTGAATTAAAACTCCAGGGAATGTTATCCCACCAATAGTAATTGGAGCAAGTTTATAAGAGATAGGACACTAAACTCTAGAGTCATTGGGTAATTTGATTCTATAATTGGTTTCTGTCTCCTTATTTTCAAAGTTCAGTTGCATGACATATCAAGTGGATATGAATGAATGAGTGGTAATTGAATCAACCAATACAGAAAATGGCTTTGACATTAAAAAAAGAGTTCTAATAAATATCGTACCAGAGGTGACAACTTCCTTCGTGCTCAACATATACACCATTACTACAGCTGCGGGCCTTGGAGGTGGGAGCCCTTGTCCATAGCCTTCAGTCTTCTAGGACATGTAGCAATGAGGTGTTCCGGGCTACCACACCATATGCATTTATTAGTTCCCACTCGACATTCAAGAGTGGTGTGGTTGGTTCTTTCCCATTTCCCATAGGGTTCCGATAGACCTGTAGGATGACTTTTGGGAGGAGCAAGAGCATGTTTCTGCTAGTTTACACTATCACTTGGATCTCCCTGCTCTGTCCACTTCCTCAGTTAGGTAAAGTGTTCTAATGTTCACTTTTTTATCCTCTGGAACCTCCACTGTTGTAAAAATCTTTTCTATCCCTCTAATCCATACTTTCCATCATATACTTTAGGGTTACATCGCCCACCCTATCTGCTAATTTATTGACTTTATGACTTTATGAGGGATTTCGAAAGGTGCTGAGGCTATTCATTTCATAAGCTCAGACACCAAGGTCTGTTAATAGTTAGAGTTCCCATAATGCTAACCAACTCAGGGGGAATTTAGGATTTCCACTAAGGGTTGTTGGCACATTACACAAAACTTGGCCACCTGGCCCCTGACCATGATCTGAATTTTCTTCTATATGTGTTTCTGCATTGTTTTACACATATTCTGACTATCCATTCAGATGAGTAATTCAGTCAACTGACTACAGCCAACATATAAGATACACATACACAATATATACAACTAGCATGGCCCAAGCATTATTAAAACATAACACAAAACTTCATTATATCACTGCTATAATTGTTCATGTACATACATATACATGGTTCCATAAATAATATCACATGTAACTGACCACCCAATGCCAACCTTTACAATACCTCCTAACTAAAACACTAGTTATCCCTAATAGATTAAGTCCACCACATGCCCAGAAACAGGCGGGACTAGTCAACACAATCGAAAAGACTTGTCTAACTATATGCAATGTCATAACCTGCACAAAATACATCTATCCAATTGGCTATACTATATACATGTGGGCTAAAAAAGTAATGTATCTGAGATGAAGCAATCTATATGAGATGTAAACATATAATATAAATCAATCTAATCATCCCTAGATGGATCATAGTCTAGGTCAGACTCATCCCCATGCTCTCCGCCCAAGTGAAAACTATTGTCTAAAGTACCAATCTCCGTATTCTCATCATCATGATCAAGCTAATGCTTCTCCAATTTTGGGTTCTTCCCTGAGTCCTCCATGAGGTCACAATCAGAGCTAAACTATGGTATATCAGGGAGATCTATAACAATTTGAACCTCATTTGATCCATCAGATATAGGGATCCACTCTCTAGGCCTCGATGGCGTTGGGTTGTTTGGCAACTGAGGAGTGCTTGGTGCAGGTGGTGATGGTGTAGGAGATACAATGTGTAATGAAAATATATACTGCAGAATGTCCATGTTATTCCTTCTCGGCTCAAACTCCTCCCTTAATAACAGTTCGATGATAATGTTAGCCCAGGCCTCGCGAAACTGAAATCTAAGTTCATCACATCCAAGGCTTGAGTCTTCAAAAAGTCATGATATTGAACCCTAAACTCAACCCAAGGGCCAATTGTAGATAAGGTCCACAACAGCCTATGTCTATGGACCATAATACTATGAAACTCAAAAATGGGGTCTGCACATGAGCTTCCATACTAGCATAAAGTAAAGAGATGTCAATGGCCATACAAGTACCTGACATCATATTCACTGTATATGGATCCATCTAACAAGGAGGAACATAAGTGAAGAATATGGGAGAGATAAATAGGCATTTCTACTATCATAAGTCTCTAATATCATAAATCTCCAACGATATCACAATAAACCTCGCTAACCAACTTTCTCACTTTCCTAACTCCACTCTCCATACTCCATATTCTATCAAAGAAGATAAAACTTGGCTTTGATACAAATTTTGTAACGCCCTTTAATTAAGCATGTTTCACTTTTTGCAGTCATTACTCTGATTCCTTTAATTACAACTGATAAACTCAATAATTGGGGTGTTATCACCGTCCCAAAAGGACAATGCTTGCTCCAAGTGTACTAGAGTTAACGTAGTTAGGCATAACTTCAATTATATGCATTCACTCATCAACCAACATAAGGTTTATACACTACAGTAAAGCAATTCACCACAGAGCTCACACCTCCATACACTAAAGATTACAAAATACGGCTCCAAAATATGCATGGTCTATATCACTCTTGATTCTTCCTAGTCTCACTTGCTTACTCATTCTCTTCCGCTAACTCGCAAGCATGCTCTTTGGTTGACTTGCTAGCATGAGGGCGATTCACTGAGCGTTTGCCTAAAACAAAACATGAAAATATTTCGAACTGTGAATCGAAGCTCAGTGCATGCATTCATGTATTGTTAATTGATCACTGCACAAATTGGTTGGGCGCCCGCTTTGCAATTCATTTTAAGTTAAAACAGTGAATGAGATGTATGTAAAACTGCATTACTATTTATTATGTGATAGTGAACCCCTTGACACTGTTACGATCTATGGATACCTGTACACCTGTCAAGCCGATTAGAGGACCTAGCCTGAAGCCACGCGGGCAACTGAAGGGCAATGCCCTATAACTGATAACTAATAGGGTCACTAATTATGTTACAAATAACTGATTAAACTGATTCATTGATGTACTTACCAAATATTATAATTTTGATAAATACGTGCTAATTTATAAAGATACAGGCAATGAACGCACTTGAAGTCTTTAAAATGCAATCTCACTTGATAATACTTATGCACAAAGGGAAATGATAGACTAGGCCCGGTTCTGCTTGAAAAATGTAACTTTAAATATATGGAGTTAGTAAACTGCATTCGTTCTCATAATTTGTAACTTTGGTAGAAATTTGATAATCAAAATGCATTTGTAACATAAGTAATTCCATGTAAGATGAGTTACACCAATATGATTCAAAAACCAAATAAATTAAGGTCATTTAACTCAAGCTAAAATAGTGTGGAGTAAAATTGATAAAATAAAATAATTAGGATTATAAATGGAAGGCTTTGATGGTTACAAATAGAATATGGGTTTTTGACATTTCTGAGATAGATAATAAAGGTTTAAGGCCAAAAGGAATGTAATGAATCACACCAACTAGGCCTGATAACCACGATTCTTGAGTCTGAATTCTCCACATTTCTCAAATTTTATTCTCATACTCATTTAACTCATTGAACTCTCTAAACTTTGAATTTTCTTCACAGTAACCATAATTATTTAGAAACTTTTGATTAAGCTCCCACATTACTAATTCACCATCTCGCGATATTTTAATACACCTTCACGGTTCACCTCAGAAAATTCATATCTTTCACTCTCGACCTCAAATTGAGACCTAAAATTCCAATATGAAAAGCTTAACAAGTCCCGACACTTTTATTTACATTGCAAAACCCAACTACCACAACACAGTTCTTAAAATTGTACATAATCACAACTATGCACAGCTCGGGTCTATCCTGCGCAATCTTAGCAAAATAGCCATAACGTTTTCCATAGAGCTCGGAATGAGGTGATTCAAAAGGCATTTGGAAGATAGCTCATTGATCCACTAAAAATCACAATTTTTTGACTACACAAAGAGTACCAGTTTGCTCGTAAAAAGACACCTGTTTTCAGTCTGTTCATTGCCTATTGTCCATGTTTTCCCCCTTGATTTCTCTCTGAAATCAGTCCTTAAGATCAGTAAACAATATTTGGTTCTTCTAATCATTTTACATAACTATTTTACCTCAAAATGCTCCATAATTATCTTTACATATGTCCTTCAATTCCTCTCTTTACAAAATCACTCCAAACACGCCCATAATCACCCCAAACACACCCATAATCACCTTTGCTTGCATAAATGAGCAAATGCACCACTTTTAAATCAATTGGAGAATTTCCATAATTCACCCCTTTATGGAAAAATCCCACCAAGCCAATTTTTTTTCAAGTTAAAACACATCCAAGGTTGATTTTACACCAAGGTTTATACAAATAACATGCTTGATGCAAATAATAATCCAAACCATGCATAGTCACCAAAACCCTAGCTTATGTCCGACATAAAACATCTGTATCTCATCCCAAGATCACCAAACACACCATCATCATCATCAATAGGCTTAAAGATTACCAAATCAAAGATAAAACAATCAAAATTCAACACTTTAATTTAAGCTTGCATGATGATGGACACCCCTCAACCCTAGCATGCTTCAAGCTTATCCAATCAATTAAAAACATCACAATAACCCTTGATTATACCAATCTAACATGATCAACAACCAAAATCAATGCAAATAAGAATCAAAACTAAAAATCAACAAGAAGAGCGTTAGTGTTTACTCACTTTGAACTAGAAAAAGGAGGAGAGAGAAAGAGGACTGTTGCTTGCTTGATATTTTGAGTCTTATACTTGGATGAAAATGATCTAATTTTTACTTGGTTGAGTTTATATCTAGCAAAAGTAACTTAAGCCAATGGAAATTAAACACATTCAATGGTGCTTAGTCAAGTAAAATGAAGAAATAAATTGTTGGGACGGAATTGGGCCTAAATAAGTTTGGGCCCGAAAAATACATTTTATACGATTGAAATTTTTCGTAGCTCGAAATTAAATTTTTGTGATGCTATGAAAAATAATTTAACCTCTTAAACCATACTTATCAGGGCATACTGTTGATTCACTCGAAATTTTACAATAATTAAAATCCGAATTGCAAAGTGGAAGCCCAAATGAAAATTTTCCAACCGGGGTGATTAAATGCAATAATTAAATGTGAGAAAAAAATAACAACATGACTTAATCAAGCAAATAAATATGATTTAGGGTTGGGCCGTTACATAGTAAGATTACAAATGTAACTCCTCTAGACGACTTAGAGAGTATACTTTCAATGTCTTACTCACTCAGATGGTATACAAAAATGACTCTGATCGAATTTTGGTGGAACTCTCTTACCAATTTTTGGTGGTTTCTCCCTCAAGCGTTTATCTCACTTGATTGTGTTTTTTGTTGTTGTCGTTGTTGGTGTAAAGAAGATGATGTCTTTATTTAAAGAGGTGTTGGAAGAACTATTACCAATGAAAAATTCTCTCCTACTAAAATGCATCGCCCTTCTTAATTTTAAGAATAAGTTTTGAACGTTTCCTCCGTTTTTTTTCTTATGTTTATCTCTTTCTCTCTCTCCCCTTTCCTTTTTTTTTACTATTTTTAGTTTTGTAACTCCTTACCGATTAACGATGGAAATCTAACAATTATCCCCCTTTTAGACCTAATTGGGGATAATCACACCGGCACCTTCACAACAGCTTCCAAACTTCTTGGTCGGTAGCACCTTGGTCATCATGTCTGACCAATTCTCATCAGTGTGGAGTTTCTCAAGTTGTAGGAGCTTATTTTCTAACACTTCTCGAATCCAGTGATAGCAAATATCAATATGTTTCGAGTGGGAGTGGAAAGTGAAGTTCTTGGCTAAATGTACAACACTTTGGCTATCACATCGCAACACGTATTTGTCTTGCTCATAGCCCAATTCGAGTAGGAAATTTCTCATCCATGTAATCTCTTCAGATGCTTCAGTGGCTGCAATATATTCTGCCTCGATGGTTGACAGGGCAACGCATTTTTGGAGCTTAGATTGCCAAGACACTTCTCCCCCTGTAAAAGTAGTCAAATAACCAGAAGTTAATTTATAAGAATCGATATCACTAACTAGGTTAGCATTTGTATAACCCATTAACATGGATTTTCCTTTACCAAAGCACAAACATTTCTTGGTTGTGCCCCTAAGATATCTCAATATCCATTTCACTGCTGTCCAGTGCTCTTTTCCTTGATTAGTTAAGAACCGACTTACGACACCTACAACTTAAGTAATATCAGGCCTAGTACATAGCATAGCGTACATTAGGCTGCCAACAGCAATTGAATAAGGAACATTCCTCAGTTCTACTCAATCTTTCTCACTTGTTGGACTTTGCTTCATGTTTAGATTGAAATGTCTAGCAAGTGGCATGCTAACGGGTCTGGCCTTATGCATGTTGAATATTTCTAACAACTTTTCAACATAACTCTCTTGGGATAACTATAATAACTTCTTTGATCTATCTCGTATTATTTTCATCCTAAGGATCTTCTTTGCTGATTGATAGGGCTACAAGCGCATGGTGGCATTGTAGCAATCAAGGTCGATCTCACAGAGACTAGGTTAATCTATTGGGCTATATTCCCTTAAGGTATGCTACGCGAATCCGAATTTGATATTGAAACTAAATTAATCTAGTATCTAATCTAATGGATAAATAACAATTGGAATTAAACAAAATAAGCAAACACCTGATCCACATATCAATCAAGCAGTTCTTCCTTCATTGGTTGTTTTAAAACCAATAATTGAAGTATCAAAACCCTCTTTCAAGGTGAAATGAAATACCTAAATCAAATCAATCATAAATTCTTATGGATTCTCGATTAGTTTAGGTTCATTAAGCATTCAATTATCAAGTCTGTGGTTTCTCAATCTGGTGTGCTCTCTCAAGACTCCACACAATTAAGTCAAATCCTATGATTCTAGTATTTGAGATTTCACCTTTCAGTCCTTCATCCAAATACCCATAACATGCAAGAAAGTGATCAAGTTTCTAACAAGACAATAAACTTCTAGAATTCGATAAAACAATCCAACAATTCTGAAAGCACCAAATGATATCAACACAAGATCAAGAAACTAACAAATGTTTGCATAAAGCTAAAATCAAACAACAAAGATAATCAAAATTACAAAGCGTAAATCTAAATTTAGAAAAGAGGAGAGAAGAGAAAAGAAAAGAAATGCTCAACTAAGATCGTGCTTGAACCATTGTGCCAACCTGGGATGGAATCCTTGCAAATCTTTACTTCAATTCTCCACTCCCTCTAATCTAATCTACACTAATCTATATCCTAACTAATCGAATATGGAGGAGAATGGAATGGATGAGGTGTGTCCCTTCTGTTGCAAAAAATGGCTCTATTTATAGGAAAACCCAATCAACCTTAGTCACATGATAAGGGAAAACGGACAAGCTAGCTGTTATGCCTCAATCACAGACTGTGGCATCCACAACGGGTAGACCATGGTGCTCTTTGGCTCATCATTCTTCTATTCTTCTTTTGCTCCACGGGCATAGCAACTAAAGGATGTCCCTGGGGAGTCAAAATACATATAAATGAGGGTCAAATGCTGGGTCAAATGGTTCAAAATTCTGCAAAACACATCAAACAACCATACCTAAGCATAAATCGAGAATATGAGTATAAATAATAACAGAAAGCACTCAATTCTCCTGAAAATGTGATAAATGATCCTAAAATGATGTATATAATAGGCACTTATCACTGATTCCAAATCCTTTATAGCAAATGATTTACTCAGTGCCTTCTTTAAAGCATAAATTTTCTTTGGATCATGCCCAACTATTAACATATCATCAACATAAAGTAACAATATGATGAAATTCCCACCAGCATATTTCCTTATGAAGACACAATGGTCAGTGATTGTTTTCTTGAAATCATGCTTAGCCATAAAAGAATCAAATTTCTTATACCAGTGCCTAGGCGCTTGTTTAAGACCACAGAAGCTCTTTTGAAGTCGGTACACCAAATTTTCTTCCCCTACAACTTCAAACCCTTCAGGTTGCTCCATATATATTTCCTCCTGTAGGTCACCATGTAAAAATGCTGTCTTGACATCAAGTTATTCTATTTTCAAGTCTAGACTAGCAAGCAGACCAAGAACAACTCGGATTGAAGACATTTTCACAACAGGAGAGAATATTTCTTCAAAATCTATCCCTTTCTTTTGATTGGAACCTTTCACTACCAGACGAGCTTTATAACTCGATCTTAGGTTGTTCTCCTCATTCTTGAGTTTGTACACCCATTTCTTTCTTAAGGCCTTTCTTCCCTTGGGCAATTCCATTAGATTGTATTTATGATTCTCATGTAAGGATTTCATTTCTTGTTGCATGGCTTTCACCCATTCTACCTAATGGTTATCAGCCATTGCTTTTTCAGATTTCAGAGCTCTCCCTCATCTGTGAAAGTTACGTATCCGCTTAGGTCATGCCTTGTGGATGGTCTTCTTTTTCTGGTAGATCCCCTTAATTGGGGTTCTTCTTAAGATCTTTTCTCGGCGGATTCAGCATCGGATCTGATCGACTCATGATGACCTTCCTCTTCATCACCATTGGAGCAGGAGGCGGTATTTTCATTTGAGCTAGTCTCATTATTATTTTAAGTTGTGTCTTCCCCTGCATTATCATGAACCATAGGGGATGGACCAGTATCAAAATCTCTAACAACTTTATGTTTAGGCTTTTTCTTTTTAAAATCTTCCATTGTTTAGCCTTCAAAGAATATTACATCTCATCTTCTTAGAATTCTTCTATTTATAGGATCCCAAAGTCAGTAGCCAAATCCATCTCTTGGTGTTCCAAGATAAATACACTCCTTTATTTTCGAATCTTGGCTCACTCGTCCTTGGCTCACTCGTCCTTAGGAATATGGACGAATGCTCGATAGCCAAACACTTTCAGGTGGTCGTATGACACCTTCTTTCTAGACCAAATTTCCTTTGGTATAGCACCATCCAAATGAATTGATGGTGGAAGGTTGATTATGTTAATAGGAATCTTCACAACTTCTCCCCAAAAATATTTAGGTAGTTTAGTGTGAGAAAGCATACAACGAACTCTTTCTTCGATGGTCCAATTCATTCTGTTAGCTAAGCCATTTAGCTGAGGTGTCTTTGGTGACGTTTTCTCCACCCTGATCCCATACAACTTGCAATATGATTCAAAGGCACCATAGTTGTAATAGCCTCACCCTAAATCATGTTTATTTATTTAATTAAGCCATGTTATTAAATTTTCACATTTATTTATAGTATTTAATCATCTCGGTTGGGAAAATTCATTTTGGACCCCACTTTGCAATTCGGTTTTCATCTACCGTAATAATTTTGGGTAAATCGATATTAGGCCCCGGTAAATATGATTAGGTGATAAATTATTTTTCATAATGTCACAAAAATTTAATTTTTGACCATGAAAAAATTTGGGCCCAAATTCATTCAGTTTGACCCAATCCATTTGCACCCGAATTGCGACCGATTCATTTTGGGCTCAAATTGTGGCTCGAAAATTTTGGTATTATTAAATTAAGTTAATCACCATTATTTGTGCCTAATTTTAATTAGCATAAAGTCAATTTTCATGCTTAAATATTAGCCATGTAATCAAGATAAACTCAAAATCATTTTCATTCAAGTAGAAACATTAGTCTTTTTCTTCCTTTCTCCTCTAAACCTACATGGCAGCACCACTACCAGCCCCTCCTACTGTTGTTTCAGCCTACTGATCCCACTCCCAGCCACCGCCAGCCACCAGCCTTTACCCCCAACACCACCAGCCACCATCCCCAACTCCTATCACCACCAAACACCACCTTCATCTTCATATATTCAAGCTCGAAGTGAGTAACTCTATCACCTGTCTTGTTCATTTTGGTTTTGATTGTTGGTTTTGTGTTAGATTTGATTATGGATCATGTTATATTGATATAAATAAGAATTATTTTGATGTTTCAATTGTTAGTTAAGCTTAAAAGCATGCAAGGGTTGAGGTTGTTCATGATCATGCAAGCTTAAGTTTGAAGTGATGGATTTGTATTGTTTTATATACGATTTTGGTAATCTTTAGTCTTAATGATGATTATGATGACGTTTTTGGTGATGTGGAATGATTTCACATGAGGATTTATGTGAATAAAATAGGAGAAAGCAAAAACAGTGTGGCTGTGAACTGACAGAAAATAGGGGACACTTTGCCAATGAACTGGTAATGATCAGCCCAGATAAAAATAATGATTTTTGGTGGGTAGATAGATCATTGAGTTATCTTTCAAATGCCTTTTGAATCGCCTTAATCCGAGTTCTGTGGACAAAGCTATGGTCATTTTACGAGGACTGCGCAGGTTAGACTAAAACTAGCATACTTATGTTCTAACCCCATTTTGGGAACCCTATGGTGGGAATCATACTTGGTCATCTAAATAAAAGTTTTTTGAGACTTGTTATCTTTCCATATTGGGGTTTTGCATCTCCATTTGAAGTCAAGGGTGAAAGTTATGAATTTTTGAAGTGAACTGACCTGCTTTGGTGCAAATTAGGCTATTATTGCAATTTCTGTGTAGTGTATACATGGAGGAAAATTCCAAAACTTTTACTGTAGATTTTCCATATTATTTTCGAATTTTATATAAGATTTCATGAATTGTGGTTAAGTATTTTGAGTTTGGTGATTTTTGGAAACATTTTAAGTAATTGTGTAAAGAGCAATAATAAGGGTTCTGTGAGATTGATCATGCACTCATGTTGTGTATTTTAGGCCAAGGAAGGTTATTTACAGGGCAAATGAATATTCATGGACTTTCATGGAACTTTTAACTTGATTAGTGAGAAAAAAGAAGACAAGTATACAATTTGGGAGCTTGTTTATGAGCTTTGAATCAATTATGAATTTTACAAAGAAAATACCAAGTTTAGTGAGCGTAATAACTTCTATTGAGTTCAATGACTCCTTTGGGGTGGAATTCTATATATAATGGATTTATGAATGAAACATTGGAATTGGGGAGAATTTTTGTCTCAGAAACCATATTTATCAGACCAAGTTATTGCAGTTTATGTTATTTTGAACCACGATATATCTCTCTTGGCTTCAAACTTTTATTACTTACTCAATTTAGAATGTATAAAATGTATTTATTAAGCAAATCTAGTGTACTCGCTGTTATCTTCAACCAAGCTATACATCAGCGAGCCTTAAACCCGTATCAGTAACCTATATTAGAAAAGGCCACAACCACTACCTCATTTGTCACCATCAAGGCCTTTTCCTTTGTAATCTCATTTATTTTACTGTGGTCTATTTTACTTTCATTTACTTTATATCGAATTTAATTACTTTTATTAATTCAGTTTTGAAGTAATATTGAAATACCCAAGTTATGTATACCATTTAATTACTCAATTTCTATTACACATACTTTTACTTACTCAATTATGTGAGTAAGCATCATTTGCTGACTACACATACCTACAATGACATGTATGAAACAGAGTCGATGCCTAGTCATCACTTCTCGTTATACATAAATGTTATCAAGTCAGAACATATTTATCAAGTCAAATGACATTTGTTTAAAGACTCAAGGTACGCTCATTGCCTGTATTTTCAGAAAGCAGAACATGTTTATAAAGTTAGAACTCTTAATGAGTTTATCAATGAATCAGTTTACACAATGATTTGTCATTTAACTTATAACCCCATTAGTTATCATCTATAGGGTGTCAGCTCATCATTTACTCACGCGGCTACAGGCAAACTCTTAATCAGGTTGGAAGGTATACACGGCACACCTATGTATAGATCATATCATCGCTAGGGGTTCACATCTAGATAATAATGAGCAATTCGGTTTCATATTACTTTCATTTTCATCATTATTGAAAACTAAATGAATTACAAGGGCGTGTACCCATGAACAGTGTTTCTTGATGAGCCTCTATTTATCTCATCTTTAGCCCCTATTTGACTGATTTTCTCATGCGTTTTCACGTTCGATCGTGCCAAGTAAGAGTAAAATCGGCCTCTTTTAGCACACTTTTAACTCATATAACATCTTTCGATATTTTCAGGAACTCTATTGAAGAAACGAAAAGATGAACAACATTCAGCAGAAAGGAGTGCCAAGAAGGTAAGAAAAGCCACGAAAAAGCGTTGCACGGAAGTCCCACCAAATCGGACCCACATAGCACGGTCGACCCGCTCAAACTGGCACACTTGGCCTAGCAGCCAAGTGGCACTCCCGTGCCACTTGTGCCGTTCTAGGGTGCTTCGGGTAGAGTTTTGGCACGGTCACACCGTGCCTCGGGGAACGACCGTGCCACCCCCGTTCCGCGTCACGACTTAAATCTTCCTTCGGGGCTATTTTGAAGGACATTGAGTTTTCATTCAGTTTTCTCTCTTTTCACAGACATTCTTAGGCGATTTTTAGGTTTTACATTCAGGCTTTTGATTTCCATTGCTTTGTATTGAATTCATTGACATTGAAGTTCGATCTACCTTTCAGCAACAATCAATTCAAGTTCGTTTTTCCAATTCCTTCTCTTCTCTTTATTGTTACTTTAGGTTTTTGTGAATTAAATATTGTTTGGTAGAATTGAGATTATGGTTGTTGATTGTGAAGTGATGTGTGGCTAAATCCATCAACTTAGGTTGGGATTGACGCCGAATATGTGTAGTTGACTCTTGTACTGGCCCAATCCCTGCTCCCCCTTTGTTTTGTGATTATGAATTCTACTATGCACGCTAACTGCTCGATGAAATGCTCGAAAGAACATTCATCCTTTTTATTGGGGTTTAGGGGAGCATAAACCTTTACCTAGTGCGTCGTAGTAGACGATTAGGGTTTTAACATGAAAATAGTTAAGATTTTAATTGGGATTTGAGATTGTGAATCTTGTAATCCTTCGACCTTTAGTCTCATGAAAGAATGTAGTTCTAGGATTAGTCTTCGACCCTTGAGAGAGGGAGGAGATGGGCCTAATCGACAGTTTATCCATTCGTGATGCATGCCTGGGAGATGTTTGGTAGGGCTAGTAATTGATTCGCTAGCATATTCATGGTGTTCATTCCAACCTAGGTGTTCACTCTTCTGCTGTTTATTCCATCTTTTAGTGTTATTGTTTCCCTTAGTTTAGTTCCAAAACCCCAACTGTGATCGCCTAGCTTGAGTAACTAAAATCGCTCTAGTAGTTGAAGCCAAATTCCTCGTGGACACGACCCGTACTTGCCGGTTGCTAGCTATAGCTATGTTGTGCACTTGCGGTATATTTTTAACTCAACAAGTTTTTGGCGCCGTTACCAGTGAACTTGCGTCTTCCAATATTAGAACCGATTCGAATACTCTAGACTAGGCATTTCTTTCTTTTCTTTTGCTTTAGTTTATCACTCTTCTTCTTATTGCTAGAAACTATTTACATCGGGGTATTGTTTGCTTGTGTATGCGCAGGAGGAGTAAGAGGGATCAAGATCTTATCCCCCTCGATCCTGAGATAGAAGCAGTCGCACGCCGACGTAGCAGAGAAGCGAGAAAGAGGAAGAGAAAACAGTGGTGATGGCCCTGGAAGACAATAGGGTGCTGCGGGACTATGCCCTGCCGCAGGCATCTCGTGTCACCTCATCGATTGTTAGCCTAGTGATCGAGGCTAATAACTTCGAGCTGAACCCAGCGCTCATCAGTTTCGCGGAGCGTGACCAGTTCGGCGGATATCCCTCGGACAATCCCAATGCGCACCTTCGCAAATTCCTTGCGAAGTGCGACACCATCAAACTCAATGGGGTGTCCGCCGATGCTATTCGACTGCGGCTCTTCCCTTTCTCGTTGAGGGACAGGGCTAGTGATTGGCTGCAGAACGAGGAGCCCAACTCGTTCACCACCTGGAAGGTTCTCTCCAAAGCCTTCCTCAGCAAATACTTCCCACCTGGCAAGACTGCCAAGCCAAGGACGGACATTACCTCATTCACCTAGCAGGATGGAGCGTCCCTGTACGAGACCTGGGAGAGATTCAAAGACCTCCAACGACAGTGCCCCCCACCACGGAGTTCCTGACTGGCTCCTAATCTAAACCTTCTACAATGGGTTGGAGCAGTCAGTGAAGATTTCTATCGATGCCGCAACAGGGGGCGCTCTCATGGGCAAGTCTATTGAAGCGGAGAAGGCATTGTTGGAAGAGATGGCTTCCAACAATTATCACTGGTCGAGTGAAAGAGCCGCCCCCAAGAGAGGCGGTGGCAGACATGAGGTGGACGCTGTGACGCTCCTAGCAAGCAAAGTGGATGCCCTTGCATAGCGACCGGATAAGGTGGCTACCCCATCAGTCACTTCTGCGGGGCCATCAATGGTGGTCTATGCATACTGCGAGACCTGTGGTGTATAGGGACACACCTCCGTTGAGTGTTACAATGCTCCCCCTAACATTGAACACGTCAACACGTTCCACAATTACAACCCACCACCACAAAATAACCCCCACCCCACCACCTATAGCGGGGGTTGGAAGAGTCATCCAAATCCTCTCTACAAAAATCCCAACCCCACCCTCAAAGTTCAACCCAGCCACCTAGTTTACCTCCCTACAATCTACCCCCTTCACCTCCCGAACCTACATCTCACCTGGAGAGTCTCATGGAGCACTTCATAGCGACTCAAAGCAAGACCAACGAGACTCTTAGTGAGTCAATCAACCTACTGAACTCCAGGGTCGATGCTATGGCCGCCCATCAGAAGACGATGGAATCGCCCAGATCGCTCAACAGTGAGCCTCCTGTCACGACCTCAGGGGCATCTGTCAGGCCAGCTAGAGACTAACCCCCGAGGTCACGTCAATGCCATCTCCACGATGGAAGCGGGGTTAGAAGAGAGCCCAGTGATGGTTCTCCATGAGGTAGTTCCAGTTCCTGATTCTATAGGAACTGAGGGGAAGAAGAGGGAACAGAATCTAAGCCTTACTGGGGAGCCTAGCCATCCACCTCCCACTCGCACCTACCAGCCCCCGGTGCCTTACCCTCAGCGACTGGCATGGTCCAAGCTATGTCAGCTTGAACCTAGATTCGCGCGATTCATGGAAACCCTACGCCGAATCTATGCCAGTAGCCCCTTCCTAAAAGCTCTCAAGAATGCACCTACGCACTTTAAATTTTTAAGAGAGCTCCTGTCCAAGAAGAGAGAGCCCGGGGTTACTCCAGTATACCCCATTTTCGGATCCTGCCGCACACTTCTACCGAGGCGTTCACTATCAAAACTGCATAATCCTAGCAGTTTCTCTATCCCATGCTGCATAGGGGATACGCAGATTGAGAGAGCCCTTTGCGATCTAGGCGCCAGCGTGAGCCTTATGCCGCTCTCTCTCTGTAAGAAGCTGCAACTACGGGACCTCACGCCCACCAGCATGACTATTCAGCTAGCAGACTGCTCCATCAAGCAGCTCGTCGACATTCTGGATGATGTCCCGATCCAGGTGGGCCAGTTCCTCATCCCCTGCGATTTCGTCGTTCTTGACATGGATGAGGACTTTTTGGCCCCACTCATTTTAGGTCACCCATTCCTTGCGACCGTCGGGGTAGTGATTGATGTTCAGGCAGGCACTCTATCTTTCTAACTATGTGGGGAGAGGGTGGACTTCAGTTTCCCTCCCCCTGCACCGCCTTTAGCGCCTGCTCTTCCCCCACCCTTTGAGGAGCCTATCCCTATCTCCCCCTTCGATGTTGTTCTCGGGGTCGATTTATTTGATGAAAATGGGGGACCCCACCTGTTGTTTGAAGGTTCTTCTACTTTTTCTGCGGCCGTCCCGCTTCGTTTCGCGACCGCTTCTGTTTATCCTGGGGGGGGTAGGGGATCCTCCTTTCCATTTTTACACATCCCCCAGGCCACCTCCCGCATCATTACCGTCTACTATTTGGAGGTAAGGGTCAAGCTAAGGACCTTAAACAAGTGCTTCTTGGGGGGCAACCGAAGCCATTTATCGCTTTTAAAGAAAAAAAAACATGTCACTCACACCCTTCCCCCCCTTTCCCTCTTCGTTCCTTTCCCTTGCCCTTTTTATGCATCGTTTTCATTGCGGACAATGAAAATCTCAAGCATGGGGGGGTGAGCTTATCACTCTTTGGGTGGAATGGTGAATTTTAGGGTATTAATTTAATGACATCACTTGCATTTTCATCATATAGATAGAATGACATATAGTTTTCCTAGGGTATCTTTGCATTTTTTTTCTTTAATAGACCATGTAGGTTAGAGCATATAAGTTACATGTTGCATCTCAAAAGGAAAAGCGATCGAGTTGGGCATCCCTAAGCTTTCCAGGTACTACTTCTTACCCCTCTTCTCACTATCCTTTATATCTTTTATTGCTTTTCTTAGTTAACTTTATTGCTTTTTAATAAATGTATGCGAAAACCCCTCTTATGAGGAGAACACAAGTGGTTGATTGATCTGGTTGAGTTGTGTGTTAAAGTGTGGCCTGTTATGGTGTGAACTTTTGTTAATTGCGCACTAACATTGTCATCTGTGGTCCCCCTACCCTATGTTGTATGTCATATTGCCCTTGAGATTCATGTGACTTGGCTTAATTTACCTCGATAAGTGGGATATACCTTGGAGCAAGTTATTGAACTGTGGTAGACTTACCTGTGAGACTTTGAGCCTAATGACTATTCATTGCATATAGTCTCATACTTTCCTTCATGTGTGACTCATCCATGACTGCATCTCTAGAACTTGGTCTTGTTATCTTTGAAATCGCATTTAGCATGTGCATGTGTTGATATGATTGAGGCAATTTTTGTTCTATTTAGCCACATGAGCCAAAAAGCCATCCATTGATATGCACTACCCTCTTTGCTAGCCCTTTGTGCCTTTCCCCTTGTCTTTATTGTTGCCCCCTACACACTACACATTTGGCCTATCGATATTCCCTATATCCTTGTCAAGGTCTAGTGGAGCGACACTTCCATATTGAGTTGGGTTTACTTTGAAGGTTAGTTCACCTTGGCTACGTTACTAGTGGCTTGTTTGGTGGGATTCGCTATTCAAGCTTGTGTTCCCCATGTCATTCACATGTCTTTCTCCTTTCAAAGAAAAGAAATAGAAATGAATGAAAAATAAAGACGCAAGGAAAAGAGGGAGAGAAAAAAAAAATTAATTAATAAAGAAAAGTTGTGAATAAGGTGTTTGGCATGAGAGTGTGACAATGAGACTGCTAAATTCCTCGCTTAAGGTTTTTGTGGGGTTTGTTGCTCAAATTTTCAACTGTGATGTGAAGTTGTTCCGATATTAGTTGTGGAAGTGTTTTTTGCTCCCTAGTCTTTGACTATTGGCTTCACTCTTCCCAAACTTATTCCACTTCTCACCCTTTTACCTTTAACCCCATTACATCCCTTTACAAGTCCTCACGATTTACACATTGCATTTTGCATTAGGCGGTGGAGAATTGAGAAATCTATCAAGCTTATGGTAGTTGCTTGATTGGGTAGAGTATTGAGTGCACCCTTGTTCCATATTCTAAACACATTGAGGGAAGTGTTCCACTTTATCCTAAAGTAAGGTTCTACCAGTGCTGCTTACTCACCACTCATCAAGGAAGGTCCTGTCCTGTTGTGTACTTCGATATTAGGGTATTTGATGCATTGCATTTGGGTATAGGGACACATGGAAGGAAGTGTGCGAGCTATATTTGAATTGTTTCACATTTTGACTTGGCCATCTTTAATGCATAGTTTAACTTAGATTATTGATTATTCGTCCCTTGCCTGAGAAGGGTGTGTTAAGAGGTTTACTGTTCTTCCTGTTCCTTCATAGCGTAGTCTTGCTTGGGAACAAGCAAGAGATAAGCATGGGGGTGTGATGAACCTCTATTTATCCCATCTTTAGCCCCTATTTGACTCATTTTCTCATGCGTTTTCACATTCGATCGTGCCAAGGAAGAGTCAAATCGGCCTCATTTAGCGCACTTTTAACTCATATAACATCTTTCGATATTTTCAGGAACTCTATTGAAGAAACGAAAAGATGAACAACATTTAGTAGAAAGGAGTGCCAAGAAGGCAAGAAAAGCCGCGAAAAAGTGTTGCACGGAAGTCCCACGAAACCGAACCCACATAGCACGGTTGACCCGCTCGAACTGGCACACTTGGCCAGGCAAGCATGATCGTGCCATGTGGCACTCCCGTGCCACTTGTGCCGTTCTGGGGTGCTTCGGGCAAAGTTTTGGCATGGTCACACCGTGCCTCGGGGCACGACCGTGCCACCTCCATTCCGCGTCACGACTTAAATCTTCCTTCGGGGCTATTTTGAAGGACATTGAGTTTTCATTCAGTTTTCTCTCTTTTCACAGACGTTCTTAGGCGATTTTTAGGTTTTATATTCAGGCTTTTGATTTCCATTGCTTTGTATTGAATTCATTTACATTGAAGTTCGATCTACCTTTCAGCAACAATCAATTCAAGTTCGTTTTCCCGATTCCTTTTCTTCTCTTTATTGTTATTTTAGGTTTTTGTGAATTGAATGTTGTTTAGTAGAATTGAGATTATGGTTATTGATTTTGAAGTGATGTGTGGCTAAATCCTTCAATTTAGGTTGGGATTAACGCCGAATATGTGTAGTTGAATCTTGTACTGGCCCAATCCCTGCCCCCCCTTGTTTTGCGATTATGAATTCTACTATGCACGCCAACTGCTCGATGAAGTGCTCGAAAGAACATTCATCCTTTTTATTGGGGTTTAGGGGAACGTTGAGAGACGAAACCTTTACCTAGTGCACCGTAGTAGACGATTAGGGTTTCAACATGAAAATAGTTAAGATTTTAATTGGGATTTGAGATTGTGAATCTTGTAATCCTTCGACCTTTAATCTCAAGAAAATAGGCGAATATAGTTCTAGGATTAATCTTCAGCCCTTGAGAGAGGGAGGAGATGGGCCTAATCGACAATTTATCCATTCGTGATGCATGCCTGCGAGAAGTTTGGTAGGGCTAGTAATTGATTCGCTAGCATATTCGTGCTGTTCATTCCAACCTAGGTGTTCACTCTTCTGCTGTTTATTCCATCTTTTAGTTGTTATTGTTTCCCTTAGTTTAGTTCCAAAACCCCAACTGTGATTGCCTAGCTTGAGTAACTAAAATCGTTCTAGTAGTCGATGCCAAGTTCCTCGTGGACACGACCTGTACTTGCCAGTTGCTAGCTACAGCTACGCCATGCACTTGCGGTATATTTTTAACTCAACATTTCTACGCTTATTTTACAATACAGGAATGCATGTACTGAGTTTTAGCTCACATTTTCGAATTGTTTTCATGTTTTTCATTTTAGGTGATGAAGTATCACATGTTTTTCCATTTAGCAAACCCTTTTGGAAGTCATCAGATCGTCACAATTAATTCAGCATAGCATGGATGTTGGGATCGACCTCAAGGTCAAACTGGATCTATATTCAATATACTTGTGTAGTGTGGAGTGCGAGTTAGCACATGGTATGATTACGTCGATTGTATTGAAGTTGAACTATTATGGACTTTGGTCTTGGAGTGTTTCAGTTTAATAGATATTGTGATTGTGAACATGAGTTGCAAGATTAAACGGTTTCAGTGAGCCCTGTGCTTATCAGGACAGCGGTAACGCCTTTCATCATTAAGTCTTCTGTTATGGTTATCTATGAACCAAGTAATTAGCAATTTGGGGGCGTTACAATGGTATTCTCCACCATTGTCCACTCGAATGCTCTTTAATTTTTGTCCAGTTTCATGCTCCACCTTAGCATGAAACTCCTTGAACGCTTGAAGTACTTGATCCTTTGTTTTCGTCAAAGAGACCCAAACCTTTCTTGAGTGATCCTCAATAAAAGTAACAAAGTATAATGCTCCACCAAGTGACTTTTCAGTCATAGAGCATATGTCACTATGAACCAAATCAAGAATGTATTTCCTTCTGGTGGGTGAGACATTTTTATGAAATGCCACCCTATGTTGTTTGATAGCCAAACCATCTATACAAGGCTCAAGGGATTTACCTTTTATGTTGGGAAGAAGGTCTTTTCTAGGAAGGATCTGTAATCCTTTTTCATTCATGTGGCCGTATCTTTTGTGCCACAACTCCAAATTTGAGTTGTCATAGGGAACATTAACCTCCCCCTTGCAGAATTTTCCTTGCATAAAGTATAAGGAACCTTCCTTCTTTCCTCTAGCAATGATTAGACTTCCTTTGGTGAGCTTCCATATTCCCCTACCAAAGTGATTAACCAAATTGACATCATCAAGTTTTCTTGCTGATATAAGATTGAGGCGCATGTCTGGTACATGCCTCACATCTTTTAACATGAGCATAGATCCTATGTTGGTTATTAAGGTAATGTCACCAATACCAACGATTTTGCTCGAAACTTGATTTCCCATCTTTGCCTTACCAAAATCACCACCTTTGGTAAGACGAGAAAAAATGTTCATGTGGACTGGCATGGAAGGCGACACCTAAGTCAAGAATCCACGAACAATCATCATGTGCTAGATTGAGATAATTTTCTTCTTTAATAAGGAATACATCATTTTCATCTTTTGCTGTAACAACAATTCTGTTTTAATCTTTTTTCTTGTGTTCAATTTGATCTACCTTAACTTTTCCAGCCTTCTGATCCCTTTTATAATATCAATAATCAGATTTTTTGTGACCTAACTTGCCACAGTAATAACAAACTAGTTTAGGGCGAGATTTATATCTTCCCCTGAACTTGTCAAGTCCCTTATTTCTCCCGCGGTTCTCACTTCTACCACGGTTGTCAACAAAATTGCTACATATTGTGATGAAATGCCTCTTTCTTTTCTCCTTGCTTCTTCGTTTAAGAGACTATCAGTCACAATATCTATAGTGAGTTTTCCTGCTGGGGCAGATTTACTCGATGTAACCACCAATGTGTCCCAACTCTCGGGCAATGAACTGAGAATTAGTAGTGCTTGCAACTCATCATCGAGTTTCATCTCGATCTTTGTCAATTGATTTATAAGCCCCTTGAAATCATTCAAGTGGTCAATCAGAATTTGCCTATCACTATACTGGAGCTTCACCAATCATCTTAAAAGCAGCGCTTTGTTGCGCGGCGTCTTCTTTTAGATCAAGGACTCAAGTTTTGTCCACAACTCGCATGCATTGTCAAAATTCGACACATGCTCAAAAACACTTCTATCTGTGTACTTTCAGATTATCGCAACTGCTTTGCGATTCAATAACTTTTACTTGTTTTCATCTTTACCTTCTGACATATTTTTATCCAAAACAGGCTCAGCAACGTCTTTGCAAATTAGATGGTCCTCTATATGGCCTTCCAATCGGAGTAATTGTCTGCAGTAAGTTTGATCATGTCACCATCATAAGTGACAATACCCTTCATCTTGATTACACAAGAATATAGTTGCTCAACCTGAGCTTTGATGGCACTGTTCGGAAAAGATGGAATAATGCGGAAGCAAATTTCTTTTCCTCTTTGTGCAATTAAGATAGGAAATAAAAATAAATAAATATTATAGATGGTAGCACATGAATTTTTACGTGGAAAACCCTCCAAAAGAAGGTAAAAACCACAGAACTATCATCCCAAAAAATACTTCCACTATTTTATAGTAGGATTACAAATGCAACTCCTCTAGACAACTTAGAGGGTATACTCTCAATGTGTCGCCCACTCGAATGGTATACAAAGATGACTTAGAGGGTATACTCTTTCACCAATTTCTGGTGGTTTCTCCCTCAAGTGTTTATCTCACTTGATTGTGTTTTTTGTTGTTGTCGTTGTTGGTGTTAAGAAGATGATACCTCTATTTAAAGAGGTGTTGGAAGAATTATTATCAATGAAAAATTCTCTCCCACGGAAACACATTGCCCTTCTTAATTTTAAGAATAAGTTTCGAACGTTTCCTTCGTTTTTTTTCTTATCTTTATCTTTTTCTCTCTCTCCCCTTTCTTTTTTTACTGTTTTTAGTTTTGTAATTGCTTACTAATTAAGGTAGGAACTCCAACAGATTCTTAATTTGATTGTAACATGTAGTTAGTCCATTCTTTGTACTGGGGAAAAACCAAAAAAAAAAAGATGTTGCCAATTATATTCATCTTTGCACATTAGCAGATGTAACTTGCAATAGTGGCTTGGATAAATTCATTACTAAACTTCCTCATTCCTCAAATTAATACCAGCACGTGAAGTTAATGTTTCCTCCGGTTTGTTTTTAGTTCTTTTAAGTTTTATTTTATTTTTTGAATGATCAGCTAAGAAAAAGTAATAATTAATTACTAAAAAGTCATATCATATTTATAGTGAATATCTTCCAATAGGAATAAATCTAAAATATCAAAATAAATCTTTATCTTCAGAAAGCTAATAGAAAATATACCGTCGCAAGTTATGAACTTATAACATTATTCTTCCCACCAACCGCAACGTCAATGCATTGTTCAATGTCAATAAGATATAGTGCAACTTTATGGAACAGATATCTATTTGATGTGATATATTACACCTTATAAGGAATATTGTCATAGGAGAACCACATAAAATTTCATAGTTAACTCATTCCTTGATCAACCTAAATAGATCTTTAGGCGATACCATCCAATACATATTCTACAAGAAAATTACTCTAGAAATTTCTAAATCTATGATAAATTGCACAAAAGCGATGAGTCAAACTCTTACTAGAGTGAGAAATCTAAATGACATTAAAGGTGAGGAAAATGAACAACATAACTCTCACAAACGGAGATAAAATTTATTGAAAAGGCATAGAAATACTAAAACCTTGCAATTAGATAAAACTTGAAGCGTAAAGGGCTTACTATAGGCAATTACAGTTGATGACAACCCCTTATTAGAATATACGAGGGTTAGAGTTTCTTGTAGAGAGACTAGGGCTATTTTCTTGAGAACGGACGAGACCTATTAGTGGATTGGCACATTCATATCTTTTGGAGATATATTCCGTTTCCTTCTGTGTTTTGACTGTACTAATTTAGTTTAGTGTGCAAATCCTTGTACTTACCAATTTCTTGTAATTACCATGTTTGTGATCAACTCTGTACATATATATTCTGCTGCTTAATAAAATTACAGGCAATCAGGAGAGCACTGAGAATAGATTCTCTCCCAGCTCTAAAACTTTTCATGGTATCGAAGCCTCCATGCTGATTAACTCAATTTTTCAATCATGAGTAGGAGGATAAAAGCAACACAAACAATTCAACACCTCTGTTCAACATGAATGACCCCCAATCTCCTTATTACCTATACAGTGCAGATCATCCCGGTAATGTTATCTCACCTATAGTCCTCAATGGAGAAAATTATGTGAACTGGAGTAGAATTGTGACAAATGCTTTGAAATCCAAGAATAATTTTTGCTTTGTTGATGGATCGTTAACAAAGCCAAAGAACAACCCAGAAGGTCATGCCTTGGGAAAGTGCAATTCAATGGTTATTGTGTGGTTATACAACGTGATAGATAAAACTCTACATGGCTCGGTTGCATACGCAAAGGGTAACGAAATTAGGGTGCATCAACTCAAAATAGGAATCACACTCACAATACAGGGCAATCTGAATGTCGCTAAATACTTCACTAAACTTAAGGAATTGTGGGATGACTTAGGAGCTTACCAACAAATCCGAATTTGTAGCTACTTTAAGGATTTTAGCATGAGCAAGTTCCAAGATAGGGAGAAAGTACATCAATTTCTTCTGGGCCTTGACTCGGATCAATTTGGGATAGTCAGATCGAACATTCTTGCTATGGAGCCCCTGCCGAACTTGAATAAAGTGTATTCCATGGTCTTGAAAGAACAAAGACAATAGAAGATAAGCATAGGGGCAGCGAACCATGCAGTTGTGGAAGCAACGACTTCAGGGCGTCGGCCACCGGGAGATCCAGACCATCGATTCACTCGAAATGCGGTCACTGCCAAAAAATCGAACATGAGAGGAACCAATGCTATGAGCTTATTGGATATCCACCCCATTGGCAGCAACGGGGGACAAATCGAGCAAATCAAGCGCCAAATCAAGTGACATTAGCCGGAGGAAACTCGAACAGACCTAGCGGCAGAGGCCAGATTCCAGTCGTTGTAGCGGGCTTCACTGGAAGACAAGGGGAGGCGAAAATTGGAAGACAGGAGAAGGCAAAAATTGGTGAAGGAACGGAAGGTCACCGAGGTATGGCCTTGTCTGGAGAAAGTTATGGCATGGGTAACGAGGCTAAGAGACTTGCAGGTTTTACTCAGTCTCAAATTGACACCTTATATGCAATCTTTAAAGAAAAGGAGAACCAAGAGAAACTAAGTGGTAAGAAATTACCGTTTACATCGCTTGAGTGGATTTTGGACTTCGTGGTATCTTATCATATGACTTCCAACATTACTGTTATTAATAATCTTCGTTATTTATCGCATGCAATATATATTTTGATACCCAACGGCGTTATGGTGGAAGTCAAACAAGCAGGGGCGGTTAATTTTAGGCACGATTCAGTCTTGAAAAACGTGCTCTATTCGCCACAGTTTAAATGCAATCTTATTTCTGTTGAGCAACTTACTTATGATAAAAATTGTATTATTATTTATGGCGTTCAATGTTATCTTATTCAGGACCTCACCTCGAAAACATCTTGGACATCCTTCTTTAGGTAGTTTGTGTTCTTCGTCGACTAATTTTGGTTTCAAGTTGAATAAGAACTTAGATGAGTGTTGTGATGTTTGTCATCGTGCTAAACAAACACAGAGTCCGTTTTCTCTTAGTAATACAAAAGCTCAACGTCGTTTTTCCTTAATACACTGTGATTTATGGGGACCATATCATACTCGTAGTCTCAACGGATCTTATTATTTTTTGTATGTTGTGGATGATTACAATCGTGTTGTTTGGGTTTACTAGCTAAAAGATAAGACAGAAACGTATTACAAGTTAATTAGTTTTTGCTATATGGTCAAAATCCAGTTTCATACACAGGTTCAAAAGGTGCATAATGACAATTGGACCGAATTCACCAAGGGCCCATTACCAATTTTCTTCGCAAAAAATGGAATCCCGCATAAGACATCTTGTGTTGATACACCATAACAAAACGATCGTGTTGAAAGGAAAAATCGACACATCCTTAATGTCGCTAGGGCTTTATGGTTTCAAGCCTTTTTCCTTTAAAATTTTGGGGCGAGTGTGTGTTGGCAGCTGCTTACCTCATCAATAGAACTCCAACAAAATTACTGAATTTTAAAATGCCCTATGAAGCTTTATTTGGAATTGCACTAGCTATAATCATTTACAAGTCTTTGGGTGTCTATGTTATGCATATAATCATAACTAGTCCTATGATGAATTTGATCCAAGAGTCACCAAGTGTTTATTTTTTGGGTATCCTCAGGGTAAAAAGGGGTGGTTGTTATATAATTTGGAGACAAAAAAATTGTTCGTGTCTCGGGATGTTCATTTTTATGAGGCAATTTTTCCATGCACTAAACTAACTTCTCAACTGCCTGACCCAACGGAGCCCAATGTGACAAACCACTAGCTTCTTCCGTATGGATGACTTGGCTTGTGCTGAAGATTGCCAGCCTATTTCGGTTGGACTGGCTTGGATAGGGCAGCCCAACCAAACCGTGCAGACAGGGAGTCACCATCTCCTGCAGCTTCTTCATGCACACTTGACAGGTCAACCAAAGTCGAGGTTGCAGGCCGCGAGGATCAGCAGGCCTTGATTCACTGCCCACACCAAGCCCAATCTTGGAGCAATTCGCTAAACAAGGTACGAGGGTTGAAACAGGACCTGAGTCCACTTGGCCACAACGAGCAAGAAGACCTCCCACACATCTGAAGGACTATATTTGTCACGCCATTACCCACCCTGCCTCATCCCCGCTCCATGCTAGCTCTTCGGGTACGTCTCACCCCCTTTCTCACTTTATTTCATATGATCCCTTGTCTCCTAAGCATCACGATTTTTTGGCTACTATAACTTCTAACGATTAGCCCATGTCTTTTTCCCAAGCTATTCGTGATCCTAAGTGGCGCGATGCAATGACAGCCGAAATTTCTGCTCTTGAAGATAATCAAACATGGGAGTTTGCAACTTTACCTCTCAACAAAAAGGCACTTCGATGCAAATGGGTGTACAAGACCAAGTATCATGCGAATGGGTCTATTGAACGACATAAAGCACGTTTGGTTATTTTAGGTAATAATCAAGTCGAAGGCGAGGATTTTCACGAAACTTTTGTCCCTGTAACAAAGATGACCACAGCTTGCGCTTTACTGACTGTTGCCGCTTCCAAAGGATGGAAACTATATCAAATGGATGTGCATAATGCATTCCTGCATCGTGATCTACATGAAGATCTTTGTATGAAGCCACCACTGGGTTTCCATCCTCCTCACCCGACTATGGTCTGCAAGTTCAAGAAATCTCTGTATGGGCTTTGCCAAGCACCTCGACAATGGTATTTCAAGTTAGCTTCGGCTTTACTCCGGTATGGATTTGTCCAATCCCCTTTTGATCACTCTTTGTCCAATCCACTTGGCCCTCCTTATCTATGTTGATGATATGGTCCTTGTTGGTAATAGTCATGATCACTGTTGTAAGTTCAAGAGCTATTTACAAAACTGTTTTAAACTTAAAGATTAGGGCCCCTTGAAACATTTTTTTGGGTATTGAGGCGGCTCGGTCCCAAGAAGGGCTATTTTTATGCCAACGCAAATATGCTGTTGACATTCTCAGTCAAACCGGGATGCTTGGTGCAAAACCATGTCCTTGTCCTATGGAACAGAATCTTATGTTGTTGACTGATTCAGGTCCACCTCTAGTCGATGCCTCTCGATAGCGACATCTCAATGGCCGCTTACTTTATCTCATGATTACTAAGCCATATATAAGGTATTCTGTTCATATCCGTGGCCAGTTTATGCAAGATCCTCTCCAAGGACATTGGGACGCCGCTTTACACATACTTTGCTACTTAAAATCCTCTCCATGCCAAGGGATCTTGCTGCTAGCTAGTAATCCTCTTGACTTACATGTTTACTGTGACTCGGATTGGGCCAGTTGTCCCATGACTTGGTGTTCTATCATGGGTTATCTTGTCAAATTGGGGAAGGCACCTATTGCGTGGAAGACCAAGAAACAGGTTACTGTGTCTTAGTCATCTGCTAAAGCTGAATACCGTGCTATGGCTAATGCCACGAGTGAACTCGTTTGGCTACACTAGTTACTTCTGTTTTTGGGCATTCCTATTTCTACAGCTCGCTTGTACTGTGACAATTAAGTCGCCTTAAATATTGCCAATAACCCAGTCTTCCACGAACGTATCAAGCATATCGAGGTTGATTGTCATTTTGTCCGCTAATGTATTCTCTCTGGTGTTCTTACTCCTCAGTGTACTCCTACTCATGAACAGCTCACCGATATTTTTACCAAAGCTCTAAATTGACCTCAATTCCACTATCTCCTCGGCAAATTGGGCGTTTCTCATCTGCACGCTCCAACTTGAGGGGGAGCATTAACAGATTAGCAGATTCATATCTTTTGGAGATATATTTCGTTTCCTTATGTATTTTGACTGTAGTAATTTAGTTTAGTGCGCAAATCCTTGTACTTACCAATTTCTTGTAATTACCATGTTTGTGAACAACTCTATACATATATATTCTGCTGCTTAATAAAATTATAGGTAGTGAGGAGAGCATTGAGAATAGACTCTCTCCTAGCTCTATGGGGTGTTTGGTAGGTGGCTTTTTGAATGACTTTTTGCTTTAAAATGGCTTTTTGGGATGATTTTAGTTGTTTGATTAAGTCAAATAGCTATTTGGGTTGTTTGGTGAATGGTTTTTTGGAATAGCTTTTTTACCCTAAAAAGCTATTTTTCAAAAAGCTAACATTTGTAACTTTTTTCAAGTTGGTTGTTTGGAGATTTAATATAAAATACTAAATTTCCCTTGATTAAATATCATAAACAAAATCCATATATTTTTCTTACATTCTCTCCTCTAAGTTTTTACTTGCTTCTTCAAATTCAAACTAAATAATGATACAAAGTAACCATACCTTTATAATTTATTTTAACAACATAAAATCATTAATTTTTACTAATTATATATTAATACTAAATGTAATGCAAAGTTTAATTCTCTATTTCTACCCGCCTCAAAAAAAATCAATTCATATATAAAGAAAGTTAAACTAATAACAAATAGAAATTTTTCTAAGCAAACAACAAAACAAGATTGTGTTATGGGCCTTAAACATCACATAATTTTTAATTCAGATTGAAAAGAAAATTAGACAAAAAAATAAGTCATGTGTGAATCAATAAGAAAATTTAATAACTAATAATAAAATGTGATTGTATAAATGAAAGTAATTTGCACATATCACATAAATTTAATTCATATTGAAAAAGAAATAAGTGACCAACTAATTAAAAAAATGCATCTTTGGTGGTAAATAAGAGAGATGGGTATAAATGGAATTTTATCAAATATATTTTTTAGAAACAGTTAATTTTACTAAACACTTTTTTTAAAAACAGCTGATTGAAACAGCTAATACAAATAGTAAATAGTCAATAGAAATAGCTAATAGTTGTTTGCCAAATGAGGCCTGTAACTTTTGAAGACCTATAGCGTAAGTCTAAAATCCTTTTGAAAAACCTCCTTTTGTTTTCAGCACGTAGCCAGCCAAAACTAATATCCATTTCTTACTTTTACCGTCTACGTTCTCTCTTTCTCATAAATCATAATGGAATAATTGATCAGGGTTCTCTCCTTTCCTAAACAGAGACTTGAGGTGTGGGGGTTTAAATACGACCAAAGGGAACTTTGCTGAACTCCTAGAAATTGGCTAACAAGTCAGCAGCTTTGGTGGGTTTTCTATAGCAATGGTTCAATATATAGCTAAACATTACGTGATTTAAAAGGTGAAGCAGTATTCAAAGTTGACGAAGCCAATGACAATTACACAAGGAAAACGCCTACTACAATTTTGTGTGTGAAAAACACACAAAACAACGACATTTATTTTAGAACAGAGAAAATTATTGTATACATTAAGCCCCAGAATTTGAAGCAACAAGCAACTTGGTGAAGTTCTCAAGAGTATTCTCATTAGGTCGATAGTGGTTTTGAGTGAAGCCCACGAAGTCTGACCAGGTGAAATCAGCGTACTTCCTTGGGTTGCTTAGTTTTTCTGGTGGCCTCACAACTTTGTCTCCTCTTGGGCACAGAAAAAATGCCATTGACTTCCTTTCCTTCTTCTCATTCACCACTGCCCTGTGCAAGCAACTCTTGTATTTACCGTTTGTTAGTGCCTGCACTAATTCCATTACAATAAAAGTTAAGCTATTGCCCATGGTTTTATGTATTACTATCAATTTTAATCCAAACGAAAATCCATATTCTGATCAGACTCAGGTCTGCTTGGGGTACACGAGGGTATAAAATTGTAGCAACCTTATCTCTTGATCGTAAACAAAGCTGGTTTTATTATATCAATTTAACCTTCGCTAAAAATAGTGATATGTTATGAAAATGATTGCAATATATGTAATGTATGACACAGATTACTTATGAATTAAAGTCAAGACTTGTTCGATTATTAATACAGACACGAAAACGTACCATGAAAGTGTCACCAATGTTAATGACAAGAGCATCAGGGCGAGGCTCAACACTTCGCCACTTATTGTTAGCAAAAACTTCAAGCCCTCCAACCTGGTCTTGATAGAGTATGGTTAGGGAGGTGGGATCGCAATGGGGGCCGGCTCCAAGGACCAGGCTTGGCTCGTCGCATGGCGGGTAGTAGTTGCACCTCATGATCGAACTTGCGTCTTCGAAGAACTCGCGATAGTGGTTTCTCTCCACTCCTAGGCTTATTGCCAAGAGCTCCATAATCACCAGAGCTAACTCATTCATTGCTTCGCAGTACTTTTGATATACCATCCTACAACACAAGCATAATCCAAAACAGTGGTAGATTCAGACAATTTTCATTATCGTGTCCATAAATAACAGAATCTCGCAATAAATTGTCCAAAAGTATTCGGGTCATTATATACTGTAACTGTCTTCCCATCTAATTTAACATGTATATATGTATGTACGTACGTATGTATGTATATATGTATATAGACTTATTTATAAAAATAAAAAAAAATACTTGCTAGGGTCCCAGGACCCCCTACTTATAGTGTGGCTCCACCAACTACTGATCCAAAAATGAAATATGCCCTACATGCATGTGTACCTGCTAGCATATCATTACCATATGCATGATATTTGAGTTGGTTAAACTTGCGTTGAATCAACTTTTAAGTCTAATGATTCACAGTGAAGAAACTGACATTATGGAGATTTCGTAAGGGAGGCGAAAAGAGTGGTACATTAACAATGCATGAAACTTATACTAACGTACTCATTTGCATTTAACATAATTTCAAAACGCTAGCATGCGTCATTTGAATTTGAATCACATTTGAGTTTGTCAATTGCCACAGTGAGCTTGGTCAGAAAAAATAAATAAATACATAGAAAAACAAACACCTTGCTTATGGCCTACATAAATTTATTGAGTCTACTCAATTTTTATCCTAATATTAATTCAATTTTGTAGACATCCTAAAAAACATCAGATAGTAAACTTTTTCTCCCTTCTAAAGTAATTTTGTGTAGTTATGGTCATAGAGTTTTGTAAGAGTAAATTTTTGAGGTGCAAAAACAAGTTTTCATGGGTGCATATATACCTTTCAAGAGACTCATCACAAATTAAATTTCAAAACCATAACTAATCTAGATTGAACAAAAACACAAGTAATCTAGTTAGTTACAACTCATGCTTACCCCATAGACAGCAAATCACTACCCATCACCGAGGTGAAGTAATCCAACACCATGGGTTTAGGGTTCTTCGCACTATACGGGAAAGACAACGTCTCTTTCCATGGCAAGTTTGTGGAGAATCGGTCCGCATGGGCTTGGGCAAGTCCCCACATGGTACCAGGTTTTTTCAGAGCTTTAAGCTTTCTATCAGCAGGTAACTTGAAAAAGTCATCAAGGAGATTATATGCCCCTTGAAGGAGTTTGGGATCAATTCTATGGTTGATCACATAGAAAAAACCATGTTCCGTGCAAGCGACCTTGAGAAGTTCTGAGGCTTGTTCGATTGCCCCTTTATCCTCTTTGAAGAACCCTTCAACGTCTATCACGGGGGCGTTGATCTTGTCTTTCGGTTGACCTATATCATCGACTTGCCAAACAAAGCTCTTAGGAACTTTGGGTTGGTCTTCCGACACCGAGGAGCTGTAAGATTTGAGGTTCCATGGCAAGACTAGCGGGGAATGAACAGAGATAGTTGTTGAACTCATAGTTTTTGAAGAGTAAGATTTGAGGTTCCATGGCAAGACTAGCGGGGAATGAACAGAGATAGTTGTTGAACCCATAGTTTTTGAAGAGAAATGAAGAAGCAGGTAATATATATGCTTTGAGAGGATTATAGAGAAAAGACATGCTAGTGTTGAGATATTTATAGAGAGAATAATGTAATTATGCAAAAAGAATGAGGCGTTTGGGACATGGATGGGGAACAATGCAAATGATCTGGTTTTAAAAATGTTTTCATCGTTAGGTGTGTTCACACTTATGAGATTATCAGGTTGGTGAATTGGTGTCATCCGATTTTTATTTTCATCTTCGGAGTGATGTCTAGATTTGGAATAAAATTTAGCGGAATACTTGTTGATCAACTACCAAATCAAAATGTGAAATGCAAACTTTAAAATTGCAAGCAATTTGTTTGATTTACTTCTATTATAATCAATTAGCGCAATGGACATGCATATATACAATGTAATTTTCCTTGGTTTGTAAGATAATCAACAAAGGATCTCACCTCACATGGAAATTAACTTACTAGCTAGTAAGGAAAGATGTGGAAGAGGAGGACGGGAAATTAAAGTACATACATGTTTTTTGGACTGCTCTTTAGCATCTTAATTTAAGTGCAATGGGCTATACCATTTGTAAATTTTTATTTTATTTGATGAAATAACAAGTATACGAGGTCACGGATAGGTTGACAAATATCATAATAACTACGGATTTGGGTAATAATTTTTTGTTTCTCCTCGTAGAGAGGTTGTAAATATTTTATTTGTAGCCATACAATGTAGGAGTCGTATATATGGCCCATATTGTTTAGAAATTAATACCTTCCAAAAAAAAACAAATGCTCATATTTGGCTTTTGAGATCGGAGTTTGTAAACTTTGACTGTTAATTTATTAAAATATACACTGAATTATGGAATGAAATTGCCGCCGTAAGAATTATTGAAAAAAAAATGCTTTCATAAAGAATATGACCTATAACTTTCGCGAATACAATTGTTAGAAATCAATAGTTAAAGTGTTCTATTGAAGAATACAAAATGTCAATGTAGGTAATTTTTTTAGGGCGAAGCAAGTAATGTCATTTTTGGACAGCCCATATATGCATCAGCTGAGAATGAATTTATTCAAACTAAACATGCATAAAGAGGCATGAAAATCAGTTCAATTCTGGGCCACATCCGGACAGCCTAAGCTTGCATTTTCTAAGCCTAAACTCAATTAAACAGAACATGCATAATCAGCCCCACAATTTCCGTTAGCTTGACTAACCTTAAACTAACATGCATCACAAATTGAGGGCTAAAAAATTTTCGAAATTACTAATAATTTAGGAGGCTAGAAACATCCACATTGATCCAAGCTAAGGATCCAACTCCTGGGTTATTTGGGCAATTCAGGCTAGTTTGGAATCATATGTGGCCGGTCACGGTGGTAGTGGTGTTGCTACTGGTAGTGTTTGCATGGCTCTTTCCCCTCCTTGTTTTGTGCCAAGAACAAATGAAAGATATAATCTTATCAGATGTGTTCTTGGATTATTATGGAACTACATCATATCTACGTATCGGGATCTTTGAATTGGCCATGCTGCCCTTTTTTGGACTAAAAAAAATTGTCCACCCACAAGAAATTCAATGTTATGTGATTTCTCTGCCTTTTCTTTTTAGTTTTGACAAAATGTTGAATCAAAGTCAATAATATAACCATCGGTCCCTTGCTTATTAATATTTTATTTTCCATATCCCTATCTCAAATAAATAATAGAACTTATTAATTGAGCATAACTTACAATTTTCATTTTGATCTTTTCTATTCTTGTGCTCTTTATCATTAAATAAAATTCAGCATTCATAAACAAAACCACCATCAAAGCTTTATAGTAGAATATGCTACATATCATCACAATATACTAATTAGTAAGTATTAACTAAATTAATTGGTGAAAAATCGCTATCGCTATAAGTGTTTGTACTAAAAAATCAAGTTCCAATCATGCATTGTAGACAACAAAACACGAGTAATTTATTCCAAGCAATAAACCTACAGCTAGAATGAAGCCCATCACACGAACTCGTGCCCAATCAAACTTAATATAATATAAGGGTATATAAACTTTTAAAACTTGCCAACAAGGATTTAGCAAATTGTCAAAAATGACATGAATACTAAAAATTCGCAAAAAATTTAGTTTTCGCTCCCAATCAATTGGGCAATGTCATAAAAAAAAATAACAAATAAAAATCAACTAAAATCTACACACACACAAAAAAAAACAAAAAAAAAACGCTTCACAGAAAAATAAAGCAATCTAAGGGAATGTTTGGATTATTAAAATCTTCAATGGTCATCAAGTCCACGTCTTGCTGAGAAATCAACAAATCTCCTTTTGCCAACTCCTCAACTTTTGATCCTGTCCTGATTATTCTGCCATACGTTGTTGTGTGACCCTCCATGTCTCATGGGATTGTTGTTGCGTGGACTTGGAGGCCTAATATGGTAATTCTCTCTCCTCATTGAAGTTGTGGCAACCTCTCCCGTGAAGCGTCCGCTTGAGGAGAGGGACATGAGCCTCAAATCCCTACTAACACCATCACTCCTTGAAATGGGCCTATTGGGTTCGTTGTGGAAGCCCCTTTGACTGCCCAATTTGCTTGATGAGTTATTGCAAGGCCGCTTTTCGGCCACTGGGGTCACGGCTATATGTGGGCTATGCCACTAAAGTTTATACTCAAATATTATGTTAGAATTTGATTTTGATCATGGCAAAGTTGGCCTAAACTTTGTCTAAGAGCATATACTTTTCGAATTTTTATTAAATATGTAAGTTCCACTTGTTTTTATAGGAGTCTCCTTTTAAACAATTTTATAAAGTTTTGTGTATTCTCATTTAAAATTTTAGAACGAACTTTAAGCTGTTAGTTATTCAGACAACTTGTTAAATGTGTAAGTACCACTTATTTTTATTAAATATAGGAGTCCATTTTAAAACAGTTTTATGAAATTATATGAATCTTTATTTTTTTTAAAAAAATTTTAACTAATGGCTATCTTAAACAACACGTGTTTATCATTGCACCCAAAAAAAGAGAAGAAAGAAAGGGAAGAAGGGTAAAGCCCTTTGGCGGGCCTTTGATAGCACTAAGTCCTGTGGTTTCCATGGGAATACTTCCGTCATCAAAATAGCTGATAGCCAACTAATTCAATAAGGCCTTTGATTTTTCCAAAAAGACAAAAGAAAAGAAACAAAAAGAAACGAATCTCTTCTTTCTATCAGTAGCTATACCGTCCACCCGGTTGGACAAGTTTATGTGTACATCCGGCCCCACCAATGCACTAAGTTTCTGCCATGTAATCCATGCAAACCACTTTTTTAATAAATTTTAAAAAAAAACAAAAACATCAAAGGCGCACAACCGTCAAATTCAAGCTTCACCCGACGAACCTCCCTCCGTTCTCTCTCCACAAACTTCACATATTCTCACTCTATTTCGCAAATTCTGCAGCACTTCATCAACAATCCTAGCCAAAATCTCTTCCATAAACGTTGAAAGAAGCACTTCGATGTAAGTTTTACCAACATACGCGATTTATTTTCATATTTGAACACATTAACATTACTAATTGCATTCTATGTTTTCAGCAAACAAAGTTTTTACTAATCGCATTTCTACAATGTTTTCACAAGGAACCTCAACATTCAGAAGCAAGCACCAAGAGATCTGGAAATGATGAATCACTAATCTCTCACGAAAGATATGTTACAAAAACGAAACCTAAAATTACTAAGTCAGGCAGCATAAACAGCGACCAGTTATTAACCTATATATTTCGTTTTAGTGAGCCATGACTTCATATTGGTAAGCTATGACTTCCGTTTAGTGAACCATTGCTTTGTGTTAGTGACTTGAGCAAATACGTGAACTAGTGAGCCAGAACTTGATTTTAGTGAGCCATGACTTCCTGTTGGTGAGCTATGACTTCCGTTTAGTGATCCATTACTTTATACCAGTGACTTGAGCAAATACATGCACTCGTGAGTCAAAACTTAATTTTAGTGAGCCATGGCTTCGTGTTGGTGAGTTATGACTTTTGTTTAGTGAGCCATTGCTTTTTCTTAATGGCTTGAGCATACAGTTGCACTAATGAGCCAGACCTTGGGTTTAGTGAGCCATGCCTTCATGTTGGTGAGCTATGACTTCCATTTAGTGAGCTATTACTTTGTGCTTGTGACTTGAGCATACACTTGCACTAGTGAGCCAGTGATAAACCTCAGATTTGACCCATTTTCGACTCTAATTCTTCCCCTCTTTTCCTATAATCTTTCGACTAATCTTAGCAAAAAGGGGGTTGAATACACTTTCTTGACCTATTATGCGCTAAGTTGCCCTATTTCTTGATCTGCAGGTCTAAGGTCTAGAAAGTGGGAGTTTCTTGCTTGTTTCGCCAAGAAAGGACGCCTTGGGATCAATTTCCGACATGAACGAAGCAT
>JACYFF010031954.1:14814620-14873561 GCA_017589665.1 Selenicereus undatus | reverse complement strand
TGTAATTATAAAAATTTCTTTTGTGAATTTGATAAATATTATTATGATCTATATGACTCAAGAGAAAACCAAGAAAACTACATTCAATTGCTATTGAACAAATTCCCTCACCCTTGGAATAAATATTTTTCAGATAAGTTTGAAAATTTTGTTACAAATCCAATAGTTATCCGAACTGTAGCAGCAGTACAATCTTGTATAAATCAAGAAATGACAAAACTATGTTTAGAAGAACAAAGAAGAAGATATATGAAAGAAGTAACTTTATGTTGTGAAAATATTACTGAACTAGGACAATATGGATGTGAAAATTATCCTAACTTTCGACCCAAACGAAAAAGAACTCCAAAACAAACGATAAAGAAACCTTCAACAAGAAAGACACCAAGGAAAAAATTCTCAAAAAAGAAAACATTTACGCCTAAGAAAACAAAAACAGAGAGAGCAAAATCTGAAAAATCAGTAAATAAACCACAAAAAAGTAGTAAACATTTTCGACATGAAAAACTAACTCAAGAAAACTTTAATCCACAAAATCGATACTATAAAAGAAGTAAAAAACCAACTTCATGCCAATGTTGGAATTGCGGAGAAATTGGACACAAATCAATTGACTGTAACAGAAGAAAAGCAAATATAGTTAAACGTTTTTACGAAGAATTTGAAGAAATTCAAGACGAACTATATCCAATAACAGAAAATATTATGCATGAAACTATTTTAAGCTGTTATGAACCTATAAGCTCAGAAACTGAAGATAGTACATCAGAAACAGAAAGCAATTCAACCTCAGAAGATGAATACTGAAGAAACAGAAATTATGCAACAACAAGAACAAGAAAATACTAAAAATTATACTGGAATAATTACTTTCAATCAGAAACTTTATGAAAAAATCCTGGCAACAGATTTATCATTAAAAGACCCTCGAACATTAATGACAAAAATAGATAATTTTCTAACACGAAAATTGGTAAGATACTTTAAGCTATACACTACAGAACAACCAGTTCAAATTCAACATTTACAAGGAAATATTCGCTTATGTTTAATGACCCGCAAAATAATTGACAAATTTTTATCAGAAATCCCAACTAAAGATAGAAAACTCATTAAATATGTTCATTTACAAGGAATACAAATTGTTGTTAACGCTTGCTTTCAAGAAGGAATCAACTCTCCTATTATTTTATCATTACATGACCAAAGATTTCGAAATATTCAAAATAGCCATTTAGGAACATTACAAGGAAACCTAATTTACAAAAAATTAATTTTTGAATGTTACCCAAACTGCTCTGTAACTCTCCAAAGCAGAAATATAGAAGACACGTTAAACTTACAATTCAAACTCTTAACAGATATCGGATTACATCCAGGAAATGATGCATTATCCTTTTATTACAGAGGATTATGCATATTTTCTAATACAAAATTTCCAATAAAAGATTTTAAACAAACAGGTGAAATAACTGTTGATCCAATCTTTTCTACTGTCAGCACTATCATCTCCCTTCCAATACAAGAAGCCAAAATACCTGCATTAACAGACTTTCAATTAGTGGAGCATGATGAAGCATCAACCAGTTACCAAACACCTAGACTTTCTTATACAGAAAGAGGTATAAGAGTAGCTAATCAACCGTTTTTAACACGAAGCTATAGTACAACAACAATGCCTCGAACTATAACTCCTTTACTAAAATCTCCTCCTAATAGCACCTACAAGGTTAAATTAGACTATTTTAACGGACAAATTTGGATTTCTAATAAAATCTTAATTGACACCGGCTCATCTCAAAGCCATTGTATCCCATTACCACTAGCAGTCTCAACAGTCGCGGAATATAACTTTGTTACCTATAATGGTCAAAAGGCAACTCTAAATCAACAATCTCAAATCATGATGAAAACTCCTATTTCTACATTACTAGAGTTTAATTGTTACATAGATCACTCTATTAACAACGAATTTTATCATATACTTTTAGGAATGAACTTCCTTGACCAATACACCAATTATGATATTGGACCTACCCATATAACTCTTTTGACTCAACACACTACCATTATTCTTGATCGAATATGAAGCAACTTGAAATACCTATTCTTACCTATATTGATGTAACTGTTAAAGAATTAGACATTACAACCACTGCTTTAATTGACACAGGATCTGAAGTAACTTTCTTTCAAGACTTTTTACTACCCAACTGGAATAAACTCCCAAATGATCGAAAAATCAGAATCAAAGGCGTCCATCCTGTTCCTACCTATTTAGATTTAGTACAGAATAATGTTTCTATCGTCTTAGGAAACAAAATTCTCACAATCCCTTCGGTTCCACAATATAACTCTGGTTATGATATCCTATCAGGAAATGATTTTTTAAAACAGTTTGTCAAATTTACACAAACTCCTTATACTATATATCTTACAACAAAATGTGGTCACACTTTAAAGATTTCCACTTTAAAACACCCATGCAGAGTGCGAGCGAAGCATAGTGGACATGGTTATGAACAAATCGCCATTCAAATTCATGCACAAAAACCCATTTTTACAGTTCATATCATCAAAAAAGAAGAACTATTAGCAAAACTAAAACGAATATGTTCTGAAAATCCATTCCAATTCTGGAAACCTGAACATCCACGAGCTAAAATAGAATTAACACAAGATATCTATATTAAAGAAAAACCAATGTATACTCTGAAGAAGACATTAAAGAATTTTCTATTCAAATTAAAGAACTTTTAGAAAAAAGACTAATCAAACCATCTAATGGTGCATACTCCTCACCAGCCTTTTTGGTATTTAATGAAGCAGAGAAACAAAGAGAAAAAGCTAGAATGGTTATCAACTATAAAAAAACTTAATCAGTTTACAAAAACAGACAACTATTTCTTGCCTAATAAGGAAGTATTAATCAACCTTGTAAAAAATAATTTTTTTTCCTCGAAATTTCACTGCAAATTTTGATTCTGGCAGATAAAAATGGAAGAAACTAGTATTAAATACACTGGTTTTAGCACTCCTCAAGGCTTTTATGAATGGATTGTTATGCTCTTTGGACTAAAAAACGCACCAAGAATATTTCAACGAAGAATGGATGATGTATTCAAACATTTTAACAATTTTCTTATTGTCTATGTAGACGATATTTTAATAAGTTCAGACACTCTTGAAGAACACCGTGAACATCTCAATACATTTTTAGAAACAGCAATTAAAGAAGGAATTTGTCTTAGTGAGAAAAAAGCCACTATTGAAAAAGAAAAAAATGAATTTTTAGGCTTTGAAGTTGGCATTAATGGAATCAGTCTACAACCACATATCTCCAGAAAAATCATGGAATATCCAAACCAATTAAGAACAAAGAAACAAATTCAAGGTTTCTTAGGACTATTAAACTATGCTAGTTCTTATATACCAGACTTAGCCAAGAAGAAAAAAGAACTGCAAAGTCTACTCCGAAAAAACAATACTCTTGGTTGGACAGAAAAGCATGCTGAAATTGTTAAAAAACTAAAAGTAGAATGTCAACAACTTCCCAGTCTCAGTCTCCCTGAATCTGAAGATAATTTAATTCTACAAACAGACGCATCTGACAAAACATGGGCAGCAGTTTTAAAAACAGATTTAAATGAAATTTGTGGCTATCATAGTGGAACTTTTTCTGAACGAGAAGAAAATTACAATACTATGGAAAAAGAACTCTTAGCAATTATTAGAGGAATTACCAAATGGAGACTCTTTTTGCTACCTAAGCCATTTAAAGTCTTAACAGATAATCAAGCAGCAACTACTTTTGTAAAACAAGCTTTAGACAACGGACCTCATATGCGTAAATTACACCGATGGCAATTATTTTTATCCCAATTTAATGCGGTTTACGAGCATGTTGCAGGAAAAAGCTATTTTATTGCAGATTATTTAACAAGAGAACATGAGTTCAATGGACAAAGGAAAAGCTCCGATGGAACAAGTTGACGTACAGTACCCAGCTAATTCAGAACTTTGAGGACATTCTTATTAATGTGAATGAATACTGTGAAGCTGTCAATGAAAAAATTAAAGTTATTGAAGAAATTGTTGTAGATCTTAGAGCTGATCTTGGAAAGGCTCGAGAACTAACAACTTATTTTCACCAAACTATTGAACAGCTCAGAACGAACTCTTCAAAGATGGATTTGAAAAAAGTCCAATCCGAACTCTCTGAACTCTCATTTCGTCCCAATCAGGGAAAAGCTTCACACCCCCTCTCTCAAGAAGAGAAAGAAAAGCAACAATTAAAAGCTAAGCTATTAGCTGCAAGACCTGTTAATCCCAATACTGGCATCCGAACTATTGATCTTTCGGACTCTTTTTACAAAAAAATTTATGAAGCGACTGTTCCGCTTATCAGAAGATCTTCGAATTACCTGAACTCTATTACAACCCCAGAGACTCTTTATTCCCAAGGATTCTTGCATTTTCAAAAGCAAGTCCTGATTTGGTATTTGAACTCTTTACCTATAGTTACTTAAACTATTGCTATCCCAGTTTAAGTCTCATTGAACTCCAACATTTTTCAGCCAACATTAAACATTCCATCAAGCAATTCAGCAAAAGATATATATGCCTTCGCTTTTTTGCCATCTCTCCTGAGAAAGATGCTGAAACAATTTATCCCACTATCCATTTAATTGAAATTTCCCACATTACAAAAAGTGGAACAACCACACAACTACCTACTATTGCTGCAGAAAAGAAGAAACATTATAGATTTCCTCATTTTGATCAAGGATGGATTTACTATCGAAGGTCTACAGGTGCTTTAGCTGTTAAATGCCAAAGTGAGTGTTTAATGACTAAAGGAGCACGAACTCTATACTCTGAAGACAATCTCATTCTTGTGACTACTGAAGCAGCTGAAAGCGTTTCAGTGGATGAACAGCTTTTTGACTTTAGCTATGCACTGGAGCCCAAGAAATTTCTAGGCAGTCCAGCTGTACGCACCAAATTCACTGAACTCTATAAAGTTGAACAAGACAAGGAAAAGAGAAAGATTCTTTAAAGCACTGTCAACATGTGAAGACACAAGAGACCACAGCTTTATCAACTTTTAGCTTTGCCGACACTACACGACGACAAAGATAAAACAAACTCTATCAAGAACAGTGAAACCTTATCTGTAAAGCATATCTTTTTAGCTGGAAATCTTATCTCTTTAGATTCCCATGATGTAAGCGCTTAAGTCATAGCGCACCCCTTTTCCCCTATAAATAGATAGTCGATTTCAGTAGAAGGCATTGGCATTCGGAAGAAGAAAAATCTCTCTGTAAGAAATTTCTCTGAAAATGTTCTAATTTCTTCCCTTTAGGGAAAGGAGAACAATTATCAATGGAATAAAAGAGCAATCTTTCCTCAAAACTTTGTATCTATAGTTCTGTTATTACAACTTTGGTTAAAGAAACGGTATTAGAAAGAGAAGGAGAAGGTCAGAACGAGTAGGTAAGCCTCGCGTCAGGGTGGAGTAAGACGAGCACGAAGGAGTAAGACAGATCCAACTCTTGAAGGTATAATATCTTTGATTCAATTTTGTTTTAATAGAATTATATGATATTTAGTTTGAAGTTTCATTTGATAATTTAGTATCCAAGTACCGTCTTTAAAGACTTGACAGACCCTTTTCGTGTGAATCACTTAATCAATTCAACAAATGGTTTTACCGCTTTTCCCATAAAAACCACTCATCCACCTCTCAAATGGTATCAGAGCCTGATCTCTAAAACAAGGTATAACTACAGTAAACATGTTTAAAAACAAATTACAATCTAACTCTAAGTTGGACAAAGATGAAAATTATTTAGCAGGACAAAGATGAAAATTATTTAGCAGGACAAAGCTTTAATCTGCCTGAACTAAACCACTATACCCAAGAAAAAGCATGGGACTATTTAAGATCTTCTGATGTAACTCCGAGAAGTATTAGACAAAACTTGCTAAATCACTATAAACATAGACTAAACTATTTAGCAATTTTACCTGAAAGAGTTCATCCCATAACTATAAATTTATTAAAAGATAACATTGCATTGCTAGAAAAAACTTTTGAATATACTATTTGGTATCAACCAAACATGAACCTCAATGATTCACAAATAACATACTATACGGATGAAGAAGAATAATTTAAAACCAACACTTTGCAATAATTTTGCAAACAAACAAAGGGCAAACTCGCAAACTCAACGAATAAAGCCAAAATTCTTTTGTCATTGAAGACCTATTACCCAGCTCTAATGGAGATAATATGGTTAGTTGACTATATTTTTTATTTTGGCATATTTTTTGAAGGATTTTTTTTTTTTTTTGTTTAAGTGTAATATAATAATTTGATGAACGCACAACTTTGAGACTCAATGAATCAAATGCTAACATCCAAAAACTTTTTTTTCCTTGTATTTTCCCCTGATCCAAACAAGGAAAAAAAAAAGTTTACTTTTTTTCAACTTTTTTTCCTCTCATTTTTTTCCTTTAAATTTTCTTTCTACCTAATTTTCTCAATTCAAATAGGATCTTACATATTTTAAATTTTCTTCAAAAATTGCAGAATATTTTAAAGGAAAAGATTCATTTACAAGCTTCAAAGTTCAAACATCAGAAACTATACAGAGAGTGATCGATTTTTATGTCAAATTTTCAGGTTGAACAATAATATTTGGGCTTGATCCTGTGTTGGTTTTAAAATTTAAGTGTAGCTTCAAGATATGTCCACTACGGACTGACACTGTGATTGAGGCTCAGTAAATCACTCAGCACTGGCAGCTTTCTGGTCTCATCCAATCAGTCCCACAAATTTTAGAAAAACAAAAAAAAAACCAAAAATCAGAGACAATGACCTTATTTAACAATCAGCTGTTAGCTGTTAGGTATTAGTTATTTAGATTAACTGTTTACATTAACTGTTTGAATTAACTGTTTTTAGAAAAAGTATTTGATAAAATTAGCTGTTTTTAGAAAATATATTTGGTAAAATTCTATTGATGCCCTTTCTCTAAAATACTTTTCAATTGAATAAGTTTTTGTCTATTGATCATCTTATTTTAATTTTAAAAAAATTAATATATGTCATATGTACAAATTAGCTTCATCCTTGAAACTTTATTTTTTATTAATTTAAATAATTTATGTTCATACTTATTTTCTTTTGTTTTCAATGTTTACTTACTTATATAATGCCTACATCTTATAACTTTTGTTATTGTTTAGAGATGCTTATTTTTTTATGAATTGAAATTAATATGAACCTACATCTATATTTTTGTCATAAATTGAAATATATATGGATTTCAAATAATTTAATCTCCATCAACCCAAAAGAAAATTAGGAATAGGGTTTATTAATAACAATAGGGAAGGTGGAGATGAAGATGGGGAGGTCGAGTAGAAGAAATCGGATGTAAAATTTGTCTAAGATTTAGTTAAGGTTAGAAACTAGAAATAGAGTTTATTAATAGTATGCATGTAATTTTATTAAACTTTTGGACAATATTATAATTTCTACAAACAGCTATTCTTGAGAGGCTAATGGAAATAACTGTTTGAAAGAGAGCTATTTGGGACAAAACAACTCTTTCAAACAACTGTTTACCAAATATCTCTTTAACCGTTTAACTTAGTCAAAATAATTAAAATCTCTCCAAACAGCTCTTTTTTCCCCAAATAACTGACCAAACACCCCCAATGAAGTCCTATAGATAGTTTAAAGCCAATCTACGTAAAGTCTTGCTCCTCATTAATTCACACTGAAAAACCAACACAGGTAAAGTATGTTCAAACATTACACTTTGGATTATACAAATTTGGGGTTTATATGACATGGGAAGAATTTTATATTTATAATACCCCAACTGTACAGCGCAATTTTGGTTCACGGACAAATGCAATTTATTTGCAAGGAGTTGTGTTTCAAATATTGGAGTTATCTTTCGAGTGTTTCAAGTTGGGTAATCGAGAGAAAATGGTCATGAATAATTAAACCAAGCTATGAAAGCACAAAAAAAAGAGTGGGGCTTAGGTTGTATTTTCATTGGTTAATGGACCGATGAATCAAGGCAAGTCTAACCTACCCAAGTTTAAGTTAGTATTTAGCAATATTCGGTTGCACCTGTAAGATTCACCCAAACCCTCTTTCAAGGGTCGTGAGCTAGTTTAATTGGCTTAACCGTACCGCATATTTTGTGGGGTTAGTCCAATCAAACTATAAAGATAGCAACGTTGGATCTAATCAAGAGTCATACCATTTGCATGTCAAAATCTGTGATATTCTGTCTCCGACACTCGCAAATTAGTTTCACCTTTTAGCATACATGCACCAATTGTTGAAAATGAAAGAAAACTCTTTCACCTATTTTATTGGATACTTGACAAGCATAAGAGAGAACCTTTAAATTCAATGGGTCAAGGCATAATACAAGATTAAATGTCCATTAATGTGCTAATCACAACCACAGCCAACAGTTCAACCACAAGTCAACATGTAAACACAATCAAATCAACACAACTAACTAAGGTATGTAGCTACCAAACAAGCAAACCTGAAATAGGGAGAGAAAACTAATCTATCCTAATTTAACAAACTAAATAACATGAAAACTAGCTAATAATTAACATGAAAATATAACTAAATCAAAGAACTAACTAGGCTAGAAAATAGCTAAATAAACAAGAAATGAAATAAAGAGAGAAGAAAAGGACAAAACTTAGGCTTGAATTGCTTCCAAAGATTTAACATGAAAGCTTTTACACTAAAATTTAATCTAGTCTAACTTGAATTACTGTAATATTTCCTCTTTATGGGATTTTTGGCTAATCTCAAATCGTAAAATAGATCTTCAATTTGGATGAAATTGCACTTAAATAGGCCTGAGTTGGAGACACTAGTTGCACATGTCATTCCCTGGAGAAACGAAACGAAACATACAGACAACAACAATCCAAATAAGAAACCAGTCGGATTTTTGTGCGGTTCAGTGGTGTCTAGTCTAGTTTCGTGAAACTGGACCTAGTTTGGGGTTGATCCAACTATTTTCAAATATGAACTGTTTGGTCCTACCTTAAACTAGTCATATTCAGCGAAACTGGCTAGGTTTATTAAAGCAGTCTTTCTCAATAGAAATGGCTAGTTCAGAAGGATTTCAGACGTCCCATTCTTGACTCCCTGCTTCCTTCTTCTAGTCCTCCTGTAATTTCAAGCTTTTTGAGTTCCTTGTGAGCTTTCAACTTTCTACCCATGTTATATCAAATTTTCAACATTTCTTAAAAACAATTAGAACAAGCATAAATTCTACGTTTATATTATTTTTGTGAGCCAAAAGCCAGATATGTAAGGATATAATGATGTAATATTTAAACCGAACGTTATACTAATGCTTTTTTGTAATTTTTTAAGAGTTAACGAAATTAATTTTTATATTTTTAAAACCATTACGTGTTTTCATCCATTAATGTTTCTTGTTTCATTCAATAATTTTCAATTTAATAAATTATCAACATTCTTTCATGGAGATGTGAGCTTATTTCCTAAGGCAATCATCAAATTTACTGCCTTTGTTTTTATGTGGCATTGTTGATCAACTGGTTGCCACTAATGTGTAATAGCTGTCAACCACTCAAGCAAGTAAGCAACTATTACCAGTATGATCAACTATTTGTAGCTAAATAATGACTAGGCATACTTCAAATCCTACATTTGAGATGAATTATCAAATGTTTTATCCAAAAAAGATCTCCAAAATACTAAGCGCATTAATAGTCTTGTGTGAGATACTGAAAAAAATAAGCGAAAAAACTTGCTAATTGCTAATAAATTATTGGTCACTACTCACTAACCAATGCATAATCCATCATTTGTGATTGTAAAATAATGGTTTACAAAAGAACATACATATGTATGATTTTTGTACTTCATTTGGACTTCTACCTATGCTTTTACTCATTTGAAGTCATTTTATAGGGGTTAACTTGGTATTTCAATAGGAATGTAACATCATATATAAAATCACGACCGTGCCCGACGACTAGGCTTTATCGAACACATCAATTTGTAGGCATATAAAATCACGACCGTGCAGCATCTTGAGAAATATCTTTGCCCAAAGGTTACTTTCAACATCCTCAAAATAGAAGACCCAGTAGAGGTTCCTTACTAAACCAATTAATACAATCAAACGTGGCATTACCCTTTGAATTTCCTGCTCTGAAATTTGTACGCCTTAATCATTAAGATTTCTAGCTTCTCATGTGACGTCACGGCTAATATCAGCACTTCAGCACAGTCAATTGTCAACTCTTCAACCCCACTCTTATGAATGTATACGCTTGACTGCACATGAAGCCATTGCAATAACCAAACGTTATTGGCAAATGTTTAATTGAGCTCATGCAGTATTTATAGTTATGATTTCAAAAATATTATATTATAGTCATAAATTTAGAATCTATTTGGTACTGATGACAAATTATGTTTTATTTTTTTTCTTTTACTTAAAGAGTGAACATAGTAATTTTCGAATCAAAATGTTAAGCAGAATTTCGATGTTTGGCCTTTTTTTTAAAGAATGTACTAATGTTAACATTACTAGTTTTCAAACAACTTCTAATTATTAATCGTTGCTCTATTAAGAACACTTGGGTATGGGAGCATCGTACACTCTTCTTGCGAACACAGGCGGCATACACTTATAAGAGGGCAAATTATTATGTACATCCGGGAGCACATACTCCCATATATATTTTATATATATTTTTTGAGGTGTTTGTCATATATTTCATATTTAAATATATAATTACTCAGCTATTATATAAGAGTACAAACACTTAAGTGTATAATATGAACTTTATTGTATATATGGCAAGTAGGGCGGCGGTTAAAGGCCATGTCCTGTTTGACTTGAATGAGGTCAAACGTCAGAATTTAATCCAGATTGAATTGATTCTGTACCAGACAAGAATTATCCCCACCTCACAGTGTATGAACTAATTGCAATTTGAGGGTTGAACGTCAAATCCAAGCTCTGAATCAATGACAATTGACAAATTGTTGAAATTGGCCCGGAACCCGGCGGCCGGCGGGGCAAAGTCAGATCTGTAATGGGCAACCCAATTGGGCCGGGTCATAGTATCTAAAATCCAAAAAAAATATTACATCATTTTACCAACTTCAATTCACCAAACCGTATTCTTTCCTCAAAAAAAGGGATAAAGTTGATTAGATCTAGACCTGTCAAAAATTGACCCGACCCGAAAACCCGACCCGAACCCGCCCGAAAATTTTGGGTTTTGAACACGATTTTCTCGACCCGAACCCGAAATAAACCGAACCCGAAAAACCCGCAAATTAGCGGGTCAAACCCGACCCGAACCCGAACCCGCCCGCTTGACCCGAATATTATATCCTTATTTCTTATTTTTTCTAATTTATCTCTTTTAACAATAATGGTTAGTCATTTTTATTGAGTATTTTGAAAAGATATTATATAACTATTGCATCTATTTACAAATTAAACAATAATAACCTTATTTTTTCTTCTCCATTCTCTGAAAATAATACCGTACACAACTTTTAAATGAAAAAACGTTTAAAATAGGTATAAAATTGCATGGAATAACTATCTAATCTTTTTTAAAAAGTTAATTTAAAAGAATACAAGTATTAAAGATGCGAAAGTCATACCATTATATAGTTAGTTAAACAAATCTGTCCAATTTTTTTAAAATTAATTAATTTTTAATAATTAAAATTTTTCATGTTATAATTGCAAGATAATATCTTGTACTTCTTTTATTTAATTTTATTTGGTTTTCGTTCTGACTAGTCTTGAACTATGATACTAACGGTAAAAAAACGACTGGCCGTATTCGTATTGGGATCGGTCAATCAATAAAGTTTTATCTAATTGGACATTGGTAGGTCAGTTAATAAAAATATCAAATTATTAAATAGATTATTAGCTTTGAAACTGCTACAATCCATTAAAATGCTCTAGACGAGCTGCCCAATAAATGTTCGACCCACTATTAACCTTCTTTCAATGTACCGGTCGATCTACCCAAAATCAAGTGGGACTTAATTCTTTACCCGCCCATAATAGATGTTCATATATTATAATAAAATGTTTGAATATTTTAATATTCTTTTGAGAAATTACAATTATTGTGCATTTTCATTAAATAATGACAACTTTGAGTAATAAACATGCAGAATTTTTGATTTTAAAAAAAGAAAAATAACTCACGGAAAAGGCGCTCTAAACCTGTTGGGTTGATCCGAAACCCGTAAAACCGAAATACACCCGACCCGTATTTTACCCGAACCCGAAATACACCCGACCCGTATTTTACCCGAACCCGAATACATCCGACCCGTATTTAACCCGCCCGCCCGAACTGACAGGTCTAATTAGATCCAACCCAAATCCCCAATAAACAGAAGCCCAAATTTTGATGCGGAGAATCACACCATCCCTTGCCTTATAACTTCACCATTTGATTAATATCAAATCAACAATCGTTGATCAAAAACACCCAGGGAAAAAAATACAGAAATACAAATCCCAGTCATCTAAATTACACCAAATTAATCAATTATTTACAGGAAGTTTCATTTCTACAAATTCCAGAGGAACGAGATCGAGCATATCGCTCTGCTGCATAACTCAGCGCATCATCAACCATCCTACAGAAATGGGCCCCCAAAACTGCACGGAACATTCTCAAACCACACCGAAGGCATCGGGAAAAGGTTTTTTTTTTGAAATGGAAATTAGACCCAAGTTCAAAAGGTTAGAACCAGAAATTGGTAAATTTTTGCCAAAAACAGAGTGAAATTGATGCTCTACCCAGATGCTGGAAACACCAAAATTTTCTTCCTCTTATTCTTCTTATCGTCGGTTTCGAACTTGGAATCAGAGGGATGACAGAGAGAGAGACAGAAGTGAAGAGCTTGATCGAAGATCATACGCTTCACAAGCTTCCTGTTTTTGGGAATAACACTGCCCTTCTTTGGAGTAAAGTACCAGGGCACTTCTTCCCCCATGATTTTACTGTTAGTTTTCTTCATGATCTTCATCTTGTCCTCCATGTTCTCTCTCCTAATTCTTTGGGATCTTTCTCTTGGTATGAGATTTGAAACCTGGCTTTTCTTTGCCCAGAAATTCAGGCACTGGTTTTGTTGGGTCCTGGTGAAGGCAGAGACTACAGAGTGTCAGAGTAAGGAGTTCTGGAAAATTGGGAACGCTTTGTGATTGTTTGAAGTGCCGGAATTCCAGTGAAGGGTATTTATAGAGGCGGCGGCGACTACACAAAATGGGAAAAGGAAAACGGAAAAATTGGAAGGGTAAAAGAAGGGGAAAAAAAATTACAGCTTGGCGTCCAAGGAACGCCATAATATATATATTTATGAAGTACGGAAAAAAACGTGCCGACATGAAAGATTCTCAGTTCTCATTACGTCATAGAATGAGCTCATCTGCTTGCTTTTTTCAAAAAAAAAAAAAAAAGAGAGTAATTTTGCGTTTGGTTACTATGAAAACAGAAAAAAAGGAGAGGAAGGGGGCTTTTTTTTTTCAATTTTTTTGGGTTCTCTTAAAATCGGGGCGGACGAGTCTTTCATTAAACATAATTGGGAACATCAGTACTGTACAGAGTGATAAATTTATATATAAATATCGACGTTTATGTAATAGTGAGTCTGAATTTAATGTAGGATATTTAAATTTATTTTTAAAAGTGTGCAAATATAAACATCTGACATATCTTTTGAGTAGGCAATTAGCTTATTAAATGGCTAAATCTGGCATGAACATTTTATTTTACTCTTTATTTTTTGTAATTTCATTGCAAGAAGAGAATTGATCATGTTGGGATCTGTCCCAAATCCCTTTGTCGATTTTGGAAACAATTAGATTATTTCCTTTTTTAAGATTATTGCTTGCCTCCTAAGGCTCGAGTTGGGTAGTTGGAGATATTTTACTTTATAAAAATTATATTATTTTCATTTTTTTGGTTGAAGATCTTTGTCCTTTTCTAGAAAATGAAGCTTGGTGGCCAAGACACTTGTTTGTGGCTAGGTTTACTCTGTCGTATTTTTGGACTTCTCTATAAATACTAGGTTATTTAACCTAATTTAATGTGAGCATTTGCAACCCTTTGTAAGTGTTTGATGTGGCCTTTAGGCCCCTTGGGGGCATTTGTGGAGTGGCCAATTTTGTACCAATTTTAACAATCTATTCTATTGTGGGTGAGAGGAGAGTTTGATGATCTTGAGAGTTTGTGTGTGTGAGTTGCTATCTCTTTTTGGTTGACGCTTGGGTTGACATTATTCGTCGTACTCTCTCTCAATTAGTGGATTAGTTTTGCTCTTCGCCGCCCATAGTTTTTCCAGTTTGGATTTTCCATCTTAAAATATTATCTTCTTTTATCCAATGTTGATTTTGTTTTCATTGTTCTTGATACTTTGTCATCCTATTCGATTATGCCAATTAATTGCTCAAATACATCCCTAACAAGTGGTATCAGAACAACTTTTGCTTAAGGCTTTATATGCTATTTGATAACAATACAGGTAGAATCCTTGAGAGAAGCTATATGACGTTTCTTCCTATTCATTAATCTGCCAACAGCAATGAAGCATTGTTCGAGCCGTATGTTAGAGTTAGTTATAACCAATTGCCAACTCAGCATTTCTGTTAGGCATTTTGTTAGCTTCTCTCTCTCTGACATGTAAATATAAATACAGAACACCTGTATCTTTACTTGATGAGATTTCCAATAACAAGAATGTATTCGTTCCTTTCTCCTCTTCTCCCTCTCATTCTTCCTTGATCAAGAAGTCAGTAGGTCCACATGGTATCAGAGCTTGAATCTCTGAATTTCTTTTCTTGATCAAAGAAACCTTACATCCCAGTTCGCATGCTGAAAGAATTCAGAGATTTGCTTTAATCCTTTTCTTTTGATTCATCAGAATCCTGTGAAGTTTGATTGTTCTCTTTGCAATCTTGATCAACATCTGCAATGACAGAAGATAATAATGTCTCTGTGCTGTCATCAGAGGATCTTGCTGAGGCCTATCTTCTCCATCCATCAGACCATCCAGGTTTACTTCTAGTATCCACTGTTTTTGATGGAACTGGTTTTGGTTCTTGGAAAGAGCAATGACAATTGCTTTGTCTACTAAAAGTAAATTGTATTTCGTTGATGGAAGTCTTCCAAAGCCTGAGTCTAGTAACCCAAATTTCAAGAAATGGACTAAATGTAATGATATGGATATGTCCTGGATGTTGAATATATTGACTAAAACCATTGTTGACAGCATTATATATGCTAGAACTGCTAGACAGATGTGGGTAGAACTAGAGGAAAGGTTTGGCCAAATCAATGGTGCTAGATTGTACCAAGTTCAAAAGGAGATGTGTAATGTGAGTCAGGGTACAAGTGATATAACAACCTATTTTACGAAGGTAAAGAGTCTTTGGGATGAGTTGGATGATCTGGATCATATTCCAACATGCACTTGTAATTCTGCTGCAAAGATATTCAAAAGAGAACAGAATCAGAAGCTATTACAGTTTTTGATGGGACTCAACGATGATTATAACTCTATCAGAGGCAACATTCTCATGATGAATCCCTTGCCTTCAATCAGCCAAGTGTACTCTATGCTGATTCAAGAAGAAAAGCAAAGGGAGATTAGGTCCAGTGGCCATTTTCTTGCAGATTCAGCCTCCCTTGCAGTAGAATCACATAAACCATCCCAGTACTATAGAGGAAAAGTGGAAAGAAGTGACACAAGATCTGAGACCTTCAACAACAAATCAGAAAGGAATGAAGGAAAGAGGCCTAGCTTGGCTAATTTGTTTTGTAATTACTGCAAGAAACCTGGATAGTCAATTGAAAAGTGTCATAGGTTACATGGTTTTCCACCAAACAACAAGTATAAAGGCACAAGAAGAACAGCTGCATTGGTTCAAAGAAATGACCAAGAAGGAATTTCTTCTATGAGTGATTGCTACAATTCTTTAAGCTCAAACAATGTTACAGTCCCAGGTTTAACTTCAGAACAGTCTACACAACTGATTGCCTTGCTTAATAATGTGCAGCTGAACAAGGGAGGATACAATAATGGTGTAGAAAATCAAGAGCCTGGCTATAACCTTGGTTCAGCAGCTTTTTCAAGTCTGGCAGATACAACTAGACTTCATCATACACAGAGTTTGTGCTTATTATCTTATATTTCTGATTGGAAAGATACTTGGATCATTGATACTAGGGCTAGTGACCATATGTGTCACAATAGGGATCTGTTTGTCAACTTTGTGGTTCTGACCAAGCCCAACAGAGTTACTTTACCAAATGGGAAATATGTCTCAGTTACACATGCTGGAACTGTGATTCTCAAGAATCATATGACTTTACATGGAGTTCTTTATATTCCAAACTTCAAATACAATTTATTATCTGTGAGTAAGCTTGTTGGTCAGCAAAACTGTGATGTCATCTTTACACCCACGTATTGTCTCATGCAGGCCCCTTCACTGAGGAGGCCACAGGTTCTTGGTGAACTTTTTGCCGGGCTCTATCTATTCAGGTCAAGAGTTGCAGCAAGTGCAGATGATGCAGTCAGAGACTTGTAAGTTTGTCCCTTAGACAATTGTGATTCAGTTTGTAATGCTAGTATGGCCAATGAAGATATATGACATGCTAGGCTTGGTCATTTGCCTTTTACAAAATTGCAGAAATTAGTGTTGTTACCTAAAGATACTGATATTGATTCAATAAAGCAATATTTGGTTTGTTCCAAAGCAAGACAACACAGACTTCCATTTCCCCATAGTCAGATTCATACTACACATATTTTTGAGCTTATACACATTGATTTGTGGAGTCCCTACAAGGTTCAGACTTACAATGGGTACAAGTATTTTTTGACTATAGTAGATGACTATAGTAGAACAACTTGGACACACTTGTTAGCTACAAAGAGCAATGCAATGGTCTTAATCAAAGCATTTATAGAAATGGCCAGCACTCAGTTTGATGCCGGGGTGAAAACTATAAGATCTGACAATGCCCTTGAACTGGGACTAAATAAGGAGGCTACAGCATATTTTATGTCCAAAGGCATTATTCATCAGACAAGCTGTGTGGCAACACCACAGCAAAATGGTGTTGTAGAAAGAAAGCACAAGCATCTCCTTGAAACCTCAAGAGCTTTGTTATTCCACTCTGGTTTGCCAATGAAGTATTGGGGGGAGTGTCTGCTAACAGCAACATATCTCATAAATAGATTTCCTTCTAAAGTTCTTAAAGGTTTAAGTCCCTTTCATGTTCTGTTTGGATAAAAACCCAACTATGAACACCTTAGAGTGTTTGGCAGTCTATGTTATGCTTCTGCTCTTAAAGTTGGAAGAGATAAGTTTCAGGCCAGATCAATACCTTGTGTATTTTTGGGTTACCCTTTTGGTCAGAAAGCTTACAAGCTACTCAATCTTGAGACACATCAGATATTTACCTCTAGGGATGTGGTTTTTCATGAGCAAACCCTTCCTTACCACCTTTCTCATTCCAGAAGTTCTTCCAGATTATTTCCACTTTCTAAGGTGTCTGAATCATATGACTATGAAGATCTCATCAGTTCAAGCACAACTGCTGGACAGAACCAATCAGGCACATTGCAGAATACTACTATCACAGTTGAGCCAGTGACATCATCCTTCACTGAACAAGCAATTCAGCCATTACCCTCTTACAATACGGTGCCTTCAAGAAGGTCCACAAGGGATCATAAGCCTCCCTCCTATCTATCAGAGTATGTGTGTCATAATGCCTACTCTCAGCAAGCTGAAGATCAAGTCTTATGCTGTCCTTACACAATAACATCTATCTGTTGCAATGCATCTCTTGATTGTGGTCTTTCACCTAACACCATAATCACCTAACATAATCATCTGGAATATTAAAAAGAGCGTGTGTCTTATGAGGAGGCAGCAAGCAGGCTTGAGTGGCAAGAAGCAATGCAAAAAGAATTTGATGCACTGCATGATAATAACACCTGGATCTTGAGACCTCTGCCAGTAGGGAAAAAAACCCATAAGTTGCAAATGGGTTTATAAAACCAAATACAAGGCAGATGGTAGCCTAGAAAGGTGTAAAACAAGGTTGGTCATTAGGGGTTTTACCCAAAAGGAGGGGATTGATTACAATGAAACTTTTTCCCCTGTTGTAAAAATGACAACAATCTGGAGCTTGATTGCCACTGCAGTCAAGAAGAAGTGGACTATGTTTCAACTAGATGTCAATAATGCCTTTCTTCATGGAGATTTGGATGAGGATATATATATATGAGACCTCCACCTGGGTTGAATGTGTCTTCTCCTAATATGGTCTGCAAGTTGCAAAAATCTTTATATGGCTTAAAACAAGCCTCAAGGCAATGGTATGCCAAGTTGTCAGATACTCTGAAAATTCTGGGTTTCCAGCACTCAAAGAATGACTACTCATTATTTTACAAATTGAAGGACAGTAACTTTGTGTTGCTTGCTGTATATGTAGATGACATTGTTGTCACAGGAAATGATGTTGAGGAAATCAAAATATTGAGGGCATTCCTTGATGATAAGTTTAAGATCAAGGATTTGGGAGAACTACACTACTTCCTAGGCATGGAAATCATCAAGGTCCCTAATGGCATGATTATGACACAAAGAAAATATGCCATGGACATGATAAAGGAATTTGAATGTGACAAACTCTCAGCCACTACCTGTCCCATGGCACCACTCTCAAAAGGACCATTTAATCAAGATACTTTTACTGATGCTGCTCACTACAGAAAATTGGTAAGAAAGTTGAATTACCTTTCCAATACCAGGCCTGACATTGCATTCTCAGTACAATATCTTAGCCAATTTCTTCAAGCCCCCACTCAAATGCACATGAAAGCTGCTCTACACACCTTAAGATACATCAAGAAAGACCCTTCACAGGGTTTGTTCTTCAATAATAAACGAGACTACTGCTTACAGGCCTACTGTGATTCAGACTAGGCTCAATGCCCTTGTACAAGAAGATCTGTTAGTGGATTTTTCATCATGCTAGGAGGCAGTCCTATCTCATGGAAATCCAAGAAACAACCCACAGTGGCTCTTTCCTCTACAGAAGCTGAGTATAGATCAATGCGAGCAGTCACAGCTGAACTTTCTTGGCTTACCAGGTTGTTTTCAGAGCTACATGTGTCTTCCATCCCACCCATTCCACTCAAGAGTGATAGTTTAGCAGCCATATACATTGCAAAAAACCCAGTGTTTCACGAAAGAACAAAACATATAAAGTTAGACTGTCATTTTGTCAGAGAGAAACTCCTTGAAGGTCTCATATCCTTGACATACACCAGAACTACAGAACAAGTGGCAGACATATTCACCAAGCCTTTACCAAACCTGCAACATCAACACCTTCTTAGCAAGTTGGGGGTTTCTTCTTGTCACCCTCCAACTTGAGGGGGGGTGTTAGAGTTAGTTATAACCAATTGCCAGCTCAGCATTTCTGTTAGGCATTTTGTTAGCTTCTCTCTCTCTGACATGTAAATATAAATACAGAACACCTGTATCTTTGCTTGATGAGATTTCCAATAACAAGAATGTATTCGTTCCTCTCTCCTTTTTCTCCCTCTCATTCTTCCTTGATCAAGAAGTCAGTAGGTCCACAGTAGGGGCCATGATCCCGTCCCTCGAGAGATGCCATACAATTTTTGTGTGAAGTATAAGCAGACACGACTTCTAGCAGTTACATTAAGACTTTGTGAATAAAGCATCTAGAGGTTCTCAGTTTGAGCCTTGATACCTAGTGTTCATAGGTATTATCAATTTTGTAATCTTGTTCTCCTGTTTCGACAACACTGTCTATGCGATGCAATTTTTCTTCTGTTCTTAATTTTCGGTTAATGTTTCTACCCCTTTTTTGTTATCCATTTTGGAAGAAAGACAATAAGACAAATAAAAGCCATCAAAGATTTTATGATCACTACAAAAGGAGTGGTCATACCAAGGATCAATGTTTTTAGATCTTTGGATACCTTGACCGATATGGAAGTGAATGAGGAAATAATCAGTTAGCCAGATGCATCAAATTATTGCAGTCAAATTCAGGGACTTTTGTGTGTAGACATTTCTAGAAAAAAAAATGTATATATTAAGGCACAATATTTTTAACTCTGAAATCCATAGAAGGCTTGTTGGGAGACTTCTTTATCTAACATTAACCAGATCTGATATCTCTTACTCAACCCAACAATTAAGCCAATTTTTTGCAAGCTCCTGGACTAACATATATGCAAGCTGCCAAATGCATTTTGAGGTACTTAAAGGAAGCAACAAAAAAGGACTTTTATAGTCATTCATTAGCAACCTGCAGCAAAAACCTATTGTGATGCGGACTAGGGGACTCAGATTGTCTTACTGATCTTTCACAAGGCATTGTGTATTTCTTGTGTCCACCTTGTAACTAGGGATGGGCGTAGGGCGGATATAGTGCGGGTGGAGTTATACCCGCATCCATATTTATTTTCAAAAGTCATCCCCATACTCATACCAATAGTCATCGGGTTTTTAAAATCTATAACAACACACATACCCATCGAGTATTGCGGGTCTTATTCCGGTATATACATATATTACCATATAATACCCATTGAGTACGATAATTTCTTTTCCCTAAAGAAATTCATAAAACTAAATTCAACTAGGCTAAATATTTTAAATAAATACAATACCCATTAGATTCAATAGTTCATGCTCAGCTCATAAATAAAAAATTACATTCTAGAAATGATTGAAATGAGAGAATGAGGGACACAACAAATGAGCTAGAATTTTAAGTTTGTCAGTCGTGAGTCGCGTGACTTTATCTATTGGCATAGTAAATGAACAACACAAATGGATGCATTGCATAATTGGGAATGAGTTGCGGTATGAATTTTTTTAAAAAATAAATTATCAATGTTCAAAGTTCAAAACTCTACTCAATAATTTATTTATCCCCCAAAAAAATTCGACTACAAGGCGGGTATGGGTATGGGGCGGGTGATGCCTATACCCATACTCATACCCATTTTCAGTATACCTGCCCCATACCCATTTTCCCCCAATTTTTCGAACCCATACCCGTTATAAATGAGGCAAGTTCGGGGCGGATTTTTTGGGTTCGGGTGCAACTCTCATCCTTGCTTGTAACGCCCCTAATTTAATCAATCCTTATGCTTAACTAAGCTCGTGAAATAAATGAACTAGCAGAAGTTAAAGTCAAGTTGGGGCATTACTAAAACCTCTCTTCGAGGGAAATAAGGCAATCACATGACGATTAATGAACCAAACTCAAGACAAGATCACCTTCACAAACTTGAATGTTTACATAATCAAAACACTAATGTAGCGTTTGGTTGAAAGTAATGCAATCACTATGCAATGGAATCAACCATGTAATGCAATTGTTAGTGTAATGGAATGGGATAATAATTGCATTACAATGTTTGGTTACAAAGTCTTTACAAGTGTAATGGAATGAATTCATCTACAAACAATACTTAATTTTACACGTGACGTGAAGTACTTGCAATTCAATTCGCATTTTATTTTTGGCTATTTTAATTATTTGTAGCTTCATTGATAAATATCATCAAATATTTTGTCATCATGATTACGATATTTCGCATGAGAATTACATCACTCTATTTCTTATAGATTACAATAATGTAATATTGTTCAAGTTTACTAAGTAGAGAGAAAATGATGATGATGATGACGACGACGTGAGAGAGAGAGAGAGAGAGAGATGATGTCTAGAAGGTACAAAAATACAATTACAATAATACGATCATGGTCTAAGTTAAATTTTATCTAATATGGACAGGAGAGAGAGAGGGGGGTGAGTGGAGCTTCAAACCTTTAAAAAAATGGTGTCAAACTAATAAGAGAGGGGAAATAGAAGAGAGACAATGGACATAAGAGAGAGAAAGTTCCCAAATATAATAGCTTATAGTTGGATAGATTTTGATTCAAAGGTATGCAATCAAAATTGTTTAGGAAAAGTCAAGTAATTGTAGTTGCATAGATTGAGGTAAATATAATTACAATACAATCTTGATTACATTACTTAATGGTAACCAAACATAGTAATGGAATCACCATTACCATTTTGATTGCATTACCACTTCGATTACATAGAACCAAACAAGCCATAAAGCTATTAACAAGTATTTAAGTCAGATATCTTGTATAAAATGCTCCAAAAATTATTTACATTACCTAAGATTCTGTCAGCCCTTAGGTAGCGTTTGGTTGGATGCAATGCAATTAGGTGGTAACGCAATCAATAATGTAATGTAATGAAAATGAAATGTAATGCAATAGTGATTGCATTACCACGTTTGGTTGGCTATAAACTAATTGCATAAGGTAATGTAAATATCATTCCATTGCCATGTTTGGTTAGCTATCTCATATGTAATGGAATCAACTTTGCATCTAATTTTTTTTTTTAGAAATGTTTGTTTCATCAATTAAATACTAATTCAAAAACAGAATTATGAAAGGTAATGTAAACAATCATCTTCAATCAAGTTTTTTGGGTTACCCCGAAAAACCCAACCCAAAAAGGTAATGTCAATAATCATCTTCAAATATGAAAGGAAAATTTTCACAAGAAGGAGAGAAATCCTAACTCTCATAAGAAGTTAAGAAAAAAAAAAAAAACCACAATGATACGGCTAGATGTTAAACTTGATTGAAGCAGTCAAAGTAACAGGAGCTTATCGTTGCTTATAATTAGTCCAGTAGCAGCGCCCACAAATTAGAAAAAGAGGAGCAAGAGAAGTGAATACAAAATTAAAGTTTACTTAGAGGGGAGGAGAGATGGGTCACAATCATGTGCAAAAATATTTCTAAAATTTTCCTTTCATATTTGAAGTGTCGCCATGGCAGAGGCTGTTGTGAGGTGAGAGAGAAAAAGAAGGTGAGGCTTTTTCGGATATCGGGATTTCATTATTTGGGTTGAGTTTTGATTACCTCAAGTAATGTAAACAGAATTGTTTAGGGAGTAGCTGTGGTATTCCCATTACACCCTTCTATGTTATTTCTATTACAAGGTAATTTTAATTACATAATCTTTTTAATAACCAAACATGGTAATGTAATTAGGCTTGTAATTTTGATTGCATTACATCTTTATTTACCTCCAACCAAACAAGCCCTTAGGTCAAAAACTAAATTAAGAAGGACTCAAAATAGCCTAGCTAAGGACATGAGTTAATGCTCACTATCTTGGCCGATTTCTCTTATTGCTTTCACTTTAGAAGGTTCTTGCTTACCCTTAACTTGGTTCTCCTTCCCTAAAAACAACTTAGGAAATTAAAAAAAATGAGAAAAATGAGCCACAAACGCAATACGTTATTCTTATACAGTCAAATAAATTTTTTTTTAGAGAGTCTACAGGCGTGCATGCAATTTTAAATCAAGCTTTGAAATTATCTCTCAATTAGAATTGCACTTAGAATTACTCATCAAATTATTTATTTTTTTATGAAGATTGAGACCGGAACATATGAATACTAGCCATGAAATGGATGAACATATGAACTGTATATTTTCTAATTAATGGCAAGGCCTCAAAATATTGAATTCTACTAGCAAAAACTTATGAACTGTGATAAGTAAATATTAACCAATGAACAATAAAGTAGCGTCCTAAAGGTTCTATTGATCGAATGAAAAATTTTAATATTAGCGAATGAAAATTTAAAAGTTTTTGAGGGGTAGAAGCAGTAACGTACATTGGTGAGTGAATCGTCGTCCCTTGGATTTCGTTCCTGATTTTTTTTTTTGTATGTATTCAGAAGAAAATTAATTTTCATAAGCCTTTAAACTTCATTAGTCATATTTTTATGCATTTTCATCAAAATTTTGTGTAAAACCCAGAAAATTCTCAAATTGTGTAACACCCGGGACTTTTATCCCCTTCGTTAAGCCGATTTCGCTATTTTATATCGTTATAAGAACTAATATCGATGTGCCTGCTTAAAGGCTGATTTTTATTGCAACGAATGTTATTATTATTTTTATTTTTATTAAGGATTATTATTGGGCACTACATGGGGTAGATTCACGAATACGACTAGACTATCGAACCTTGGGAATAATCTTGCAATTTATTGAATCGAGCCTTAATATAATCAAAGGGCGAGCAACCCGACTAATGATTAGTACGGGTTACCAATGGAGGCCCGGGTTTAGCGAGCTTGCCAATGTTTATCAGTTTTAACAATAAAAAAATAAATAAATAAATAAAAAGGGGAAAAGGGGGCCAAAGGTCGAGGGAACCTCACGCGAGAAACCCCATGGCAGCATCGCGCGACCTCCCCCCTTCTCCTCTACCTTCGCTGCATCCGGCCACAACACCGGTTGTTCATCAGTCGCCGGGCGCCCGACACCATCCCTGTCTCTATCCCTTTCTCTCACTGCATATGTGTGCGTGAAGAGGACGCTTGCCTCCTCTGTTTTCGCCCTCGCCGGCCGGACGTCGGCCAGTTGCCGCTGTTCTGGTCGCCGGCTCACCGTCCCGACAGCCACCCACCGGTAACCACATCCCCTCTCTCTCATGCGTTTGTGTGAAGGGGATGAAGAGGTAAACCCTAATCCACTCTTGATTCAATTATTGATGTCTATGCTTAAATTGTTGGTAGTAAATGATGTATTTGGCTTGGATAAACATTTATTGATAAGTTTCTTGGAGTATTTTGGGTGTTTAAATGGAGTTTTGTAGTTGTGGGATTGAAGGGAGTACAGTACGGTGGATATGAATTTCAATGCAGTTGTGTGGAATTAAGGATGTTTACGCACATCCTAATCAATTGTGAATGAAAATAATAAGAAAACTAAGTGTGGATTGTGTGGGTGATATTGTTAAGGGGAGTTTAGGGTTCGTGATTTGAATGATAGAACCAACTTGATTATGGTTGGTTTAGTGGTTTTAAGTGAGTTATAATGACTAATTGACTAAAGTTAATGGGTTACATGTGATTTGAGGGATGAAGAGCAGCAGTAGCACGAGGGACAACCCTTGTACGGGCCCTTAGCTTGGAGGCGAGGTGGGTTTCCTCTTCCTCCTAATTATTATTTATTTCAATAAAAGTTTACTGATTATAGTTTGTTCAGGTTGACGTTGAATTAATTATCAGTAATTCGAGAAAATTGTTTTGTAAAGTGAATTAACGTGCTATGTGAATCCCCCACTCCCTAATCGGTGAAAGTGGGCGATATGCTGGTTTCCAAACTTCAAAAACCTTATAAATGTACGTGAATGCTGATTTACATGAGTCCAAAGCATTTCTAAATGTTTTATTAGTTGCATGTTTCGATTTCAAGCATTTGTGCATCAGATGGTGAACTAAGCTTTAGCGTATGAATTAGATGTGAAATAGGACATTTGATAGTAATTCCTAAGTATATACATATAGTGGTTTGGCAAGCTGTGATTATGTGTACTGATCTCGCACCTCCACTGCATTGGCATGAAATTAACTGCAATTGTGTGGATTGCGCTATGATTTTGGGAATCGGTTGAGAATATGATTTTATGACATGATCATACATGCTATGTGAAATCTTTTTGCCCTTGATTGATGAATGCGTGAGATGGCCTTGATTTCAAGTCTTAGAGATCCTTAAAAGTTTATTGGTTGCTTGTTTTAATTGACAAGTCATTGGTAACGAAATAATCTTAAATGATCAGACCGCTCAACCGAATGAGGCAGGTGACCCGTCAATAGGCCTAGGAATCCTTTTAAAATAAAGGACTTAAGTAATGAGCGTCCGGTTACGTCGTATCAGTTGTTATATTCAACTTAGGCAACCCAGTACCCTTCATTGAAGTTTACATGAAAGTTTCAAAGTTCAATGTTTCATAGCTTTGCCAGTAGGCAGAGGTTTCAAAGTTCAGTGATTCATAGCTCTGCTAATAGGCAGAGGACTCCAAGTTCAATGTTTCATAGCTTTGCTAGTAGGCAAAGGTTTCAAAGTTCAGTGATTCATAGCTCTGCCAGTAGGCATAAACTTTAAAGTCCATATGTCCTATAGTTCCATCAACAGGCAGGAGAGTCAAAGTCATATGTTATGAAGCACCATCAACTGGTAGAAAAACAAGGTCAAATGAGACCGCCAGTTCATATGATGGTTTATAAAATGTTATACTTTTAATAAACAAGCATGTGAAGTTCAAAGGTCATATTGCTACAACATTAGTTTACTAATCACATGACATAGTTAAATGTTTCACTCTATGGTTATCATTCCATGTTTTATCAAAGAAATTCATTCTTACATATGACCTGTTACTGTATGGTGCAATGAAATCATCGGTTTAGTGATGGTATCGCATTGGACATGATGGTTGTTTTAGCATGGCTAATTCTAAAGTTTAAGCGGTTGGTACAAATACAATGTCTCTTGTGTTGTGGTTTGCACATATTGTAAGGTAGGTGAGTTCTTCAAATTGGAGAAATTACGAACGACTTTGTAAGTTATTATTGCACTTAATTTAAGTATTGTTTTGGAAGAGAGGGTTACCCACTGAGCAATAATTGCTCATTCCCATCTATCATTGTCCTCTTCCTAGGTCTCTGAAATAACAGGTAAAGGTCGGTACAAGTAAGCCGAGATGGAATTATTGCTGTCCTAGGAGCAAAGCTACATGCTTTATGTGTGAGCTACAAATTGCATTGTGATGTAATGGTTTGTTATTATGTAATTTAAGCCCTTGTGTGCCTGTGTTGGATATCATTTAGAGTCGCTCTATATGGCCATATGAGCCAAGTTATTTATAGTTGGGATGTAAACCCCAGTACTTCGTATGTGTGGTCTGTGGAGCTGTACTTTTTATTGTTTCTTTGTTTTAGTGTTAAACTGCATTGGTTGATATGCTCCGGGCGAGTGGCTCGTAGAGTTGTGAACTCCGATGGGCAGCCGTTGAGTTGGTTGGTTTTTATTGCTGCTTTTAATTGCATAGAATTTAATGTAAGGCTTTAAGCCTGAAAAATGGTCAGTTTTCAGGGGAAACTCTGTCCGTTTTGCCCCGAAATTTAAAGAGAAACGATAACACTCCTAGCCCTAGGGTTGGGGGGCGTTACAAATTGTTAATATTCATTTTGTTTTTTTTCCCTGAAGTAAGTCGATTTAGAGCATTTGAGCTCGTAAGGTGATTAGATTTTATGAGTAACTTAAGGATGTGTTTTTTGGACGATAGTTTAGTCGGTCCAATGCAAAAGCTATAGTTATTCTTTTGATCCTTTGCACCTAAAAATTTTGAAAGAATTTTACAGAAAATTATCTTGTGCCAATGAGGTTTTGAGCCAACAAAATCAGTTGATCTTCCTTCCCCTCCAACCGTGTGAAGCAAGAGAAGAACGAAAAAAAATTATGTTTTCCCTCTTTCTCTTTTCTTTTTCCATCTCTTCCCTCCTCCTACTAAAACCTAACCCTAGAGGATAATTTTTCCCAACCTAAATCAGCCACACCCTCCTAATCTTCCACCTCTCCCATGCCCAGTCTCTCTCTCTTATGACGAGTGTGTTGAGATCTTCAATGAGTTCATGAGGCACAAGAGAGCTACCCACTGCTTTAATGTTCGCCCAAAGATCTTCAAGAACTACTACACATTCAAGAAGAGAGGAGTATATAGTACTTTGGGTGTTTTCAAATCCAAGTATGGTAAAGGTCATGCAAGGTTGTTGTCACGGGATTTCAACCCCAAGGATTTGAGGGCAAATGCTCTTCAAGGGCAAGGGGTTGATGTGGAGCAAATACTGAGTTTGTGCCTACTTTCACTAGTAAGGGTCTTGAACCAAATTGGTCCAATGTTAACCCTAGGTCAAGGATTAGGTTCCTTTAGGTCAATATTGACTTGGGGCCCTTGAGAAGATCTAAGTATACTTAGGAAAGATGGTTGGGTAATTAATAGTTCTAAATAAGGAGTTCAACTTTCCAATCCTCCCCAAACCACCTCATTTTTAGTTTTATAGGTAAAATACTTTACCTCATTTCTAACTCAGTTGTACCTAGGCAAATATACTCCAATCTCTGCAAATTATACCTGTATGAAAGCTCTAGATGTCTATTTTCTAACAAGTCTTGAATCGCACTCAAACCCCAAGTGTTGAGAAAGTTATGGACTAAAAGCTGAGCAAGGGTTGCTCCACAATTGGAAAATGCATGATTCTAATTATGAGCTTAATTGAGGAGGTTACAGCTATAATTTTAGAGATTAATTAGCATAGGATGATTCTTCACACACACCCTAAATGGAGGAGTAGAGCATTCCCAAGGTTCTCTAGAAGATAGAGGAAAAATCCTAGAAAATACAACTGACTCTAATTGTAATTATCTTAAACATTTTGATTTATTTTTAGGAAATTTTGTAAGCCTCCTATTGGACCAATTGCCCCACTTATGTGCAACTAATTCTTCTCTAATTGGGTATTTATAGACCCAATTATCTCCATGAAAATTCAGACCTAATGAATGAAATGAGAGCTTAAAGCTTGGTGTTTTTTTCTAAAAATCTCAAAATCTTTATCTCTCCAAAAAGAATGGTGATTTGAGTTCATCCCTTTAATCTAATCATTGGTCCTAAGACTTTAGGAGGTTAGGGTTGGGTTGATTTAATCTAGGTGGTGTTTTAACCTTTAATGTATATATATCCTCGTTGATTTACCTCTTGGTTTGTATCTCAAGTATTGATCAAATTTCATTAGAAGAGCTTTTCTATTTGGGATCTCTCTCTCTCTCTCTCTCTCTCTCTCTCTCTCTCTCTCTCTCTCTCCCTCTCTTGGTTCATTCTTGGGAAGATTCACCTTCAACATGCTTTGGGCTCATCTTCAAAGATTTGTTACCTTTATTTGGTTCAATGAAATTCAACATGGATCACTTCAGCTAAAGCTAACATACGCAAAAAGTCTAGAGACTCCAAGTTTCAAATTTGGACATTGATAAAACAGCAACCTACTGACCAGGACAAAACCTAAGATGAACAATTCTCAAGCTTGCCTTTTGTTTTCCATCTCCTTCCTTAGACTACTCGTAATTATTCTAATTGTCAGGGTCTCATTTCCGATGACAAAAATACCAAGTTTTTTCCCTAATTCCAAAGCTTCTTTCGTAATTTCAGTAGGAGTAGGCGAATCTTGATTTGACTTGGAAATCTTGCTGCTACTTTTCTTACCCTTGTTGGAAGCTTTACATCTTTCACTTTTCTCATAGACTTAAAATCCATTGCAAGAGGACCACCAAAAGGGTGAAAGGAGTTATCAATCTCTTCATCTTCTTCCATAGAAGGTCCCTAAATTGGTTCATCGGGGGTGAACTTCCCAACATAAATCGAGTGACTTTGAGCGTTTTTTAAAGGTTGAGCAATTGTCTTGCTATTATCCGAGAGTTCCTCACACACATTTGTCTCCACATCGACATTAGCTATTTGTCAAGCTTTAAGTTCCTTGCCATTGGGGTAGCCAAAAAGAGCTTACTTATAAGGGAACAGTATATTTTGATTATGGTCGTTTTTTACTTTGGGAACCCACTTCCAAATAGAGTTCTTTTGTGAAGAAATGTATACCTTTTTCCCTCGAGGTGGCAAGTGCAAAAAGCTTGCATATGATTAGTACCAACAAATCTACCATTTATATGTTCAATGACTTTCAAATCCTCTTGAATGTCAGCAAATCTAATGAAATCATACTTTCTACCACTTTTTCTCCTCAATTTGTTCAAAGTAATGAGATTTTAGCTTACTTGTAAATCTTGTGATCACTTATATATGGGGAGACAATATTGTCATATGAGGCCAAAAACTTAGCGCACCAAAAAACAGAAAAAAAAAAAAGAGAGGGAAGCCTACTTGTTAGTTGAAAGTACAATCCGCCTATTAATTGCAGATGATCCAGAGCTAAATTTGCTGCCGACCCAATGGTCCATTTTCTCAAAAAGATTATGTAGATGCCAGGCCTGTATCAATTAACTCATGATGTAACAATACGTTGCTCATCACTATATAAGAATTTTTGCATTTCACAAACTTACCTACGCTTGCTTGACGAAATTGCAGTTTTGGATGATAAGGCACTAAAAGTTTAATAATATGTGTTAAATCTAAAATAAATTTAAATTAATTATATTTGTCAATCTATTTATTTAATTTATTTTATTTTAGTGAACTGGACCCAATCGACTACTAAGTTCTATCTCAAATGACTACCAAGTCAATAGTCTAGTCAACGGTTACAGTCTCCAAGATAACAACTAAGTGGCAAAACCTAGTAGGGGAGGAGATTCTTTCTCTATAAATAGAATAGCACTCCCTCCTATTTAGGGAGTCGAAAACTCATTCACTCCCGTAACTATTTTAAGCCTCAAACTCCCAAGCATATTTTCTCCAGAATAAGACAACAAGCACATCAAATGTGTGTTGTCGACTTTCGAAGATCAAATATTCTTCTTAAATGAGATTAAATCTCTTAGCCATTCTTTCAAGGAAAATACATTCAAATTCATTCGAAGAAAGTTAAATAAGTCAACTTGATCAAGATTGAAGTCAGACGGTCTTCTTTCAAATACAAAAATTGGAGATCAAATTAGAGGCATCATTTATTTGTTCATCTTATGACAAATATACAGACATTATATTTATATCTTCTGAAATTAATACAAATTAAATTTGTCTATATTTCTTATCTTACTGGTTTAGACTCAAAATTTTATAAAGGGTTTTTACCATTTCTTTTTTTATCAGTGAATGCTGCTTGTGGATAATTACCCGAGATTTGAGACAAGAACAATGTTATTTTATTAATGACCGGGAGTTTTGTTGGCACTGAACAAACTATGCCAACACTCCAAGACGGGAGTGGGGAAAATAAAATGATAAGAAGGGGAGGCTTGTAAGGATCAGAGATGTATGACATGGATTGAGAAATGAGAAAGTCTTTTGGGTGCTATTTGTCCAATCTTTGTGGATATTGATTATAGGGGTGTGCAATGGATTGGGTCAGCCCATTAACTAAATGGGTCAGGTCGGGTTTAACATATTTGTTAATGGGTCGGGTTGGGTTATGGGCGAAATAAATCTGACCCGCTCATGACCCGCGCTTTACCACCTAAGAAGTGTTTTGGTTGGTTAATTTTTCAACTAATGTCTTTGTAATTTTTCAATCAAATTAAACTAGTTCAAATTCAAAGTTAGAAAATACACAAACAAGTTAATAAACAGATTGGGTTAGGTCGGCCCATGGTGACTCACTTTGGGCCTGTTTAAAAATGGACAAACTTGCACCCAAAAAAAAAATGGTGTATAATAATTGTTGTTATGTACAAAGTTTTGGTAATGAGTTTGACTAATTGAAATATGTAAACTAGTGTCAATTAGGTTGAAAAAAAATTATGGATCACTAAACAGGCTATTAATGGGCTAACCCAGTCCAGCCTGTAATATGCCTTAATGGGCTGACCCACTATTGGCCCAATTCATCATTGACCTGGCTCTTTATTAGCGCTATTTCAAACGGGTCAAACAATTAATCCAATAGGTACTCGGTCCGTTACCCACTGTTAATATTGAATATTAGCTATCAAGAATCTTTGTGGATATTGAAGGTTATTAATCGAATTTTTTTTCCATTAGTATAGGGGTTATCTGAAATTATATTTTTCAGACAATTTAAATTTTAAAATGAATACACGCAAGTTAAATTTCATTGTTTGTATTATTTGAGGGGTAAAATATTGTAGAATTTTCTAAAATATGCAATCTCAAATGATGCATACATTGAAAAAAAGTAGTCCTATAAATAAGACTCTTAGAAGTGACCCCTCGAAGTTGAAAATGAGTTAGTAATTTTCTTTACCTCAAAAGTTGGATGAATAGCATCTAAATATATAATTAAAAAAGGTGATAAAAAAATTCAAATTTCCCAAATAATAATCATTCCTCCTTTGGTTAGAAGATGAGTGGAATGCCAAGTACAGCATATTCTTGCAAAAGGAACAACTTATCATAGGAAAGAGAGTACCAACAAAGGGAGGAAAACAAATGGTGTAGGAAGGCAAAAAAAATTTTTTAAAAAAAACAAAGTCGTACCACTCCAGTTTGATTTGGTCAGTTCCTCTCGCGAACTAACGCTGTCTTTCGAGATGGGAGGTTTGCTCACTCGACCTTTTCAAATCAGTAGGGCAGGGCGTATTCTTTTTGTTGAAAAATATTGGTTGATAAATAAGTGAATTTAGTTGGAATTGATAGAAGTGAATTAAAGTATGTATTTTTTATTGAAATTAATTCAAGTGGGTTGAATTTTTTTGTTATAATAAATAGAAGTTGGTTAAAATAGTAGGAAGTTAATTGAAGTAAGCTGAAGTGAGTATTGTTTTATTGAAGTTCATAAGTGGATTAAAGTATGTTAATGTGGGTTGAAGTTGGTTAAGATTAATTGAAGTTGACAAAATCATGTATGTTGTTTGATCATCGCATTAAAACGCAGTCAACAGGGAACTAGTTTTACAGTATTATTATTATTATTATTATTATTATTATTATTATTATTTGGGGGGGGGGGGTGCGCAACATGCACTACTGCTACTATTATTAGTATTATAATGACAAGTGTGCTTACCATCCATGTTAGTTTCTATTCAAATTAAAATCCATGTTAGTAGTATTATTATTACTATCCATGTTAGTTTCTATTCAAATTAAAATTCTTATTTCTATCATTTTAATAGTTGATTTATCAAAAAGATCAAGTTTACCAAAGTGGATTGAAACAATAAAAATTCTACCTATAATTGCTCGCACAAATGTTTTTGTTGTTCTTTAATTACACAGTGCTTCGATCCTATTTGACAAAGTGAGTTGTTTATGCAGCAAATTGTTATTTTTTAGATAGCAGATGACTATGTTAATTTAGCTGTTAGCTAATATGTAGATAAGCAATTGAAGAAAATATTTTTAGTAAATTTAGTTGTTGGACTACCCACCTAATATAGATTAACATAAGAAGATATGGATAATTTACCAAAAATAAAATTAATAAACAATATTTTTTAAACCAAAAAAATATAGCACTATACCTTTAAAGACCAAAAGCTAATTTATTTGCTTTTCAAAGAACACTATTAGAAACACTGAATGGTATTTGGAATGACTTATCAAAACACTAGGTCATCGAGTACTTAATATTTAATTAATTAGTCTTTTGACCTAGTTACAACAATAGCCGTTAGACCGTTACTCCAAGTGCGTATGACATTTTATGTAAAATGTCTGTCACAAAGGCCAACATTAAACATTTACGCTTTTAAATGAATATTAAATGACAAAATATAATGCATACAAAAAATATATCGTCGAGTGTGCATGAAATAGAATTATCACAAATACCTATTAAATAAATGAAAATGGGATGGATCTGGTTGATCCCACAAAAATATAGCCAAGTGTGGCATGAAATAGAATTATCACAAATACCTTAAAAAAGATGAAAGAATGGCAAAAAATTCTAGTATTGCTGAGGACATTGGTGACGATTATATCAACGGCAATAGCTGAATCATCACTAGTCAATTCATTAATAAACCAAATACTAGGAACGATCGAGACTGATTTGATTCCTATCCCCAAAACTGTGCACACTTTGGCTTTAAACTGTTCACATCACAAGCAATTTCCCCTATTTTAAAAATCTAACGCAAATTTAAATAGCTTTACCTCACTTTTTTGGGGGGCTCTTCATCCTCGAATCAAATTTACTTGTTTTGAGAAATAAAGACCTTGCACAATAAGTTTCATTTACAAAGTCTAAATTTGAGATTTTACTTAAAGAAAAAGAAGTGCTTAATGTGTACTATATTTAAGATTAAAATTTAAGTTGGCTGCTTTTAAAATTTTAAATAACAAATAGACCAAATATCTAACAATTTAGTTGTGATATTAGAGCCCAAAAATGAGATTCTAAAATATAATAAACATTTTCCACGCAATTTCTCCCCTAAAAGCATAAAGCCACCAAAAAGAAAGTACATTTGCTGTATTTTACATATCGGCCTACCAGCTCCCTAAACAAAAATGAGCTCAAAATTTGAGTCAATCACCAAAAGATATGGTACAAAACACAAAACAAAACAACTTTGCAGAACCTTCTCAATGCTAAGAAGGAATTTGGAAAAAAGTTTTAAAACGATGGTGAAATTTACACCTATTTCCGAAGAATTGAACAAAAACTTGGTCGAATTTGTGGGGAAAGCAAAGTGGAATTGATGCCTACCCAGATGCGGGTAACACCAAGTTCTCCTTCCTTCTTCTTCTTTTGGGTTCAATCTTCGACCGATTCGAGGAAGAATCAAAGAAAGAAATAACGGTACAAAGAGTTTTATCAAAGATCATACGCTTCACTAGCTTCCTCTCTCTTGGGATTACACCTTGTCAATCAGTCAAATTCTGGAAGAGAAATCATCACTGTTTGATTCATGTGTTTTCCTTATATATACATAAATGGAACAATCCACTAAATCTCCTACTTTCCTGTGCAAGTTTCTATGAGCATGGAAATAGAATAATGGAAAATATACATATGCCAGACATAGTACCTATTACATATGTCAAAGATAATGTCTATATTCCAATACCTTCCCTGAAGTTGGTGCATGTAGATCATAGATGCCCAAATTGCGAAGGAGATACTCAAACTGAGAGCGTCCCAACACCTTAGTGAAAATATCCGCAAGTTGTTCATGAGTAGGGACAAAAACTGTACGGATAATGCCTTTGACCAATTCATCATGAACAAAATCACAACCAACCTCGACATGCTTGGTCCGTTCGTGAAAAACCGAATTCCGTGCAATGTGCAAAGCCGCTTGACTATCATAATATAACTGCATAGGTTGCTGATGCTCTACTCCAATAGAGGACAAAATCTCCTTTAGCCATTTAAGTTCATGAGTCGTCACATCCATAGATCAATATTCTGCTTGAGCCGAGGAATGGGACATAGTGTGTTGTTTCTTAGTTTTCCAAGATATAGGAGAACTCCCAGGACAGACAAACCAGCTAAAAAGAGATTGATGTCTCAAAGGACAATCTGCCCAATCAAAATCACACCAACGCTTAAAGCTGGAGATCACAATCACGTCGAAGAAGTATCTCTTGCCCTAGATTACCTTTCAAATACCAAACCACCCTCAATGCCGCATCCCAATGCGCCTCCTTCGGTTGTTGCATGAACTAAGAGAATACATGAACACAATATGATAACTCTGGACGGATAAAGCAAAGATATATGAAACGACCCACAAGTCTGCGGTTTTGCTCCGGATCATCAAGAACCTGTCCATCGACCAAAGCAAACCAATGTTGTTCCAAAGGAATATTGGCAGGTTTGGAGCCAAGCAACCCCGCCTGTGAAAGAATATCAAAGGTGTATTTTCGCTGATGCAAAAATATTCCATCAGGATTTCTAGCGACCTCAATACCCAAGAAATACTTCAAAACTCCCAAATCCTTCATGTGAAAAAACTCACTAAGATAGGACTTGAACTGCACAATAGCCTCATGGTCATTTCCAAAGATAATCAAATCATCGACATAAACCAGGACATTGAGCCGAATATAGTCGGTTTGTAAAGTGAACAATGAATAATTCGAATATGATTGCTGAAATTCGCACCCCTTCAATGCCATTGTGAGCTTAGCAAACCAACAGTCTGGTGCCTATTTCAACCTGTACAAATATTTTTGAAGATGAGAAACTTTCTTCGAGCTTGATACTTAAAATCCTGGTGGCATTTTCATGTAGACTTCCTCTTGAACTTCTCCGCGCAAAAAGGTATTCTGGACATCCATCTGATGCAATTCCCACTATTTGGCAGCTGCTACTGCTAGAACTACCCTAGCAGTGTCCATTTTTGCCACGGGTGCAAAGGTTTCTATAAAGTGAATACCTTCTACCTAATGATTACCAAGGATTGCCAATGGTACTTTGTAACACTCCACAGTACCATCAGAATTATATTTAATTTAAAAAATCTATTTGCATAAGAGTGCCTTCTTATCCGGTAGCATATCAGAAAACATCCCAAGTCTCATTATTCTCGAGCTCCTGAATTTCTTGTTGCATAGCATCCCTCCATTTCGGATCCTAGAGGGCTTTTGAAAATCTAGTAGGCTCATGAACTGAAGTAATAGCTGCAAGAAAACTTATGTGTCGCACAGAAAATTGGTGACAACTTACATAGTGTGCGATAGGATAAGGCATACCTGGAAGACGCTGTGATGTGGTTAAACGAATAGATGGACTCAACTTTCGAGTGGTATGTGCAACATAGTCGCGTAAACGAACTGAAGGCTCCTTTTTCCGATGCCCTCGACCCAATATATCATCATGAGATGGAATTTGTACTGTATTATGGGTTTCCACGTCATGCCCAACCCCTTCTATTGCAGCCGGCCCATTGCTTGCATCTCCAGACAGCCCATCATGTTCTTCTCCATGCGCCCCAGTGCCTTGGTTCTCAGACTCCCCATAAACTCCTAACAGGGCTCTTTCTTGTTGGGCTTCACTGGCCCTTTCCGCAAGAGGTGCCCCAGAGACCTGCTTAGAGACTCACAATTCTGCTTCTTTCTGTTAGGCATCACCGGCTCACTCCACAAGCGGCAAGCATGGAGCATTGTTTTCAATTCCATCCACACTGCCTCCCTCTCTTCCAAGTGTCCATGGCATCTATCTAGTGTGCATCAAGCCAATGTGAGGCACCGTCTATAACTTACCAACCTCAGCAAATGGAAACTCATTTTCATAGAACACAACATCTCTCGAAACAAAGAACTGTTGGGTCTTCAAAATGTACAATCTCTACCCCTTTTTCGTAGAAGGATACCCAACAAACATGCATTTTCGACTTCTACTCGTGAATTTGTCTCGTAGGGTCCTCTAATTACGAGCATAGCATAAAGACCCAAACACTCTAAGATGCTCATATGAAGGTGGATGCCCATGAAGAATTTCGTAGGGAGTCTTGCCGCCTAAAATCATATAGGGAGTCTGGTATATTAAATATCCCGCAGTTAAAACACATTCACCCCAAAAATCAATTGGAAGATTACCTTAAAATCTCAAAGCCCAAGCTACATTCATAACATGCTGATACTTCCATTCTACCTGCCCATTTTGTTGAGGTCTTCCAGTACAAGAAGTATGAAAAATTATCCCATGCTCTAAGAAATAATTTTTTATGCAAACAAATTCCGCACCGTTATCACTTCTGATAATTTTAACTTGCTTATTAAATTGTCTATCAATCATAGCAAAAAAATTCTTCAAAGTCTGAGAAACTTCCTTCTTATCCACTAACAAAATAGCCCAAGTTGCACAAGAAATATCATCGACAATCATCAAGAAGAAATAGGCACCACAAGATGAAACGGTTCGATAAGGATGCCACAAATCACAATGAATTAATTCAAATAAATCAGAGGCTTTATTGTCACTAAGTGGAAAGCTGCCTCTAGTTTGCTTTACTCGACGACAAATATCACAATGCTTATTCAAAGTATCACTACCTTTCCTAATGTCTACTGCAAGAACTAACTTGGTAAAATTGAGCGAAGGATGACCCAATCGTGCGAGCCACAACTCCAGCGAGGCCATCCTAGTTGCTTAGTGAGCCTTGACGCGTGGCTTACTGCGAAAGTAGTAAAGTCCATCTTTACGTTCACCCACACCAATTAGCATGTTCGAAGTGCGGTCCTGTAAAGCACACAAATCTTTGGAGAAAGCCGCTACACAATCAGTTTCATCAACAATTTGTGACATAGAAATTACATTACAAGATAACCCTGGCACATAAAGAACATTTGATAAAATGAAATTTTCATCAAGCTCGATAGAGCCCTCATTAGTAGTAAGTACACGACTTCCATTCGGCAAACCCACTGGACAAGTTAAGATTTTTTTTTTTCAAGTCATTCAAGATGTCCAGGCTTCTCGTCATATGGTTCAATGCTCATGTATCAATAATCCAAGAAGCATTCTTGATCTTACCAGTCAATTTTTCCATAGAATTAGGTTTATGCAAGTTTACTAACTCAACAAAGGATGCCCACAGTTTAGGATTAAGATCAAGCAGCCCCTGTTTCTCGCTGTTCATGCCCGAGTTAGCCCTTACCGTGGCCTAAGCAACATTCGCCTGGTGAGTTCCACCTCTTCCTCGTCCCCCAGTCACGCCTCCTCTGCCTCACCTAGCAGGCTTTACATCATGAGGCCAATCACCCTACCAATCTGGGTAACCCACAAGCTGAAAGCAGTCAAACGCTTCATGGCCTGAAGTTTACTGTGTGTGCCAGTCAGTGTCTTGTTTTGTATCTCACCTCGTCCCTTTGGCTTGAGGCTAGTTTGTGCTACTAGCGCCATTAATTGGCTATGATCATCTTTAGCCTGAGCCATGATTTTGACTCATTCTTCTTGAACCAAAGTTGAATAAACTCGATTCAACGATGGCAGAGGTTTGGTTGCCAGTAGATTGGGCCATACCGTCCCATACAAATTTCCATCAAGTCCCATAAGGAATTGATGAACTTGCTCTTCCTCCTGCTTTTTGGCCATGTTTGGACCAATGTTACACGTACATCTACCACAGCCACAAATTGAAAACGGATCATAATAAGTCAGTTCATCCCGTAGTAGCTTCAGTTTGCCATAGTAAGCAACAATTGAAAGTCCCTTCTGCTTACAATCTGCCAGTTCTGCTTTCAATTGCTGAATTCGGGGTCTGTTTGCGATTGAAAAGTGATCCTTGATATCTTGCCACAAATCAACCGTGTTCTCTACATACGATACTGTTGAGCGTAAACTTGGGTCAATGGTGTTTAAAATCCATGAGACAAGCATGGATTGCACCGTCCACCACTCCTCTGATTCAAGAGAAGCATCATCGGGTCGGGTAATCTTCCACGCAAGGAATCCCCATTTCCGTCTGGCTCTCAGTGAGGTTCGTATAGGCTCACCCATTCCTCATAATTGTCACCTTTCAATTGAACTTGAGTGATAATGTTCCCAAGATTGTCATTCAAGTTCAATTCAGATCATATGATGATGGTGTTTCTTCGTGATTTCAAGTTTCGGTATGTTGAGAAATAGGGTACTTGTTCCACCATAATTTCATAATCATCCCCCTTCATCATTATCTTCTTCATCTTTTCCTCCATTTTTTTCTCTCCTCTCTATTTCACAGAAAGCCAGGTTATCTCTTTCTCTTTCTTCTCTCTCGTCGATTTTGGATAGAGTTCTGGAAAATTAGTGCAAGCAAGTTTGAGATTGTTTGTAAGTGCCCAAATACGAGTGGAGGAGAAGGTGGCCAAATAGAGCCGACAACCCATCAGAAAAAGGGCAAAAAAAGGAGAAAGGAAAAAGGGAATGAAAAGGGTAAAGGGATTCCCCCCCCCCCCCCAAGGCTTGGAGGCCACGGAATAATCATATGCTTAGAAAATGGTTTTATTCTTGAGGTGGAGGCAAGGTTACCAAAACCAGACCGAACCAGCCAGTTCAACTGGGAACTAAACAACAGTGCGGTTCAATCATTGGCAATAAACGATTGTCGTACTGAACTGGTCAAGACGCGGTTAAACCGCCGATTTTCATGGTAGGACTAGGTTCTTGGACCAGTTCACGACCTTCTCCTTTTTTTTTTTTTGGTACCATTGAAAAATTACAATGTGTTGTGAAGTAAGCTTCAAACCCCTAACCCTCTGCTTAGTTCAAAGTTCTTCTTGGATTTCCTACCAAGTGAGCAACACAACTTTTGTGCTAAATGTTCACTTGTAAATTTATATCTATTTGTTATTCATTTAAATTTTCCTCCCAATCCATTGAATCCTTTTATTAATTGACTATATATTGACAATCCAAAAAAATATCTTGTCCACTTCATCATCAATTCTTGATCACATTAAATAATTTTATTTTTGTCACTCACAAGAAAATTCATAAAAAGCTTTGGAATTTAATAAATTTGCTACTCGTTTATTACTAAAACATTCTAATTTAAAAATTCATGATAGTACTTATTAGAAGCCTAATCCATGAAGATCCAATATGCCAAAAGCACCTAAAGCTTGACCTGATTGAACTCGACACTAGTTTACCAAATCGATCATTGGCTTCAGCTTTGCCAGAAACTAAGGAATGCACCAATTCTTTAGATCATTTGCATAAAGATTCACTAAAATGCCTCTTTATTCCAGCTACAAGTTATTATAGTACCCGTAAATTCTACGCTTAACTCTAATTTTTTTGCTAATATTCCTATACTCTTATTACTAGCCAGAGCTTAGCCAGGCTCTCAACGGTGGCTATCCTTCATATCCTCATTTGATATGCTATGTAACAAAGTTGAATCTCTAGTTGTCCAATGTCAAGGTTTTCATGCTTTGCATACATAACAACATGACAATCCTTTGTATGATTAATTAAACGTCAAAGTAGTCAGACAACCCTATAGTCTAAGAGTTATGTATCAACATTGCCTAATGTGTAATCAACTAATGATCAATCATTATACATATCACCCACCGAAATATCTCCATGGTTTCTATAATAACCCAACCCTATATCATGTTTATTTATTTAATGAAGTCATGTTATTAATTTTTCACGTTTACTTACCTCATTTAACCATCATGGTTGTAAAATTTTATTTTGAGCCTCATTTTGCAATTCGAGTTTCATTTATTATAACAATTTCTGATGAATTGATATTAGGCCCCAATAAATATGATTAGATGACAAATTATTTTTCATAATGTCGCAAAAATTTAATTCTCAACCATGCAAAAATTTGGGCTCAAATTTATTAAATTCGGCCCAATTCATTTGGGCCCGATTTGCGGCCCAATTCATTTTGGGTTCAATTTTGGCTCGAAATTTTTGGTGTACTTAAATTAAGTTAATCACCATCATTTGTACAAAATTATAATTAGCAAAAAGCTATTTTTGGTGCCTAAATATCAGCCAAGCTATTGAGATAAGTTCAAAAGAAAGAAAGAAAATCATGCTAGTCTAGCCACACATTCTTTCTACTTCTTCTTCTCCTTTCTTCCCCCACCTCATGTTGTTGTTGCTGTGTGGCTAAGTTCTGGTGGATGCCGCCACATTCTGCCACCAGCCTGAGCCACCTCCGCCCACCAGTCCCCACCCCCAACACCACCAACCCCAACTTGTACCACCACTAAACACCACCTCCATCTTCTTATATTCAAACTTGAAATGAGGGAAACTCTATGTAACACCCCAAGTGTTGCTTAAAAGGATCGAAGTGACTACTTATATCATCATAGGTGCACCTTTCTTTTCGTAAAGCCCACTCTTAAGAACTCCACAGTTAAGCGTGCTTGCTGGGAAGCAATCTTGGAATGGGCGACCTCCGAGGAAGTTTCCCAGACTACGTGTGAGCGAGGACGAAGCACGTCGGAAAGGCTTGTAGTGATTTGTGGGGCTAGTCGACGATCCTTGAAGCCGTTATTGGTAACACCTGCGACCAAGAGGGGTCGGGGCATTACAGATAGTATCAGAGTCGATCCGCGACCGTGAGTTGTGCTAGTGGATGGTGAGCCCATGGGCAGTCACCTAGCGGGGCAAAGATGCTGGGTGTGGACCGCTGGTCAAGAGCACTCGTAAGTCAGTCGGTTAGTGAGGCACAACGAGGACATTGTGCTCTTCAAGTGGGGGTGATTGTAACACCCCAAGTGTGGCTTAAAAGGATCGAAGTGACTACTTATATCACCAAAGGTGCACCTTTCTTTTCGGGAAGCCCACTCGTAAGAACTAGGGGTGTGCAAAACCGGTTAACCAGAGTTTCGGTTAACCGAAAATCGGTTAACAGGCTTTTCGGTTCGAAAAAATTCCGAACTGTAACCGAACCAAAAATTTTGGTTAACCGTTTTTCGGTTAACCGAAAATTTCGGTTAGTCCAAAACCCGAACCGTAACCGAACCGAAAATTTCGGTTAACCGGTTTTTCGGTTCGGTTAACCGATTTTTCGGTTCAGTTACCGGTTAACCGTTTACAAATAATAAAAAAACTTATACTTTCTTACCTAAATTTGTCATTCTTTTATGTTTAAATTCTTTTTATAAAAATTACACTTTCGTTACCATTTATAAATAATAAAAAAGTGCACTTTCTTACCAAAATTTTTTATTTTTTATGTATAATTTTTTTTAAAAATAAAATTATTTTCGGTTCGGTTCACCGCTGGTTAACCGAATTTTCAAATAATCCGAACCGTAACCGAACCGAAAACCAAGAAAAAAATTCGGTTCGGTGACTTTTTGAAAAATTTGTTCGGTAACCTGTTTTTCGGTTCGGTTTTCTCGACTTTTAGGTTCAGTTTCAGGTTTCGGATTTTTTTCTACACCCCTATTAAGAACTCCACAGTTAAGCGTGCTTGCTGAGAAGCAATCTTGGGATGGGTAACCTCCTGGGAAGTTTCCCAGGCTGCGTGTGAGCGAGGACGAAGCATATCGGAAAGGCTTGTGGTGATTTGTGGGGCTAGTCGACGATCCTTGAAGCCGTTATTGGTTAGACTTGCGACCGAGAGGGGTAAGGGCATTACACTCTAACTCCACCTTGATTCATTTTTTCGTTTTTGTGATTATTTTAGTTATGATTTATGTTCTTATGATCAAAATAAATGCTAGCATGCAAATTTTATTATTGTTGGAGATGTTGGATATTGTGGTGTTGCGTTTGAACTTGATCAAGGGGGTTTGCATCAAGAAGGTGTGAGCTCGAGTTGTTTATCTAATTGTTGTGATCTTGGAATGAAAAATGAATTTAAAGATTGTGAGTGATCTTATTAAATTTATTATGGTGGTTAGATGTAAGTTTGTGTTGGACATAATCTAGGGATTCAAAATCATGCATGATTAAGGTGAATTTTTGAATCAAGCATATTATTTGTGTATAATTGGATAAAGAAATGAATCTTGGATGTGTTGTTTAACTTGGGAAATCACTTGAGGTGATCTTGTATAAAGGGGTGGATTATGGAAATTTTAACAATTAATTATAAAAGGTCATTTTGCCCATCCATACGAATAGTAACCTTATGGATGTGTTTTGAGTGATTTTGAAAAAGAGAAGAAATAAAAATTTGATGTAGATGATTATGGAGTAAATTTGAGCAATTTGGCTTTTTAAGGTGATGATAAGGAGCAAGGCTTTGTTAAGTGATTTTAAGGAGTGATTTTAGATGGGGAATAATGTGAAAAGTATGGGGAATTATGTGAAAAGTATGGGGAAAACAAGAACAGTAGGGCTGTGAACAGACCTAAAACAGGGGTCACTTTGCGATTAAACTGGTACTGTTTGGCCCAATGAAAAATTATGATTTTTGGTGGATAGGGAGATCCATGAGTTTTCTTTCAAATTCCTACTGAATCACTTCATTCTGAGTTGTTTGAAAAAAGTTATGGCCATTTTGCTAAGATTGCGCGGGACAAATTCGAGGTGTGTACAGTTGTGTTTCAGATCAATTTTAGGGGCCGTGTTGTGGTAATTGGGTTAGGCACTATTAATGAAAGTGTTGTAGGACCTCCTAAGCTTTTTATATTGGGGTTTTATAGCTAAATTGGAGTTCGGGGGTGAAAGATATGGATTTTCTAAAGTAGACCTTCGAATGGTAATATAAGGGAAGAAAGAAATCATGGCATTTAGAAATATTATCCGAAGTCTCTACATAATTATGGATATTGCAAAAAAATTACAAACTTTTGTGAGTTCAAAAACTTTCATTTTGTATGGAAGCTTACTTGGGTTGGAAAAACAGAGTTAAATAGGTTGGAAAAACCGAGTTAAATGGGCATGGAAATGAACTTGGAGAAATGAAGAGGTTAATGACACAAGCTAAGGTTATATGAGCAATCCTGAACATCACAAAAACCCTCTTGGCATTAAACCTTCTATTGGTCATTTCAGAAACATCAAAAACCCATATTTCATTTATAATCATTAAAGTCTTTTCATTATCATCTCAATTATTTCATTTTATTCTATTTTGCTCCAACTTGTTTCACTTCGAGTGCAATGACCCGAACTTATTTGGTTTTTAAATCATTTTAGTGTAACTTATCTTATACTCCCTCCGTCCCAATTTAATTGCTGGGGTTGACAAAACACAGATCTTAAGAAATCAGTCAATAAGATATGAAATTCTCGATAATACCCCTTAGCTAAAGAAATAGATTTATTTAAAAAATAGAGTACATTAAAAAAAAGTGACTTTAATGGTATAGCCTTTGTAATTTGGTAAAAGGAAATTTTACTTCTAAGTGATGATTTTTATAAAGCTCATGGGACTTATGAAGAGGAGTGTTGCGAAATCTGTGCCATACATTCATTATTGATGCTATAGTGGTCAAATTCTTATAGCTTAAATTCAATAAATTATTTTTAATTATAAAAGGGCAATTAAGGAAAAGCACACTAATTTTACGTATATTTTAGGAAAAAACCACACAGTTTTAGTATTTATAAACCCCAAGTGCAAGGTATATCGTTGAGTACTTGGGATGTCGTCCACAGGGAGTTGTGTTTCCAACTACCGAGACTAACTAAAGCGTCTCAATCTAGGCCAGAGAGAGAGTGAAGGAAGAAGGACTAAACCACTAAAACAAATAAACAAAAAGGGACTTGGGTTTATTTTTTCACCAAGTGATGAACCAATTAATCAAGACGAGTCCTAACCTACCCAAACCACACTGAGAACAAGAGATGATCGGTTGAACCTACAAAGACCACCCAAGCCCTCTCTCAAGGGTCATGAGCTAGTCTAATTAGCCTAACCACCTATTTTCATGGGGTTAGCCTAATTAAACCACAAAACTAGCAACCCCAGACGTAGCTCGATTCGGATACTATTTTCATGTCCCGAACTCGGCTATTCCCTCTCCCACACTAGCTAATTGACCTCACCTCTCAGCATAAGTCAATCGCCCAAAAATATGGATGAAAGCTCTCTCAAGCATTTCATCGAACACTTGGCGGGTGTGAGGAAAAACTCTAGGTTCTAAGCATAGATTGGGTATGGTTAGGCCAAATACAAGACTAATTAGCCATTAAGAGACTAATCACAATCCAAGCCAACAGAATCTACCTACTAAACATCACAAACACATCAAAACCTAAACTAACAACTAAGAACATAAACTTGAAGAACACAACAAGGGAAAGAGGCATGAAACTAAACTAATTCTAGAATCGAACATGAATTAAACATAACATCTAAATGATTGAATCAAATCAAAACCAAGCATATGAACTAAATTAACAAAAATCTAAAACAAGAACGAAACAAGAAATAGAGAGAAAGAGAAGAAGAAGACTCATGAATTGAAGCGAAGAACTTGAAATCCAAGTGCTTGAATCCAAAATTAATCAAATACAATCCTAATCTAATCTCCTCAATGGAGTTTTTATTGGCTAAAACCTAAACTAAACTATCTTAGAAATCGCCAGAGAGAAGCCCCAAGCGAACCCCGAACCACCCTCGCAAAAACGCCCGAAGAAGGGTTAAATAGAAAAACCCGAGCGAACGGCGAATGGGGGGAGCACGACCGTGCCTATGTGGCACAGCCCCACCGTGCCACGTGGCACGGTGTGGGCGTGCCACATTGCTGGCCGGTTCTGCCGGTTGGCTCCCGTTTTTCCGACTTTTTGCCTGTTTTGACCCTTTTTCGCCCGTTTTCGCGGTAATTGCTTGGTTCAACTTATTATCTGCAAGAATAGACAAAACAAGTAAAAATGTCAAAGAATACTGAATAAAACAAGAAAAACTCTAAAGATTACGTTATTATACGAGCTAAGATTATGCGAAAAAGGCATGTAAAAGGCGAAAAATTATCGCCTAACAATAGAAACTATGCAAATATTTTGGGACAACTAAAAAAGGAATAACAAGAAATTAAATTGGGACGGAGGGAGTATTAAATTGTTTGAATCATGGATGCCCTTTTTTTATTAATCAATTTCCATGAAGTTACAAATTATGGGAGCAAAAGTTGATTACTAAATTTGCCTATAACTACATTTTTTAAGCAGAAACGGGGTCTAGTCTATCGTTTCCCATTGTGAATAAGTCTTATCAAGTGACATTGCATTTTAAAGACTTCAGGTACGTTCATTGCCTGTATCTTTAGAAATCAACATGTATTTATCAAAATATAATGTTTTAGTTGGTGCATCAATGAATCAATTTAAATCATTTATTTTTCACATAATTAATGACTCTGTCAGTTATCAATTACAGGGCATTGCCCTTTAGTTACCCGCGCGGCTTCAGGCCAGGTCCCCGATCGGCTTGGCAGGTGTATACCTATCCATAGATCGTAATAGTTACAAGAGGCTCACTTTCAGATAATAATCAGCAGTGTAGTTTTACATTTTTCTCAGTCACTATTTTAACTTAAAATGAATTGTAAAGTGGGTCCAACAAATGTTGCAAGGTTATTTTACAATACAGTAATGTATGTACTAAGCTTCGGTTCACCATTCGAAATGTTTTCCTTTTTTGTTTTAGGCATGCACAGGAGTTGCTTTATTCTACCAAGCCAGTTGAAAAATTCGAGGCTCCAAGGACATCTGGACAGGTTCATAGTGGTGGCTATTCGTATTATATAGAGACCATTATATAAGCACTTCAACAGATAGTGATGTAAGCTAGATGTAAGTTAGTAGTCATTACTTGTATATGATTTGATGAAGTTTGAAGATGTATATAAGTGACCCATGTTATATCCAGTCATGGTGTATAGAGTCTGGTCCCTCGGGACGGTGGTAACACCCTATTAATTGGGTTTATCAGTTGTAATAGAGATTATAGAGATGAACAGTGACACAGGTACAGTGGAGGCGTTACAATTTTGGAATCAGAGTAGAGTTATGAGTTTGTTTAATGGGGTTATGAACTATGAAGAGTTGGGATGGAAGGTTGATAAGATGGGTCAGTGAGAGCTACTATAGCATGGTTAGAGATTTGAGATCACGAAAATGGATGTTTACCCCTTCCATGTTCATCTTTTACGTTTGTATGGTCGATAGATCCTTCTGCAGTGCACAGGATGTTGCGTATTGCTATGACCACCCATGTTTCTTTACCACATGTTAGCATGGTAGTCCACTTGTATGACCTCTATTATGAGTTTCATAGCCACAGTTGTGGTCCATATCTCTATAGACAGTTGCCATCGGTACCTAAAGTTGCCCTTTGGAGTTCGTTATTATCGTTATAGAGTTCATAGCCCTAACAGGCACATTTCAATAAGGTTTATCCAGATCGTGATAATTTATAAGGAATTCTCCTAAGATATATAAGCATGCTTAACATTGGGGTATCATACGATGCAAGAGACGAACCCTTGTGTACAATCCTGGTTTGACTGTTCCAGTATTGGATTGTGTGTACCTTCCCTGGACGAAGGAAGGATTTGATGAGGGCTACATTAGGATAGGGAGTTCAGCGAACTAGACCTTACCATAGAGAATATGTATGAGCACTTGGGCATGGGTTACCAAGCTAACAGGAGTGGAAGACTCCATGTTATTACGTTTTAGCAAGCATATCAATGATTCCATGGAATCAATGTAGAGAGCATAGCAACATTACAAGGAAACAAGGTGGGAAGTAAATGAGATACTAAGGAGGTGGAACCATTCGAGTATTAAGAGCACTGGAGGTAACTTCTAGAGTATTCATTTTAACAAGAGTTTCCATGGGGGCATGTAGAATGTAAGGGAAATAACCTGAAGAAGTGATATGCATGTACACCTGTTACGTGCACTCTGCTAGTATGCACATCATACTCTTAAGGGATTTTCAGAGATGTAGTACGTTCTTTAGTTATGAGTAATTCAATGACCCAGTATTGGGTGATGTAGAGAATCGGAGAAGTATGGCAGGCCATATCTTATATTACTTGAATCTTGTATCCTTAACCATGCTTACTTACTAGCTTTCGCTATAGCATTCTCCATAAGAGATAGTGATACAGAGACCATTTGGAGAAAATATGGGATTAGATTGCTCAATTCATAAAATTATAAGTTTAGCTCAACTCATGACGTGGCAGCAGAGTTACAGAGCAAGTGGATCACATGAGGTTCTAGTTTAGCCCAACACTTGGGTAATTTTTCTTATAAGCAACTCAAACCAAACAACCATGATCATTTACCTCACTGGTTATATAGTGGAGCCTATAATGGTCCGCAGTGTGCGTGCCTGTGTAATTTAGAAGAATATTTTATCTTCCCTGCTCACAGTTCAGTCATTGTTGTGTTCATATTTCACTGTCACATACTCTAACTCTTTGTTCATATTCACTTAGTGTTTGTAAAGCCTCCTATCTTATGACATCAATAGAATTCAACTTAGTTAAAGATTTAAGGGTCATTGTGAGCTATAAGGTGTTTATGAGCTATGCTGGACTAGTTGAATAAGTTGTTGGCTATAAGTTAATATGTATGGATGCATGTTTTCATTTATTTAGGAGTTGTATTAAATGTTCATTTCTCTCATATGTTCAAATCTTGCAATTGTGTACTCCAGGTGTGTAAACCATTGAGTTATGAACTCCGGCATGTGGCCGTTGAGCTATTGAAATGTTTCTTTCCATTTCAAGTAACTATTGTAAGTCAGTTATAGGCGGAACTCTGTTCGTTTTGTCCTAGGATTTAAGGTTTCACTAAGGCATATTAGCATATTTGATGTCGAATATGGTGACGTTTAAAACTCAATGTGGTAATACCTTTTGCACATTCCTAAGAGATTATTACATTGGCAAGGTACATATACCCCTCTAGATAGGGAAAATGCCTAGTGGGGCTCTATCTTTAGGTCGAATCAATATGCGGTGGACATTACAATGAGTACTTATGTCTGTTGATGACAATTTAGTAGCTTATGGTATGTTACTCGATATTATATGGGTTGTATGCAATGTGACAAGTTGTCATGCAAAGGGAACATCTGTTTTTTGTCACTAGGAGCTTACATTGGCAATACTCCTATTACATCTAGTCATTGACCTACCTTTACCCCAGCACCTGGATTGTTCAGGGTATCATTTCATTGCTCATAGCACTCACTTGCTCTATAGTAGTTCTTTGTCTATATCATTGCTTTAAGGGCCGCATCTGACATCCAAACCATGCTAAGTATCACTTATCTTTTTCAAGAATGCTTTTCATATAGTATTCTTGTAATGGTTGTCAATATTCCGATACCATTGACTATTATCATCTTTTATTTGTTCTCCTAGGAGCGTACTTATGCATGTATCTTATATATCTTTCATTCATTATTGAATACCTATATCTCATTCATGTATTGATGAGAGCATGTTCACGCATATACCTTATACTCCATTTATGCGTAATGATACGCTTGTATGACTTGCTCTGAATTCATAAGGTGATTCATCTCTCATTGGTGTGGGTGATTGTTATAATCCTCTTACTCTCCTTATTTTGAAACTCAACTCCCACACATATATCCTATATGCTCATTAATAAACTCCAGCTTTTCTAATCAATCTTATTGCTGGACTTAAAAACTAATTTCATATGCAAAGGAATCTTTCTAATTCAACTTGTTCAACCTATTTACCTATCTATTGCACTTAACCAATCTAATCTATTTTTCTATTTATTGCACTTGCAACTCTGACACCTATATTTTATATCCTCATAAGTAAACTTCAGTAATCTTCATTTAGTCTTATTGTCGTACTTGACTTGGCTCCATATGAGCAAAGACATGTTCCCGTTGCAGCCTATTTAATCCATGTATCTATTCATTAGACCTTGTTTGTTCAAGCTATTTATTTATCCATTGTACCTTGTTTATCTAATCTATTTCTCTATTTATTGTATTTTGTTTGGCCACTCTCTTGATTGCATTTATCCTGTCAATGGTATTTAGAAAGTCACCCTGTTGGAACTCAGTCGCTGGCCATTTTATTTTTAAATCATCCGCTAAACTCGAAGGTAACCGAGCCATCTTTCTTCTTGGATAACTATGTATTGGATCCTTGATAATCAATACTTATAAACCATGATTCTTGTGGTATTATGTTTCGGAATTCTGGATACACTCATGGTTATCTTTATTCTAATCACCCCATGATAATCTCCCTTTTATTAGCTTTTTCTAATCGCATTGTTCATTTCTTTTGTATGCAATGATTCGCTTGGCTAATAATTCCATCACTCTTATCCCTAACTATGGTCATTTCATTGTCCATTATCGACTGGGAGTAGATCCTTGAGTAGTCTGATGAGGGGAGATCATGTGGTACATTAGGAATATCAAATGAGGACATTTTGATAAAGGCATAATCTCAAGTACTGTCTCATTATATTGGAGTAAGCCAAAAGAAACATTGAGCATAAGGTCATAGCTAACCCAAGCAAGCATTAAGAGGGAAAATTCGAGTAAATGTTGAGGGAATACAAGGTCGACAAAAGAGTTGTGCTGGCAAAACAAGGAAATAACCAAAGTCTCATATGGGTTATGAAGTATTTCAAAAGGCTTTTCTAGTCAAGGTACTAAGAGACCGACTATCCAAGGACAATTAGGGACTAGTTACATTGGGCCTTATGATTCATTGAAAGGTTAAATCCTGTAACTTGTTGACTGCACCTACCTATTGAACTCGAACATGTACATATTGTGCTTTATGGCTCATAATAGTATGAGAGTACTTATCAGGGTATACAACAGTTTCCATTAGTGGACAAGGTGATGAACTAGTGGTGAGCACCTTCTCACTAGTAACAAGATTCTTTTCTTTCGAAGAGAATAACAATTTTGAACCAAAGTAATTGAGTTCATTGAAGCATCTAAAAATATCAATGGATCATTTGAGACTGCAGTACTTCACAACCTAGGACAACATTTGCATTTGCATGGAACTCCCAACGGTTCATGTGGTGAAAATACTAGTAGAGAAATTTGCATGAAACATCAAGGTAAAATGACGCAGACATTGATGACAAAATCATCGTTTGGGTCATGAAGATGTTCTTCAACATTTAATGAGGTGACATACATCAGAAGACTCTTTAAAAGAAACTATTAGATCCGACAGAAAAGCTATGCTGATAAAGAAAGAGATTCCTGAATTTTTAGGTAGATGATAAGGTTTTTCAGAAAGTTCCGCCAACTAAGGGTATAAGAAGGTTAAACTGCAAGCTAAATTGAGGCCAAGATCTATTGGACCATACAAGTTTATTGAAAGATTGAATCACATCGCTTGTCAACCAGATATGCTTATACAACTCAAACATGTGTGCAACATGCTCCTTACCTCACAACACAGGCAGTACATTTCAGATCCTAACCACGCGCTCTTAACCAAACCCATTTGCGGCCAATGAGGGTCTATTGTTTGAAGAGCACCGAGTCCAGATACTAAGTCGCATGATTCATCAGCTACGCATCAAGTAGATACATTTAGTCAAAGTTCATTGGGCAAATCATACCTCTTCATAAGCCACGTGGCAAAACTGAGGATGAGATGCAAGTCAAGTGCACACATCTATTTGAGATAAACTTGCAAGTTTTGTCAAAGCTCACAAGTTTCAAGGATGAAACTCTTTCAGGGGGGAACGCTATAATAATCCGACCCTAAATCATGTTTATTTAATTCATTAATCCATGTTATTAATTTTTCACGTTTATTTATCTCATTTAACCATCGCAGTTGGGAAAATTCATTTTGGGTCTAATTTTGCAATTCGAGTTTCATTTATCGTAACAATTTTGGGTGAATCGATATTAGGCATCGGTAAATATGATTACGTGACAAATTATTTTTCACAATGTCACAAAAATTTAATTTTTAACCATGCAAAAGTTTGGGCTCAAATTCATTAAGTTTGGCCCAATTCATTTGGGCCTTATTTGCGGTCCAATTCATTTTGGGTTTAATTTTGGCCCGAAAATTTTGATGTGCTTAAATTAAGTTAATTACCATCGTTTGTACTAAATTATAATTAGCAAAAAGCTACTTTTGGTGCTGAAGTATCAGCCAAGCTATTGAGATAAGTTCAACAGAAAAAAATCATGCTAGTTTAGCCACACATTCTTTCTACTTCCTCTTCTCCTTTCTTCCCCCACCTCATGTTATTGCTATTGTGTGGCTGAGTTCTGGTGGATGCCGCCACATTCTGCCACCAGCATGGGCCACCTTCGGCCACCATCCCCCACCCCCAACACCACCAACCACCAACCCCAACTTGTACCACCACCAAACATGACCTCCATCTTCTTATATTCAAGCTTGAAGTAAGGTAAACTCTAACTCCACCTTGATTCATTTTCTAGTTTTTGTGATTATTTTAGTTATGATCTATGTTCTTATGATCAAAATAAATGCTAGCATGCAAATTTTATTGTTGTTGGAGAAGTTGGATATTGTGGTGCTGCGTTTGAACTTGATCAAGAGAGTTTGCATCAAGAAGGTGAAAGCTCGAGTTGTTTATATAATTGTTGTGATCTTGGAATGAAAAATGAATTTAAACATTGTGAGTGATCTTATTAAATTTATTATGGTGGTTAGATGTAAGTTTGTGTTGGACATAATCTAGGGTTTCAAAATCACGCATGATTAAGGTGAATTTTTGAATCAAGCAGATTATTTGTGTATAATTGGATAAGGAAATGAATATTGGATGTGTTGTTTAACTTGGAAAATCACTTGAGGTGATCTTGTATAAAGGGGTGGGTTATGAAAATTTCCCCAATTGATTATAAAAGGTCATTTTACCCATTTATGTAAATAGTAACCTTATGGATGTGTTTTGAGTGATTTTGAAAAAGAGAAGAAATCAAAATTTGATGTAGATGATTATGGAGTAAATTTGAGTAATTTGGCTTTGTAAGATGATGACAAGGAACAAGACTTTGTTAAGTGATTTTAAGGAATGATTTTAGATGGGGAATTATGTGAAAAGAATGGGGAAAACAAGAACGGTAGGGCTGTGAACAGACCTGAAACAGGGCCTACTTTGTGATTAAATTGGTACTGTTTGGCCCATTGAAAAATCATGATTTTTGGTGGATAGATAGATCCATGAGTTGTCTTTCAAATTCCTTTTGTATCACTTCATTCCAAGTTGTGCAGAAAAAGTTATGGCCATTTTGCTAAGATTACGTAGGACAAATTTGAGCGGTGTACAGTTGTATTTCAGCTCAATTTTGGGGACCATGTTACGGTAATTGGGTTTGGCACTATAATGAAAGTGTTGTAGGACTTCCTAAGCTTTTTATATTGGGGTTTTATGACTTAATTGGAGTTCAGGGATGAAAGATATGGATTTTCTAAAGTAGACCTTCGAATGGCAATATAAGGGAAGAAAGAAATCATGACATTTGGAAACATTATTCGGAGTCTCTACATACCTATGGATATTACAAAGAAATTACAGAGTTTAGTGAGTTCAAAAACTTTCATTTTGTATAGAAGCTTACTTGGGTTGGAGAAACCGAGTTAAATGGGCATAGAAATGAAATTGGAGAAATGAAGAGGTTAATGACACAAGCTAAGGTTATATGAGCAATCTTGAACCTCACAACAACCCTCTTGGCATTAAACCTTCTATTGTTCATTTCAGAAACATCAAAAACCCATATTTCATTTATATCCATTAAAGTCTTTTCATTATCACCTCAATTATTTCATTTTATTCTATTTTGCTCCAACTTGTTTCACTTCGAGTTCAATGACCCTAACTTACTTGGCTTTCAAATCATTTTAGTGTAACTTATCTTATATTGAATTGTTTGAATCATGAATGCCCTTTTTTAATTAATCAATTTCCATAAAATTACAAATTATGTGAGTAAAAGTTATTTACTAACTGCATTTGCCTATAACTACATTTCTTAAGCAGAAACGGGGCCTAGTCTATCGTTTCCCATTGTGCATAAGTATTATCAAGTGACATTGTATTTTAAAGACCTCAGGTGCATTCATTGCCTATATCTTTAGAAATCAACACGTATTTATCAAAATATAATGTTTTAGTAGGTACATTAATGAATCAGTTTAAATCGGTGATTTTTCATATAATTAGTGACTCCGTCAATTATCAGTTATAGGGCATCGCCCTTCAGTTATCCGTAGGGCTTCAAGCCAGGTCCCCGATCGGCTTGTCAGGTGTACACTTATCGGCAATGCAGTTTTACATTTATCTCAACCACTGTTTTAACTTAAAATGAATTGCAAAGGGCGGCCCAAGAAATGTTGCAAGGTTATTTTACAATACAGTAATGTATGTATTAAGCTTCAGCTCACCATTCGAAATGTTTTCCTATTTTGTTTTAGGCATGCAAAGGAGTCGCTTTATTCTACCAAGCCAATTGAAGAAATCAAGGGTCCAAGGACATCTGGATGGGCTTATAGTGGTGCTTGTTCATATTATATAGAGACCATTGGATAAGCACTTCAGTAGATAGTGATGTAAGTTAGTAGTCATTACTTGTATAAGATTTGATGAAGTTTGAAGATGTATATAAGTGACCCATGTTATATCCAATCATGGTGTATAGAGCCTGGTCCTTCGGGACGGCGGTAACGCCCTGTTCATTGGGTTTATCAGTTGTAATAAAGATTATGGAGATTAATAGTGACACAGGTACAATGGGGGCATTACGATTTTGGTATCACAGCACGCCATCAAATAAAGAAGATAATGACTAGTACACTCAAACTCGTGGATATTAAAGTTTCATAAAACAAATTAACTTCCATGCCTATGAGAAGACTGTAAGAAATAGAGGAAAGACAAATTAACAATTACATAAATAGTATTCCCATCATATCAATTTTTTCCTTAGGTGATGCCTAACAAACATCTTGAAAAACGGGGGCAAGGCCCTTCACTCATAGCTTAGCTAGCCCCCCCCCCCCAACCAGAAATCCATATCTTCGTATATATCGCCATCTGCATATATATAAGCATAATCCTCAACAGAGAGCTCATCGTCTATAACGTAGGGAAAACTCTTACTACGCATCCCTAACAATGCTAGGCTCTTGACATATGTGCCATTGTATGTTGTCTCTTCTGCATAGTAAGTAAAGGAACCCTTCATAACAAAAGTTGTAGGGATTAGGCTTCTCAATATTCTCATGATAGTTGAGCCTCATTTGCAGGGAATACGGGAGAAGCTTGTCTGTCAACAAATCCTTGGCATCATCTACAACAATGCTAAACTATTTAATCCAAGTTAATGTTCCGCTGTTACAATCGTTGATAGACTCGGCTGTTGACACCCACAAGCAACCTTTGTAAAACTCATCAACAACCTCATACACAACCACAGATTCACCGAACTCAAACAAGTAGAGCCTATGGGCACAAGAAGGGCGAAATAGCTTGGGAAACGCAACCTTTTTGCCAAGAAATGTTTCATTTACCAAATCAAATGCCACTAGTGAATAAGAGTCATCACGGTCATGACCTACGAGCCAATATTACACTCCCCGAACAAAAGCACATGTACCCCACCAATGGCTATGTTTGTTGTACTAGCAAGGTGGGAATGCACATTAATTGAAGTTGAAGGCAGGCTCTTCCAAGAATCAGAAACAAGAATATAAACATTCACGTGACCTGAGCAATTACTACTATTTAGCATAAGAGGCAGGTAAAGTACGATGCAAATAAACATGCACTAGCTTGTAATCGTTAAAACCGTTGATGCCGCAAAAACCAAACCCCATTTTGTGAAGATGATGACGAAATTGTGACGGACAAAGTCCACTAGATGGGGCCAGTAAAGATACCTTTTTGTAGCGGTTGATGCTCGGATTCCACAGGCACACGAGAAAATCGGAACCATCATTGGCAAAGTCTGCATAGAAAAACAACCCATTTGAAGATCTGAGCCCTTTATATACGTTGAATTTTGCAGTTGGATCCTAAGATGATTAATAACATCACCACCACCATCATCATCATCGGTTTCAAAGCGCTCAAATTGAAGCCGGTAGAACTAATCATCAGGGTCGTCTGCATCCCCACAGAGACAGTGACAAAAGATGGAGTAGGAACCAGCGAAAATAGAGTGGAGTCTGAAGGAGGGATCTATGATTAAGGATTGCCATGATTTTGAGACACGTTGGAATTGAAGGAGGGATCGCATAGGGCGCCTTTAGAAGATTTCAGCTAACAAGTCCTCAGGGAAAGTGCCCTAGGCCTAGAACTTCCCCTTGAGTTCGCATCTTTTAGGTTGCTGCATTATTTGATTTGTTTGTCACTGCCCTACTCAATGGGGCACAACGTTGGGAGAGACAGGCTGCGTGCGGCGCATATTCAGGCACCGAAGGACTCTCAGCGCTGCCGACTGCGAGGAGAGAGCCGAGAGAAGATTAGGGTTGGATTAGGATAGGGCGGAGAGCTGGGGTTAGAAATTAATAATTTAGAAAACGTTAAGGTTTTAGAATCTTCTAAAATATTTTGACATTGTTTAGATTATCGTTGAATTTTTCGAAGTGTTCTACGAGCTTTCATAACTAGGGTGAAATACGTACTTCGTACGAGTTTTTATTAATGTTTATTTAATAATAATGAAATAAAAATAATTTATCATTACTTTCATCTAAAATATACTATAATACACATTATTGAAACAAATGAAATTTTAAAATAAATAACAATAAAATTGTGATAATTATAATATTAATTTTTCATATAATATTTTTAATATCGTTGGTTCATGATTTAAACATCATATTCTTCCTAATTTCGAAGAAAATAATAACATAAAAGTGAACCTATAATCTATATGTAGTTGTTTTGAATAGAAGAATAAATTTATGACTTTCATTTTGATCATGTGACTTATGTACATATATTACCTAAAAAAACATGCATAAATAATTTATGAAATTATAATATAGTAAAAAAGCTTGCTAATCAAAATTTTGTATTATCATTACACTCACTTTTATTTTTTTAATAAATATTATTTTTTTCATTTATCTAGATTCCCTTCTTTATTAGGGTAATTATGAAATAATTAAGCACAAGCATTTTGTTCTCGCGAATTATTTGAATTTTCAAGTGATCAATAGTCGATGATATTTTTAAATAGTAATTATATTGGCATATAGCACACATTTTGCATAGTCTAAATGAGTTGATCAATGTTAAAGTGAGTGTATTGATTTGTAGAAAATTTTTAAAGAGCACTTTAAGCTATTCTTAATTTTTTGTTTTATCTATTAAAAAATGTTTATAACAATAATACTTTTTTTGTTTTATATTATTTTACAGTACAGTCATTTTTTACTTCTCAAAGCTATTAATTGTAAACTATAAATCTAATTTTAAAACTATTTTTGAGTTTTTAATTTTAAGAGTGAAATAGCACATTAAATTCTTATTATTATGATGTTTTGGATTAAAGAAAAAATGAAAGAAAAAAAGAAAGTAACTAATAATAATGTGACATTTGTCAGTCAACCATCAATTTATTCATGTCATTCACTTATATGAGTCCAGGAATCAACCTCTCTACGGGCAAGAATGTCGATAGGGGTAAGGTTGTCTACAGCTGGATCTCCCCAAACCCCATAAAAGCAGGACCTGCACTGGAGGGTGTATATAATATATATATATATATATATATATATATATATATATATATATATATATATATATATTAGACATGGCAAAAATTGACCTAACCTAAAAACCCGACCCGAACCCGCCCGAAAGTTTTGGATTCTGAATACGATTTTCTCGACCCGAACCTGAAAAACCAGTAAATTCTTGGAACAAACCCGAACCCGAACCCGCCTGCTCGATCCGAATATTATATACTTACTTTTTATTTTCTTTAACTTTTTTCCTCTTAATAATAATAGTTTTCATTATAACGATCGTTTACAGAGACATTATACAATTATCACATCTCTTCACAAATTAAACAATGGTTCCCGTTTTTTCCCATAAAACAACATCATATGCAACTTATAGATGATATAATTTTAGAAAATGACCATGAAACAATTCTGATATTAAGAAAAATAATTTAGAATTTGATAAATATTGAAAATGTGCGAGTCATACCATTATATTCCTCGTAAAATGAATACGTTTCATAGCATTTTAAAATATCTTGCTCGTATATAATATTCTTTCGTTTGGATTTCATCTAATTGGTCTCGAATCTGATGCAATGTTGGACAATGGACCAACTTATGTTCGTGTTAGGATCAACGTACTAATAAAGCATGCTTAATTAGGTAATGCTATGTTAATTAACAAAATATCAAATTATTAAACGGGCTATTAACGGATCGAACCGCTCTGACTCATTAACATGCTTTAGATGAGCTGGCCCATGAATCATCCGACCAATTATTAACATTTTAATATATGAGTCAACTCATTCAAAAGTTACTCATTGTCCACCCGTACATGAATTTCATATATCATGTTGGAAAGTTTGGATATTTTTTATATTCTTTGAAAAATTACAATTACAATACTTGTTAATTAAATACAAACAATTTTAAGTAATAAATATGTCAAATTTTTTATTTTAATAGAAAAGAAATAATTCACTAAAAGGCGCTTTAAACCTGTTGGATTGATCCGAAACCTGTAAAACTCAAATACACCTGTCTGTATTTTATCCAAACCCGAAATACATCCGACCCGTATTTTACAAGAACCTAAATACACCCAATCCGTATTTGACCAGTCCGTCCGAAATAACAGGTCTAATACATGCATATATATATATA
>JACYFF010031954.1:14791484-14810130 GCA_017589665.1 Selenicereus undatus | reverse complement strand
ATTATTATTATTATTATTATTATTATTATTATTATTATTATTATTATCACACTTAGAATAATGATAAATTTTAGCTTTTCTTTTTAAAATGAAACTGTTTTTATTATTATTGTTGTTGTTGATTTGAATGAAAAACATTCACAAAACACTTCAACACGGACAATTTAAATCTCATATTAAAAGTCTTCAAACTTGTTCAGTCAAGATCGCAACCAGACAAGATAGAAATTAGATGGGTGAATATAAATAATCTCTATTATTGTTTAACCAAATATTTCCCATTGTTCTTTAATTAAAAATATACTTTACGTGAAGCTACTAATATAAAAGGATGTGTTGATGTTGATATACTTATAACCTAAGTCTTTTAGTAATAATTTTTTAAAATTTTATTAACTTAATTAATTGGAACATAAAATACAATAAAAACGCTGCGTATATTCATCCAAGAACATATCAGACAGTACATGGCACACTCGCAAACATAAAACATCAAAGAAAGGAATTTGCTTCTGCCAATTTCTAGGCAAATGCGGCGTAGGAGTGAAGACAAATAAAGGACTCAAAAATTCAAGATTTGCTGATGACGTGGATCACTTTGATCTACGCTTAAAAATGAATCATTAGCTTCGCCAATCTCATTAATAAAGCAAATCCCATTAAATATAAACGAGTGTGGCTAATTTGATTCCCTGCCCCCAAATTCAATCCACTTCGTCCTAAGATTTTTCGAATTTTAACCAATTTTTATATAAACTCAACATTAAGTAATTTTTTTTCTTAAAATTTTATTTAAAAAAGAATCCCACGGCATCCTCCGAAAGGGGCGAAACAACATAGGGCACGTTTTATTTTGCGATTTAGATAGATAGAAATAAGGAGCTGTAAGAAAGTTGTAAGGAGTTATAAGAAGTTGTAGGAGCTGTAAGGATAGATACAAGGAGTTGTTGAATTGTAGATGAGTTGTATAGTATAATTTGTTTTACAATGAACATTTTGGATGAAAAATAATAATATTAAAATAATATACTTATTGAAAATAAATAAATAATTAAATTAATTACACAACAATAAAATATATTAATCCCCATAAATTTGGTGAATAAAATTTTATCTACTTGGGGTGATTTTTTATATGAACATTAGTTTGATCGAATAAACAAAGTATAACAAAAATAATAATTTTTTTTTGACAAAACTGAATACAACTCTTCAAATAAATTCATATTTTAAATAAATAATATTTAATATAAATAAATGTATGGTCATCTATAATAATATATATTTTATATCGAAACTCAAATATAATTTATGTCGTTATATTATGTTTTTATGTTTATGTAAATGTTGTGTTCATAAGATATTTATAAATTTTGTATATTGGTAGTATCATTAAAAAATATACATATTTCTGTAACTGAAATAAATGAATATTATAAAAAATCTATAAGATGTAAAAAAATATAAAAAAATATAAAAAAATATAAGGAGATGTAAACTCTAAGCGCGAAATAAAACAGAGCTATAGTCCAAATGAACGCAATCTAACGCACATGCTCAGCTGCTGACAGTTGTTTTGCATTTGGAAAGGGCACGGGCACCCCAATAAATTGGTTTTGGAAAAAAGAAAAAAGCAGTTGCGTCCGCCACCCAACCGAACCCAGACAAAACGGGTCGGGTTCCAAGGCAATGCGCCAATGCTCCAAAAGCTGCGTCGCGACTGGCAGAATAATGTCCGCGGCTGACGTCACCCGGGTGACGTCATCGTGGGGCCCAGAGCTCATGGTCGGACCCTTCTTGATATCCGATCGTAATTGAGTCGGGTTATCATGTCCGACCAGGGCGGACGTTTTTGGTGCTCAGTTGCTTGCCGGGTTCTGATAAGCCGGGTTTGGGTTCTGGGTCTTCTGATCTTTGGCAGTCGCCTTTCATTTTGACAGGAATCTGGTTTGATATCAAGAAAATTCCCCAATTCGCTTTGAGTATTGGGAAAATCAAACCCCTAAAAAGTACAATTGAGAATCCATTTTTGAATCAAATTTTTGGGTGCTTCCAATTTGATCATAAAATCTACTCTCCGCAGCTCTTAATACCCCATCCTTCTGTTTCCTCAACTCTAATTGACAATTTGGGAATCCAAAATTAAAAGCAAAGTCGTTCGAATTACCCAACAAAAATGCACTTCTTATGCGATTAATAAGGAATGAAGAAGATTACAACCATAACCATCAAACAAAATTCTACAACAACATGATTATATAGTGCCTCTTCCTTAGCACAAAAACAGGGGAGGAAAGAGGCATAATTACACAGAACACAATCCAAGGAGCAAGACTTTAAGAGCTAAATTATCGGTATGAATCTAACAGATATGCAATTAGCGACGCTTTTTTAAGGTAAAGATGAAAGCTTGAGCGGAGTTGGAGCTGAATTCAATCGGGAAAGATCTTGTTGTTTTTGTTGTAGTTGTTGGTTTTGTGAGGAAGGAGAGACGGAAAAAAAGAACGAACTTGATCCCACATCAACCGCTTCACCAGCTTCCGCCTCGCCGGAAATACGCTTCCCTTTTTGGGTTTGAACTTCTGAGCGACTCCATTGCCCTTCTTCATCTCCACCATTTTTACAGAAAGAGGGGGTTTCTGAGAGAGAGACAGAGTGAGAGTTGGAATCTGTATGGTAGGAACTCCGAAGAGAGTGAAGCAGCCAATTTATTGGCATAAAAAAATAAAAGAGTTCTTGCCCAAGTTTTACAATACCACCCAAGTTTTATGTTTTATCAAAGCTGCCACCCAACTATTTTTCTGTTAAAGTGTACCACTATCCTTTTGTACCTTTGTTCAGAATTACCACTCTAACTCCTTATGACCGGCTATTTCAGGTTGACTTTGTTTTTCTGTTTTTTTTAACCGATTTTTCTTTTATTTCTCAATCCTAATCTTTTGTGGGTAGAGAGAGAGAATGGAGTTAGGCTTCTGGTCCCTTCTCTCCATGGCCACATCCCACATACATTTGTGAGAGAGAGAGAATGAGAGAGACCATTAATATGGGTTATTTTGTGAAAATATGGGATAATGTAATTGGCCTATATTCTTAGATAAAGCAAAAGGCATTCTTCTTCCTTTAGACCTCTGAAACGGGAATCTTCACCATTTCAAGAGATGAGCAAGAAGGGAAGCAAAAGAGAGACAGATGTCTTTCACGGAAGAAGTTGATGCAAATGGATGTACTCTTTGCAAAAAACCAACATCCTCTCTGAGGAAAATTGAGGATGGAAATTAAATGGTGATTGGATGGAAATGGTCACAAGCATGCGGAACAAGGATTAGTGGAAAATTAAATTTAAATTTGTATTCACAAAAATTATAGCATAATTTCAATTTTTTTCCCAAATTACTTCATATTTTAAAAAATACTAGGTAAAATCATTGTGGGTTCATCCTTTTTCCCTTCCTTGTCCAAATACTAGGTAACATTGAGCAGCAAGAAAAAAAAGAAAAAATCAAGTGAACCTGCTGCCGCAGGTCATTGGGACCTGGGGGGTTGGGGTGACAATTGAGAATAATTAAGGAACAAAAGGTAAGTGCTAAGCTTGAACAAAAAAAAAAGTTGGATGGTAATTTTGAAAAAAAATGAAACATGAGTGGTATTATAATCTAAGGACTCAAAAATAAAATTAACCAAATAATAAAAAGGGAAAAGAAAAAAATACGTGAACTTCCCAGCAACAGCAAGCAATAGGGCAGACTGATGGAAATGCCACATAACTACTAGCGGTGTGTTGAACCAAAAAATCGAAAAAATTAAACCAAAAAGCTGGTTAACTATATAGTTTCTTAAAAAAATCGAATTCAGTTAATTGAACCGAAAAAAGACTTCGGTTTTTGGTTTGATTCAGATCATTTGAAAATTCAGTAAACTGAACCAAAAAAAAAATTCCAAAAAGTTTATACATAAAAAATAAAAAATTTAGGTAAAAAAGTGCACATTTTTATTATTTATGAATGGTAACAAAATTTAATTTTTATTAAAAAAAATTTAACATAAAAAATGAAAAATTTAGTAAGAAAGTATACTTTTTTTTATTTATTCGTAAACAATTAATTGGTAACCGAACCAAAAAATCGGTTAACCGAACCAAAAACCGGTTAACCTACTTTTTTGATTCTGTTACGGTTTGGATTTTGGACGAAGAAATTTTTGGTTCACCGAAAAATGGTTAACCTAAATTTTCAGTTCTGCTACAGATCGAAATTTTCTTGAACCGAAAAATCAGTTAACTGAAACTCCAATTACTCGGTTTTGTATATCCCTGATAGCTATGGCTTCTCAGGACTAAAAAATCTCGAGGGTAAGTTCTTTTTCTTTTTTAAGCGAAACAAAGAGTGCTAAATACATTATTGTATAATATTTCATCAGCTTCTTAATTGAATAAAAGTGTCCAAGTTTGACGGTGCATGAGGCTATTTCGATACTGATTTGATTCTCCATACATTTGTCTTGTGGTTATATGTTCATTATGTAAGTGCATTTAAGTTTGTAGCATCTTTAATTTTAGTAACAAACGTAGCCATAATAAATAAAGCCTATATCATAGGCCAAAGGGTATATATTCTCACAAATTATGTCAACATCACATATTAAAAGTTGTTTATATGTCAAATACACACTGGAACAATATATATATACGTGGCAGGTTGGAGTACACATTCTCGGGTGTATGATATACATCACCCACATTGAAGAATTATATCAAGGCAGCTTCCAAAATTACTATGATTTGCTCATTTAAGAAACTAAGTCAAATAATTACTCATTTATTTTAAATACAATCGGGAAACTAACTACCTATCTTAATATGACAATAGGCCCATGACATACGTATTGGCTGGAATTGGAGATTTACATCTTATCTAGAGCTATTATATATTTTCTCTAACTTACTAGAATGAATCCTTGCAGGAAGAGTTATCTGGGCACATTATCAATCATCATCTTGGCCCTGTTTTTTTTGTTTTTTTTTTTTTTTGTGTGATAGGGAGCAATAAGCTTACAGCTTAAAACTACTTATAACTTCTTACAGTCCCTTATAACTCTAAAAAAAATGCTTACATCTCATTGCATCTTTTTACATTTCCTTTGCAACAATTATTGCCCAATATGTATTTTTGTGCTTGTTTATAATGTCTTTAATTTATGTCAAATATTTTATAACCTTTTAGTTGTTATTTTTTTCTTATATTTGCTCAATATATATAACAGTTGTATAAACCTAATATTTTTTATATACTATAAATATGAAAATGCTGCATACATATTTTTGTGAACAAAATATTTGTATAAGCATATTAGTTAAAAATTATTACGATAAATATAACATTTGTTCAATAAATATAGCATAATAAACTTATATGGTGAAGCGAATTATGCTTTGAGTAAGTATAGTGAAACTAACAAAAGATACATTAAAAATTATAACTCTCTTTAATTTCAAAGTTTTTATATTTCATCAATGCTAGCATAATATTTTGAAGGATTTATTTTTTTAACTGCAGTAATATTATCTTAAAAATGTTTATTTTAATTTGTTAAAGTTAAGTTTTTTTAAATTTGAAGGATTCCATTCAATTTTGTTGAGAAAACTTGTTATTTTATCTTCAAGAGGTTATCATAATTAAAGGAGGACTTTTTTTCCCCCTTATGGAGAGGTAAAACTAATGTTAAAAAAAATCTCAAGTGTAGATCACATTTGGTTCTATAAATTTATGATCAAGTATTTATTTTATTACTATTTAATTGGGTTATTTAAAGGTTTATTCTTTTTAATTATGTCATTTCACTATAACTTTTGTTCAACAAGGTGAGAATTGTAGATAATCAAAATTTATCCATATCAATTGTCCATGAATAATATGTTTAGCGAATGTATAGAATTAATCTCATAAATCTTTATATAATGAAAAGTAAAATGATTTGGGCTGAAAAAGCTTCCCTCCCGCATCCCAGGTAAATTGTGCATCCCCGCCCGATTCTAGTCGGGTTGTTCAAATTTGAAAGTTGCAGCTACTGTGGGGAACAATGGATGCAATTTATGGATTATTAGTGAAAGTCATCAATCCCAAAATAACCATCCACAAGTTCCATGGACGTAGATGACTGTTATCCATAAATTTTTCCACCTCCATTCGGTAATACTGCTATGACAAACTGCTTCTCCATTCATTTTAAATTTACTCCCCCCCCCATACTTCCAGATCTCACTGTACTCTCACAGTAGCATTGCCCAGATAGTCACGTGGTTGAAACAGACAGATGGCAATAAATTGTTGTGGATGCAAGTCACTGATACCAACCACCCAGAAATCAAATTGCCAATCAAGAAAAGCCGCTCGACATCTTTAGGAAGAGGAGGAGGTCAAAGAAAAGATGAGGAAAGGTAGTGGAAGAAGACAACCCATCGTCTTCTATCAGCCAAGAATTAGTTTTGTAGTCCCTAAATCGAATCAAACAAATGAGACAAAAGCAAACTCTCACCGCCTATATCAATGCAAGCATCACTAAGTATCCAAATGTAACCAGTTTCTCGAAGAAATCCCTACAACCATCAAGTTCTTCAAGACCACTAAGTACGAAGTACTATTTTAACAATAATAAGGATCATAGTTGGCATTAAAAAGAAACTTCCAAGGAAAATCATTTAGAGTTTCAACTGTCTCAATTGATGATATGCCTATTAAGTTATTGACGTAGGTCCACAAACAGAAAAAGTTACAAAAAGATTCAAGTTGTTCCAACTTATCATGATCCCACATTGTTTCAGTTAGATTTAGTAGTCAATGATTAAATACTGATGCCTGAAGGCTTTTTGTTTTTTTGTTTTTTTTGGGGGGGGGGGGGCCAACAGAACGAGTTATGATGGGAAAGAGCATGCCATATACATATTCGGAATTAAAAAAACAATGAAAGACAAGGAAGGTTGAAAAAGTATGTCTTTTGTCTAGTTGGATATGTTCGTTCAATTTTAAAAGCGTGTCAGCATGAATTTGGGCTGCTTGCCCCCCCCCCCCCCCAAAAAGACTTTCCTATATGAAATTGATACCCACATTATGCTCTATGACAAAATTACACAAATGTAAGTCAATTCATAAGAGAAAAAGTTCAAGCATACCGTAATGATCAGTTGATTATTATTATTATTATTATTATTATTATTATTATTATGATTGCACTTAGAATAACGATAAATTTTAGCTTCCTTTTTCAAAATGAAATTGTTTTTATTGTTGTTGTTGTTGATTTGAGTAAAAGACATTAACAGAACACTTCAACATGGACAATTGAAATCTCGTACTATAAAGTCTTCAAATTTATTCAGTCAAGATCGCAACCAGACAAGATGGATATTAGATGGGTGAATAGAAATAATCTCTATTATTGTTTAGCCAAATGCTTCCCATTGTTCTTTATTTAAAAATTTGCTTTACGTGAAACTATTAATATAAAAAGATGAATTGATGCAGACATAATTATAACCTAAGTCTTTTTAATTTCTTAAAATTTTATTAATTCAATTAATTGACACTTAAAATATAAAATAAAAAAATATAACCCATATACTCATACAAGTACAAATTAGATAGTACATGACACACTCACACACATAAAACATAAAAGAAAGGAAATTCGGTTCTGCCAATTTCTGGGCAAATGTGGCGCCGCAGTAAAGACAAACAGAGGACTCAAAATTCAAGATTTGATGATGACATGGACCACCTTAATCCACCCTTAAAATCGAATCATTGGCCTCGCCAATCTCATTAATAAACAGCATATTCCCATTAAATACAAACGAGCATGGCTAATTTGATTCCCTGCACCCAAATTCAATCCACTTCGTCTTACGATTTTTCTAATCATAACCAATTTTTGTATAATATAAATTCAACAGTAATTAGTTTTTTTTTTTGCCTAAAAATTTGTTTAAAAAAGAATCCCACGACATCATCCAAGAAGGGCGAAACACAATAGTCCAACTGAACGCAATCCAACATGCATACTTTAGCTACTGACAATTGTTCTGCATTCGGGCACCCCACTAAATTATTTTTTTATAATAAAAAAAAAAAGAAGACAAAAGGAGTTGGGGCCGCCATCCAACCGGACCCAGACGGAACGGGCCCGGTTCAAAAGCAATGAGCCAGTGCTCCAAAAGCACAGTATCCGCGGCTGACGTCACCCAGGTGACCTCATCGTGGAGCCCACAGCTGCGGGTCGGACCTCTCGGTATCTTGTCATAATCGGATCGGGCTATCCTTTCCGACCATGGCGGACCTTTTTGGTGCCTGTTTGCTTGCTGGGTTCTAATAAGCCCGGGTTTGGCTTCTGGGAATACCCATTTTTGGCGGTCGCCTTTCATTTTGACAGGAATCTGGTTTGATATCAAGAAAATTCCCCAATTCGCTTTGAGTATTGGGAAAATCAAACCCCTAAAAAGTACAATTGAGAATCCATTTTTGAATCAAATTTTTGGGTGCTTCCAATTTGATCATAAAATCTACTCTCCGCAGCTCTTAATACCCCATCCTTCTGTTTCCTCAACTCTAATTGACAATTTGGGAATTCCAAAATTAAAAGCAAAGTCGTTCGAATTACCCAACAAAAATGCACTTCTTATGCGATTAATAAGGAATGAAGAAGATTACAACCATAACCATCAAACAAAATTCTACAACAACATGATTATATAGTGCCTCTTCCTTAGCACAAAAACAGGGGAGGAAAGAGGCATAATTACACAGAACACAATCCAAGAAGCAAGACTGTAAGAGCTAAATTATCGGTATCAATCTAACAGATATGTAATTAGCGACCCTTTTTTACTGTAAAGATGAAACCTTGAGCGGAGTTGAAGCTGAATTCAATCGGGAAAGATCTTGTTGTTTTTGTTGTGGATGTTGGTCTTGTGAGGAAGGAGAGAGGGAAAAAAAGAACGAATTTGATCCCACATCAACCGCTTCACCAGCTTCCGCCTCGCCGGAAATACGCTCCCCTCCTTGCGTTTGAACTTCTTTGCGACTCCATTGCCCTTGTTCATCTCCACCATTGTTACAGAGAGAGGGAGTTTCTGAGAGAGAGAGAGAGAGAGAGAGTTGGAATCTGTATGGTAGGATCTGGGAGGAGAGTGAAGCAGCCAATTCATTGACATAAAAAGTTAAGATTAATTAAATAGTATAAATCATGAAAGGGAAAAGAATGAAATACATGACTAGGTGAGCTTCCCAGAAACCACAGCAACAGCAAGCAAGTGGGCAGGGAGATGGAAATGCCACAGGCCAAATTTGGAGGAAAAAGTTCTTTTTTCTTGTTTAAAATGAAACAAAGAGTGCCAAATACATTATTGTATAATATTTGATCAGCTTTTTAATTGGATAAAAGCGTCCAAGTTTGATGGGGCATGAGGCTGTTTCGATACTGATTTGCTTCTCCATAAATATGTGTAGTAGTTGTATGTTCTTTATGTAAGTGCATTTAATATTGAAGCATCTTTAATTTTAGTAACAAAGGTAGCGACATTCAGGAATTGAATTACATCAATGCAGCTGCAAAAATCACCGTGACTTGCTTGTTTAAGAAACTCAGTCAAATAATTACTCATTTATTTTAAATGCACTCAGGAAACTACCTACCTATCTTAATATGACAATAGGCCCATGACATAGGTATTGGCTGGAATTGCATATTTACATCTTATCTAGAGCTATCATATATTTTCTCTAACTTATTAGAATGAATTCTCACCGGAAGGGTGATCTGGGCACATTATCAATCATCATCTTGGCCCTGTTCTTTTTGCGACAAGGAGTCATAAGCTAACAACTTATGACTCTTACAGCTTCTTACTATTCCTTATAACTCTAACAAATACTTACATCTCATTGCATCTTCTTACATTTTCTATACAATAATTATTGCCCAATATATATTTTTTGTGCTTATTTATAACATGTTTAATTTATGGCAAATATTTTATAACATTCTAGTTGTTATTTTTTTCCTCATATTTGTTCAATATATATAACAGTTGTATAAACCTAATATTTTTTTATATACTATCAATATGAAAAATCTGCATGCATATTTTTATGAACAAAATATTTGTGTAAACATATCAGTTAAAAATTATTATGATAAATATAACATTTGTTCAATAAATATAGCATAATAAATCTATATGGTGAATCGGATTATGTTTTGAGCAAGTATAGAGAAATTAACTAAAGATACATTTAAAATTATAACTATCTTTATTTTCAAAGTTTTTATGTTTCATTAATGCTAGCTTAATATTTTGAAGGATTTATTTTTTTAACTGTGGGAATGTTATCTTAAAAATGTTAATTTAATTTTAATTTGTTAAATTTAAGTACTTTTTAATTTGAAGGGTTCTATTCAATTTTGTTGAGAAAACTTGTTGTCTTATCTTCAAGGGTTATCATAATTAAAGGAGGAATTTTTTAAAATTTTCCTATAGAGAGGTGAAGCTAATGTTTAAAAAAAAAAAAACAAACCCCAAGTATAGAACACATTTGGTTTTATAAACTTATGATCAAATATTTATTTTATTACTATTTAATTGGGTTATTTAGAGGTTTATTCTCATTAATTATGTTATTTCACTATAATTTTTTAACCGAGGTGAGAATTGTAGATAATTAAAATTTGTCCATATCAATTGTTAAAGAATAATATGTTTAGTGAAGTTATAGAATTAATCTAATAAATATCACAAATATCAATAACACCTTAAGTTAAGGAAGCTATCAGAAATTAAAGGGGAAAAGGAATGACTTACATCAATAAGACCTTAATTAAAGGGGAAAAAGAAATTAAAGGGTTAAGATTGAAATCACGGTACATTAAATGTAAAGTTCAATTCTCCCTTTTGTCATTATATTGTAATTATATTATATTATGTTTTGTAATTTTATGAATTAAAAAAACAGAGAAGGGAACGACTTATGATACAAAATTAATACTATAAACAAAGCCGGCAAAAAAAAAGAAAAAGAAAAGGAGGGCAAATAAAAGTGGGATCTATCTATTTGATCAGGTCATTGACTTGAAAAGCTTTTCGCCATGAGTTCGCTCCTGCCCAAAGGGCGTTCCCACTAGACCTTTCAAACCTAACCTTGACGTAGAGTCTCAAATGCCCTATGATGAATTGGCGATGCATATCAAAGTCATTTCATAACCGACCATCTCTATGCACAATAATTATTATTATTATTATTATTATTATTATTATTATTATTATTATTATTATTATTATTATTATTGTTGTTGTTGCTGTTGTTGTTGTAGATGATGATGATGTTGCCGTTATTGCTACTACAAATGTTGTTGCTGCTACAATGACGAGTATAACAACTACTATAGTAAACACTGCTTCTTTTTCATTTGAAATGCTCACTGTTTTTTAAAAAATTAAAAAAATTGATAATTGGTTTGATTAATTGATCATCAACATAAAATTTTATACTAAAAAGTTCACAAAAATGTCCAACTCAGTGGGTCAATTAGCTCAACTATTAAAGTCTCTAAGAGTTATTACCAAGAACCTAAAATTGAAACATGTCTATATCGACTTTTGCACCTCATTCACACCAAGAAAAAACTAAAATGTCTGACCAAAGGCCACAATAAAACAAGAATAGAGAACAAGATGCAACAAAATAGAAAGGCCCCTTGTCCTTGCTTTGCCAACTGATTCTTGTTCTTTAACAACACTTTTATTTTGCAGAGACTATAGAACAATTTGAACCATAGATAAAGTGTTTATATAAATAGAGATGTAAAAATTGATGTAAATTAATTAAAATTTATGATTCATGTCTTTAATAGCAACTTCTAAAATCTTTAACGTTATGTTTGGTTGAATGTAATCTAATACAATCAAAACTGTAATGGATTTATAGTTACATATTTTGTGACAATTATAATAACAAAATAGTTGTTATTTATAATACTTTCTTAGAATCAAATAAGATAATGAAAATACAATTATATATTTATTTGCATTATAATTTTTTTCCCAACCAAATATCATACTTAACTAACATCATCAATTCCCAGTGGGTCACTACATTCTATAACTAGAAACTATATTTAAGTGGGTTGGTTGGTTCCTTTCACATGTGGCAGGAAATGAACTATCACTACAGCGAAAAGGTGGAAAAAGAAAAGAAGACAAAATAAAAGAACCCCCAAATAATAAATTGAAGCTTTGCTTGAACATGGGTAAGTTCTCAGTATCCAGTGGGTCACTGTAATCTATCCCCAAAAACTACATTTATCAGCTTGTCAATTTCGTTGTCATAGAAAATCCCAATCCCAAAACCAATGAGGAATGATAAATGATTTGATTTGCTTCCCTGCCCCTCCCCCCCAAAAAAATAATCAAAGTCAATCTTCTTTGGCCTAAAACTTTCGAATCACGAATGATCAAATAAATCCTCACAGAATGCAAATCCAATTGTCGACGCGACCGCGCTAGCAACATGCTTCGATATATTATGGTACCCCACGCTTCACTATTATTGTAAGCTTTTTTTTCCTTTTTGTTTAAATCTAACATGAATTTAGCTCCTTTCTTTTATAAGTTAAGAGTAGAGTATATCACCTCCAGTAAAATACAAATCTAAAGACAAACAAAAAGTAAATAATATTGATTGTTGATTTCTCTAATATAATTTGGAGTATTGCTCTTTATTGATAAAATAAGACAACTTGAATATGCACATGTGAATTAGTGATTAATCAATCTATTTAAATTACTGCACATATAAATTGAGAATTAAGTATTTTTTTGTTGGAAAATTTATTAATAACCAACGATACTATAGGACAGAACAAAAGTGGGGAATGGTCCAATTCAAGGCAATCGTACATTCGTACATAAATATTTATCTTGATCCAAAAAAAAAAAAATTGTAGTTAGCTGTACTGAGAACTGTCCAACACGGCAACACTCCGACCAACGACACTGGAGAGTGGGTCCCGCCATGCGATTATGCGAACCGGGCTGGGACGAAATGGTCCGGGTCACGGAGCCCCGATGGTAGAGTCGGGCTTTTCGTCGATCACACTTCAGTCGGGTCTACCCACCCGAATATGGGACTCCTCCGCTCTACTGGTACTTGTTTTCCTGCCGGGTTCTGCCATGGAGAAGTTTCTCAATGAACTCCATGGGATGATGGAAGATATCCGGGTACGGGACCTCGACCCCCCTTTTTCTGTTTTATTAATTGTCGACTTTATGGCTTGATATCAAGAAAATTGCCCCATCCACTTTGAATATTCGGAAAATCAAACCCCGAAAAAGTTAAAATTCAGAATCAATTTTCGAATCAAACTTTTGGGGGTTTTCAATCTGACCATAAAACATCACTCTGTTTTTCTTAACTCCAATTGGTGATTTGGGAATCCGGAAATTGACAACCAAAACCCATTAGATTTCACAACAAAAATCCACTTCTAATGCCATTAACCAAGAGCTGAAAAGAGTACAATCATACCCATCAAACAAAATATACAACAACACAATTACACAGTGCCTCTTCCTAAGCAAAGAAAACAGGGGAGCTGAGGAAAGAGGCACAGTTTACATAGGATATAACCCCAAGAGTAAAATCTAAGTCAAGAGATCAATCTCTAACATATATCTAATCAGCAAAGGGCAAAATCAATCAGAATTGAAGCTGAATTCATTCAGGAACGACCTTGTTCTTCTTGTTCTTGTTCTTGTTCTGTTCGTTGGGTTTGTGAGGGAGAAGAGAGAGAATGGACGAAAGCATTTGATCAAACATCATTCGCTTCACCAGCTTCCGCCTCGCCGGAAATACGCTTCCTGCCTTAGGCTTGAACTTCTGTGCGACTCCATTGCCCTGCTTCATCTCCACCATTTTCACAGAGAGAGAGAAAGTGAGGTTTTTAGAGAGAGAGAGAGAGAAAGGAATTGTGATGGCTTGGATATACTGGTAGGGGGGGAGTGAAGCGGCCAATTTATGGGGGATAAAAAAGTGATAATTAATTAAATTAAAAGAAAAGGAATAAAAAAAGGTGAGCTTGCCCAGCAAGCAAGTCCCGATTGAAGTTCAAGTTGTGTTGGCCTGTGTCGCCAGCACAACACCTGCCATCCTTACCTCCAAGGCGCGATCTTAGGGGATGCAATTATACTGTGTGTGGTTGGGTTTGTGTTATTAGACTCTTTTTCATATTTTGACATTCTCTTTTTAGTCTATTAAGACCTATTAGATACTGTAAGATAGAAGTCTAATGAATTTAGCCTGTTTACTTTTATAAAAAAATACAAAAAATAAAAAACAGAAAAAAATATAGGACATGTTAAACTTTTACAGCTTGTTACAAAATTTGGAGGGAAAAATATTTTTTCTTTAAAAGGAAACAAAAGTATTAAATTCATTGTACGACTTTTGATCAACTTTAGTTAGCTAAAAATGGCCAAATTTAATGGGAGCATAAAGCTATTTTTGATGTTGATTCGGTAGTCCATAAATATGTCTAATGTGTCTGATAGTCATTATACGGCAATTTGAAGGTACTGTTTTGAAGCAAAAAAGCAAGATTCTCTTTGTGTGAGCGTTTAATTTTTAAGTAGCTTTAATTTGCTAATAAAGGTGAACTATACTGCTTCCCCCCCCCCCCCCCCCTATTAGGAGGGTCGTTGTTCTTCTCTGCGTTATTGATCTTCTCTATCCATTGCCATTTACAAAATGAGATTTTCCATGAGTTGCCCTCATCCAAGATTTTTGCCCGCAGCAGCAGATGTGTAAAATAAGCAGATCTCATATCCATGTTATACATAATGCGATCCCTCAAAAAAAGGATGAAAAACATACTTATACATTTCTAAACACAAATTTTAAGTCTAAAATAAATTAGATAGGAATTTGAATATAAGATTGAATCTTTATATTGATTTGAATGTGTGGGTGCAATATCTATTGAATACAATGTGTATGATCATATGATTCGTTCTCCTTTATTGAATTTGAAAGAACTTGGGCTTGAGAGAGAGCCTTGAAGGTTGGATCTCAATCAAGACAACCATTTGATTTTTCAAGGGATGATGGCACGCGTTCGATGTACTTGTCGTCTTCCTTGAAAGAGAGAGCATTTGAGTGTTAGATGAATTCTTGATTTTTTCTAACGTTTTCCACCCAAGGCGGCAAGGTCCTATTTATAGAAAAGTTTCTCCCTTCCTCTTGCAAGTCAAAATGTGCTTTGACTTGGGCTTTGAGTCTTCAATTAGGTCCCATCCTAGATTGCTTTGACTTAAGAGTCATTTGCTTTGACTTAATCAAATATTTTTACTATATTTAGGCATTGAGCTTTGATCGGATGTTGACTTGAGAGTCGTTAATGTTTGACTTGGGAGTCGATTTAGGCCTTTACCTTTGACTTGGTAGTCAACTTAGTCTTTGACCTTTGACATTGACTTAGACCTGGTTTTCGACCGCGCCTTGACTTGGTAGTCATTCAGACTTTGGATCATGATTTGACTTGGTAGTCGTTTTGAGCTTCGATTTGGACTTGGACTTAAGAGTCTTTTAGACTTCAACTTAAGAGTCTTTTAGGTTTGATTAAATTAATTAAAAGGGTTGATCCAATTAATTAATTTAATTTAATTTTGATAAGACGCAAATATTTTTAGTTCCTACAACCTCTTATGACAATAATGAATAGAAGTACATTAAAAAAAGCATAGTTAAATACGTTGAGGATTGAGTTTTCAAGACAAATATAAAGGCTTGATTTTTTGTTTTTAAAAAAAAAACAAAGGCTTGAATTACATCTCTATTGTAACGTTCCCTCCATTCTATAATCATTGTCACAAATATCTATTATTACCATCTCATTTTATTAAGGAAACAAATGCACATTAAAATATAGACCATGAAGTGGAACAGACCATGCGAACTGAAGCTGCTAAAAGACAAGTACATTAATTAGTTAATTAATTTGTTTTAATCGAACAAGTGCATTACTTTATTGACGAGTGTAATGAATATCATAAATTAGAGGCAGGCAAAAGTTAAATATTATCTTAAGGACAATGTTTAAGTAGAATTTATTATCATAGAAAATTTCATAAACTTTTGATTACAAAAGTACTTGATAATAGTAATTGATATATTAATTTTATACTTCTAAATTAGCCTTCATATAATTATTTTCCTATAACCTTTCTCTCTCCTCTATGTTGCTCATTTGGTTCTTAGAGCAAGTAACATCTATGTTAGTTTTTACATTTACAATTCTTTAGTCACTATTTCTTGATTAGGGTTTACCCATCCTAAAATTTCTCGTAGTTTACCGAGTGTTTTTCATTAATTTGGCGGCGAAACAGTTGAAAAACATATGATTTGCCATAATCCTCGCTGGAGGTGAATAAGAATCGAGAGAATTGGGTTTTTGCGAAATGAAATGGGAATGTCAAGTCAGAAAGGATGTTTTCATCAAGTAAAAAGTAGTTTTAATCATCATTATATTTATTATAGTTTAAAAATTAATTTTTTACTATATTTAATAATCCTAAACAAAATTTATTAATAATAAAAATAAATAAAATCTTTTAACTATCCTTTTATTCATTGCCCTTAACACAACATTTGTCAGTTTCGTTAAAATTAAGATACATATCAGTATATCACCACCTAAGGCCTAAGCTAATAAACTAAAGCGAATGTAGCTCAAACCTTTTCTGTGAATTGATACTTTAATTTAAATTTTTTTAATATATATGTCGTCATCCCACTTGCAAGGTCCCTCTCAATGGAATTTGTCATCTGACGTGCTTTGCTTTAACTAATGCTTCTTTTCTCTCATTCTGACTGCCTTGTTTTCTTTTGTGTGATTATATTTTAAGACAATTGTTCAGTTTTATCCTTAAATAAAATTAAATAGACAAGTTAAATACGAAAGGTCAATTTAATTACACATTAAAGACAATAGGAAATTTCAGCCAAAAAAAATTATTTACATAATTCAAAGACGGTGATAATATAAAACCTTTAAAGTGCAATTTTTTGAAAGCAAAGGGAATGGAAGAATGCTAATTAAAAGCATTTTACTATAGTTTACAAACGCTTAAGCTATTAATCATCAACACGCAACGTCGATAGTACTATAGTAGGACCCAACTTATTAATAATGTATGTCTTATTGTGAGTTATAGCAGCCTGCGTGGCCAATGCTTAAAACTTATTATTTCACCGACTCATGCAATCGTTCACGTACCTTGATTAACATGTCACCCGTAAGCAAATTTCATTAGCGATGGCAATGAGGTTAAGCTGTACTTTTATTTATATCCATTTTAAATAATCATATTTATATTTGTATTTATAGTTATTGGGTATTAAAAAATAAAATTCATGTTCATACTAATCGAGATTTGCGGGTTTTATTTGGGGTCACCTAGAAAATGAAAATTAATACTCATATAAACTCATATCCAAGCACAATATATGTTTTTATCATTATAAGATTGCAAAGTTGTAATATTTTGAGAATATATTGTTTAGAAATGCGAAATCAAATATATTATTGACTATTTTTTTGTTAGAACGGTTTGGATTATACTTAAACCGGAAAAATATTAATCGAAAATTTATCTTCGTTTTGCATAATACTTTTCCCCCTCCTACATTCCATTTATCCTACTTTGATAATATAAATTTTTAATGAAATGTTATTTAATATTATGTATTCTATTATTTAAAAAGAGAGAAAATTTTTAGTGTCAATTATAGTAAAAAGAATTTTATTTTAAAATTTCTAAAAAAATAAAGAGGGACAAAAACTATGACATGGGAAAATAATTGACTAGGAAAGTTATTCGATAATGTCAAGCAATATTTCAATAAGAAAAAAAAAATTATTATAATATATTGTCCCAAATTGACCAGAAAATCTTTTTTTTTTTATTGAAAATTGACCAGAAAACCTTGTTTAGACATATAATATAAACTTAAGTTACATTTGAAATTAAACTTCGTAATCAACCTAAATAATTTGCACTCTAATTATTATTATTATTATTGATTTAAATTATAATTATTTAATAATAATTTAAACCTATTTTATGACGAGCGACTTTGATCTCACCACTAGTATAACTTTTTACGTAACCTACTTAACTTCATCGATTCTACAAAATTTTATGAGCATACAATAGGCTTATGATCCCAAACAAAAAAAAAAAAAAACTGCAAGTCGCCATTTTTAATTATGAACATTCTCATCATGAAATAAAGTCACAAAAAGTGATTATAATGATAGTTTATGGGGACTTCCAAGAAGATGCGTGACCATTAATATGCGTGTGTGAACACCAAATTCTTTACTTTCGTTTTTCAAGAGAAGGGTTCGACCTAGAGTAGTAGTCATGGGACACATCAATCTACTGAGCTGGACCCCTAAAAAAATAGAGCGACACACAGAGAAAGAAAACAGAGGACTTTTTCTTGAAATCTTGCATTGGATAAACATCTCTGTAGTTATGCTTTCCACTTGCATTCTCAGTTTGACTTCTTAATCAGGGAAAATGAATAAGTTCGTATAATAT
>JACYFF010031954.1:14770497-14786484 GCA_017589665.1 Selenicereus undatus | reverse complement strand
AATATCAGTCTTGACAATGTTATTTTATTTTAATCGAAAGAGACAAAATATATTTCATTAGTTATCTCTGGCTCATTAACAAATAACCATGTATAAAATCAGAATAATATGATTAAATAATATAAAAATTCTGATAGTTTTTTTTTAAAAGTTTCATTTTACAACTGCATAACACATTGGCTCTATTTGGTAAATAGCTATTAGTTGTTAGCGGTTAGTTGTTTGTACTAACTGTTAGCTGTTAATTATTTGAATTAGCTGTTTACATTAACTGTTTTTAAAAAAAGTGTTTAATAAAAATTAACTATTTCTAAAAAATATGTTAGTAAAATTTCATTTATGCACTTATTTATGAATTAGTTTTTAATGAGATGTATGTAAATTTTTCAAAGTTACAATCATTTTATTTTCACAAAAAACTCTTCTCAAAATGCTAATGTGAATAACTTTTTCAAAAAGAATTTTTTGGAGCTAAACAACTATTACAAATAACTCTTTATCAAAAACTCTTTAGCTATTAAATTTGATTAAAATAGCTAAAATCTTTCTAAATAACTTTTTTTTTCCTAAGCAGTTGGTGTTACTAAATATTCTATTATAATTTTCCATTCTATTGGAAATTATGTTATACAAATAAAACTTTTTTTGTCAATATTTGAAAAATCCATGAAAAGTTGGAAAAGCTCTAACCTGAATGAGATGAATTAAATAATTAATTAACTAATGTCCACGTGATCAGAGGGATTAGACTTGTGACCATAGATGATTGACAATACTGAGAAAACTAAGGAAATATATTTTCTTATATTTTTGGTTATACAGTTCATACCTGGAGGGCGATTTGTATGTAATGGTTTTGCCATTATGATATGTACTATGCAGTGTTTATGTGAGGTGACCAGTGGTACTTGACAAGAATGGCTAGATACCAATACTGTTTCATGTAGGCATTTAATGTCCTGGGAGATTTTAATTTTTTCCCACCACCTATTTTTTCCCCCTAAAAAAAAAAAAAAGAGATCCCCGCATAGCTTCTATAGACCTTCCATTTTTTTTCCTTTTTAATTGAGAAAGCAAATTCAAACTTGAGAATACGGATAATAATAAAATTTATGTCCATTTAAAACTTATAAAATCAGTCATATTTAAAATTTAAGTGAGTTGTGAAAATTAATTCTAAATAAATATAGGATGGGTATTGAAAAACAGGTACAAATATAGATAGATATATGTGTATAGTCCTCATTTACCACATACTCACACTATATCTGTACCTATTTTTATAATAAGTTAACAAACTATTTTAGTTTAATATTTTTTTGATTTAAGTTCAATCCAAACTCTTCTAATAAAAAATTAGTCAATAATGTGTTTGATTTCACATTTCTACACAATAGATTCCCAACATATCACAACTTTATAATTTTATAATGACAAAAATATATATCGTACTTAGATATGAGTTGCATATGGGTATTAATTTTGATTCTTTATGTAAACCTGAACAAAAGCTACAAAATTCGATGGGTATGGGTATGAATTTTATTTTTTAATAGTCGATAGGTACGCAGACGGATATGCATACAATTTTTGAAAACAGGTATGGGTAAGTATACGGCTCAATCCACCTCATACCCGCCTCATTGTCATTCCTACCTGAGAACGGGCCATTAAAACTACCCATTATATTCTTTTAAAAAAAATAAAATATAAGATTGATGAACTTAGATTTTTTATTTTTATTTTTTATTTTTATATGAACCTGCCTTCAATGTTAAAATATTCACCTCTAGAGCAGAGCTGGAAGGTCAAGTCAATGTCTGAACGCATTTTTAGAAGTTAGCGTGAAAATCAAGTCTTCTTGATTATTACTGTTGATATGGAGGCTATGGCGTCGTATCTTTAATTAGCAATATTTTACTCCCATTAAACTAAAAGAGGATTACAATGTACCCTAACAATATTTTTAATTACCATTCTAAAACGGCGGAGATGTAAGTCCAATGAGTTCAACTCAAAATCTACTCAACTTTTATCAGAACTTTTGTCATCTTAATTAGTGTTAGACATGGTGCTCCCCCCCCCCCCCCCACCCAAAAAATAGTGATCATTTCCTAGCTAGAATGATCTTGTTGAGGCATAAATTAATCACATGAGCTACAATGTCTGTATAGTAAGTGGTTTACAAAGCACTTTTAATACTAATTTATGTCTGCATCGTACGGCAAAAGTAGGATGACTTAATTTCAACGGAGTCAATTAAATCCATTACAAAACCAGATCCGAACTAGAGAAAAATCATTCGAATTGCATTGGGGGAGAGGGCATGCATGAATGTGTCCGCAGAATATAAATTAGAAAACTTACCATGATGTAATCAAAATATAAGTTCATTGTAGCATCAACATCTTATTTACAAAATTCAGCAAAAATCCTGTCCTTTATTAAAGAAAGAATGTATTATAAGCAAAATCTTTAACCAAAATGTTCCTCATTTGATCACCAGCTAGTCATGTTAAATAATGTAACTTTTAACATATAAAAAATAAAGAAATGAAAATGAGAATGTTATTGATTCATGCAAGATTTTTTTAAAAAAAAAACCTTATATTGGTCTGAAAATTGTCTAGAAATGCGCTGAATTGGAAAAGAAGAAGAAGAAGAAGAAGAAGAAGAAGAAGGGATTGAATAATAGAAGATATTACTACTCATAAATTGTGTTTTATTATTTATAAATGTTCACAATTAGAAGACTACAGAATACTTTTCCACCGACAATAAAAAATTTCGAATCCTTCATTTTAGCACATTAATATTGAAGTTGTAATTGGTAATATCATAATTTTAACATATCATACACAAATTTAAGCCACTGTGAAGACTTTGCAATCAGGAAATTCTTTTTTTTTTGGGTTGTTTTGGTTGGGGGGGGGGAGGACTCCTATGTTGAGACCTTTTATCATCAACACATGATTAAGGAACCATGAATGAAAACCCAAGGCTACAACATATGTTTGAATATAGACATATTCTTGTATATTTAACCATGATCAGTTAAACTTTAAGTTGAATTAGATTGTAAGATAACATAAAAAAATTTCTAAGCGAGGGTTCTTATGTTCAAATCTCAGCTACCTCGCACATTGAATAATTAAGTATGATAAGGAAAGACATTTGCAGTATTCACACGTTAATCCCAGAACACGTTTCTTATCAACTTAAACTTTTAATTAAGTTGATTCTTCAACAATAGATACCTGATATATAGCTTTGGTTGCCTACCACCGGACGAAACATAAAAAACTTCTTTGCCTGTATAAAAGGATCCAAATTCCAATCAATTAGCTTAAGCAGAACAACTAGCTTGTTAAGTTAATTGATAACCTTAGAATCGCGTACCTTCGGTTGTAAAGTCTTGCTATGTTACAAGACATTTTAATAAACATAACTTACAAAGAGAAAAAGGGGAAAGGAGAAACAACCATTTAATTAAACTAGCAAAATAGATACCAACTTTTTACTAATATATATGGTGAAAAATCACCTTAGAAATATGAAATTTTAATGATAAAAAGTAAAAAGAAAAAATTAAAATATATCATGCATTTTTAGTTTACTCTTTGTTAGTATGAATAAAGCTTTTGAAGGAGAAAATATCTTTTTCCAACGTATTAAAGACCACTAAAGTTAGATGTAAATTCTGACCCATTGACCCTTCCATTTAAAAATTAAGTCATATGCCACGTGACCATTTTGTTAATACCTGAACGCGAAATTATGCACTGCAACTTGTACATTGGCATTTTCATTAAAAACAAGAAAAAGAAATAGAAAAAGCTTAGCTACTTGTTATGGGCATTTTCTTTCCGTTGATATTTTAATATATCAACTTCAACAAATTTTAACCTATTTTAATTAATTTTAATTCACTTTAATTTAAAAAAAAAATTAACTTCAACTAAATTCAACCCACTTCAACACATCTCATTCAAAATTTTCACAATTTGTTAGTTATTGTGTAAAAATTAATTATGTTAAAATTATATGTATAAAAATCACTTCAATAAAAAAATTAAAAATGTCATAAATATTTTTTTATGCAAAATGTCATAAATAATTATCTTATCCAAAATATCAATGTTTCTATATTAATTTAAGTTTTTTTATGGACAATTAATTTAATTTGTAGGACTTTATCGGGAGTAGATCTAAACCTAAGAGTTGGAAAAGTTTGTCCTACCTAAAGAGGAGCATGCCTCAATGCGTGGTGGTTGCAGACAACCTAAGTGCATGACGGTTCGGCCCAGAGCAACCTGGTGGCGGTGTTCTGGGCGCCTAGGCAAGCAAAAAGAGGAGAACATCTTGGCAAAGTGAAGGGGGGAGGGGTCGTCTGGGTAGAGAGAGGGGCTTGTTAGGAGAAGTGTTTGGAAAATCAAAAATTGTGTGAAAATGAATTATTCTGAAATTGCGTATAAATAAGCTAAGGTATGTTTTTTTCCCCCCAAAATTACAATTTTACCTTTTTTTTTACATCATGCTATAATTGAACTATATATTTGTATTTTAGGTAACATGTCTTACCAATAATGGCTTCAAGGATCATCGACTGGCCCCACAAATCACCACAAGTCTTTCCGGCGTGCTTCGTTCTCGCTCACACGCTGCCTGGGAAACTTCCCAAGAGGTCACCCATCCCAATATTGCTCCCCATCAACCACGCTTAACTGTGAATTTCTTAAAAGTGGGTTTCCCGAAAAGAAAGGTGCACCTTTAGTGATATAAGTAGTCACTTCGATCTTTTTAAGCCACACTCGGGGTGTTACAAACTTACAATCACCCCCACTTGAAACGCACAACGTCCTCGTTGTGTCTCACTAACTGACCGACTTACGAGTCCTCTTGACTAGCGGTCCACACCCAGACCGACTTACGAGTCCTCTTGACTAGCGGTCCACACCCAGTATCTTTACCCCACTAGGTGACTGCCCACGGGCTCTCCATCCACTGGCGCAACTCACAGTCGCGGGTCGGCTCTGATAACATCTGTAATGCTCCGACCCCTTTCAGTCGCAGGTCTTACTAATAATGGCTTCAAGGATCGTCGACTGGCCCCACAAATCACCACAAGTCTTTCCGGCGTGCTTCGTCCTCGCTCACACGCTGCCCGGGAAACTTCCTAGGAGGTCACCCATCCCAAGATTGCTCCCCATCAAGCACGCTTAACTGTGGAGTTCTTAAGAGTGGGCTTCCCGAAAAGAAAGGTGCACCTTTGGTGATATAAGTAGTCACTTCGATCCTTTTAAACCACACTCGGGGTGTTACACATCCACACTTAGATATCCTTATCAGCGCATGGATTTTATTTTTTGAATGCCAACGTGACCATATGTAGAGGCCCTACTTAAAAATTAGTTGTTAACTGGTTGAATTAACTATTTTTCAAAACTAAATTAAATATTCGGTAAAATTAATTGTTTTACAATACTATTTGATAAAATTTCATTTATACTATAACTCAATTGTCTTATCTTTGTAACATAATAATGTTTTTAAATGTATATTTATTTTTTGTCTTAATATGAATTAAGAATTATGTGATATATAAAATTACATTGATACCTTAACCCAATTTTGCTTCAGGTAATACTTTTGCTCATTGTTGTTTAATTTTCTTTCTAATCATATTTGAAATATATGTGATATAAAACTATTTATCTATTATTAAAGACTAATTAACACAAGTTAGTTGTTAATGTTTTAAAAATAGCATCTTTGTTATTAGAGGCTTTTGAAGTAAATTTATAATAATTGTTGTGGTCAATACGCCATTTTCATTGCAAACATCAACAGCAGTCAATAAAAAAAACTATTCTAAATAGCTTTTCCATAAAAAAACCTTTTTTTGAGTATAAAAAACCAATACAGAAAACTTAATCAATTAGGAAAAGTTTTTTTTGACTAAAGTCAACCAGCTAATGACTCAAAATAAGCTTGCCTTATCCAAAAAGTTATTTGCTAACCACCCGCGCAATCCTTCGTCCCTTTCTCTAAGGCTCCGTTTGATCCGTAGAAAATTTGGCGGAAAGAAAAGTTGAAAGAAAAAAAATGTGAAGGAAAAAAAGTTGGGAGAAAATAAGTTTTTTTCTTTTGTTTCGATTGAGGAAAAAATACAAAAATTTGGATGAGAAATTTGAATGTTGATGAACTACTTGAATCATGTTGATGTTATCTAAGCAATGTGATATTAGAAAAGGTTGAGAATTTCTCTCAAACTTTCCTCACAATTTTATGAGAAAAATTTTATCACTTGTTTCTAACAATTTTTCACATAACTTTCCTGAATATTTTTTTTCTTTGTGATTTTTTTAAAATCAAACACAAAAAAAAAAGTAACTTTTTCAAGTTTTTTTCTTTCTATCAAATTTTTCAAGGTCCAAACGGAGCTTAAATGATATAGTTAATTACTGTTGAAACTCAAATTACCGGAACAATTTTGAAAAAACTAAATTGTGCAACAATTGTTAGTCTACTAGTCCTCCCTAGCTTGACAAAATAATTTGTGCAACAATTGTTAACATGACTAGGTATGTTTTTTTCGTTCGGTTTGTGTAAGTGAAAAAGGACTCACATAAAATATGTTGAACATTAAACTAAATTGTTAGCATTAATATTAATCACAAAAGCATTATCAATTGAGCTAATTTACATATTACATTTAGGGGTGGGCAATGGACCAGGTCGGGTCAGATTAGGGCCGATCCATTTACAAAGTTGATTGGGTCCGACCATGGTCAGCCCGTGAATTATTTGGGTTGGGTTGGACCTTTTTTGCAAATAAATGGGTCGAGGGCGCGACCCGATTTTGGCCAATTTTAAAATGGAACAAATTTGCAAAAAAAAACTATGTATGATATTTCTTGTTATGTATAAAGTATTGGTAATAATTTTAACTAATTGGAACATGTAAACTAATGCGTTAAGTAGAATTCAAAAAATAATGGGTCACTAAACGGGCCGTTAATGGACCGACCTGACCCGACCTGTTAATATGCTTTAATGGGTCGGCCCCCTAGTGGCCCGATCGATTACTGACTCGACCCTTTATTGACTTTATTTTAAGTGGATATACCTACTTGACTCAATGGGTATCTGACCCGTTGCCAACTCCTAATTACAACTATCTTTCTAATGATGATCAATAAACCATTGCTTCAGATTTGAGGCTAAATTAGGCCATTAATCGTGGTAGTGACCATGATCTTCATTGGCACTTGGCTAATTTCCCAATTTCTTGAATAAGAAAAAAAAAAAAAAGAGTTTCAATCTTCCCTCAGTTATTCCCCAAAAAGAAAAACGAAATGAGAAGGTAAACATGAAATGACTATACGCGCATTAACAAGGACAAGATGCACTGTATATGACATGGACTTAGGAAAAGGGAAAAGTGGAAAAAGGATTCAAATTGTTGAAACTAAGGAATATGATCATCCCATCTCTTTTTGTTATAAAATGATTAATGAGTCAAGGGCTCATTCTCTTTTCTTCTGCAAAAGGAGCAACTCATGATAGGAAAAGGGTACCACAATTGGGGGGATGGACAACAGAAAAAGATAGAAAAAAGGTGCACAATTCTAGGTTGAGTTAGTCTTTTACTCGAAATGCTTTTCTTCAATTTGTGTGGAGCTTCAACTGCTTCTTGCCAAAGAAAAGACACCCCCTACCTCCTCAAGCGTGAAATTTGCATAGCCACATATGCATATGCAGATTTTTTTTGGGAAAAAATCCACTTGTAACGAAGGGCTATTTATGACATCTTGGGATAAGGCATGTCAATCTAAAAAGGTTGGGGGCTTGGACTAAGAAGGATGGAAATGGTAATAGAATTTCTTAGCAAGTTAACCTGGAAATTGTTTCACCATCCAAGCCTTTGGGTGGAAAAAATGAAAGCAAAATATCCAATTGATAAGAATTTAGGAAAGGAGTTTGGTGGAAAGTAGAAAATGGAAAAAATATTAATTTTTGGCTGGATAATTGGTGTGCTAATAAAAATTTAGCTAACATGCTTATTATTACAGACTATTCCTTTATTGATACATTTCTTAAGGTATCAAATTTCGTCATAGTAGCAGAGAATAGGACATTGTTAGAATCTAACCATTAGTGGACTCACGCCAATCCCCTTTAACTGAATTCCTAACTTACTCTATTGGAGATTGTCATGTAATGGTGAATTCTCTCGAAATTTGCAACATGGGTGACACATGGTTTGGATCTGGTTAATCCATCCATTAGTTTGGGAGTATAATTGGACTTCAAAGTTAGACATTATACCAAAGTTAAAAATTTCTATGGCAACTTTGTCACGCATAACTTCCACCAAGGAAGCGCTGTTAAAAAGATGTATGAACATTGATCTTGTGTGTCCTTTATGTCAATCAGAGATTGACGATACTGATCATCTCTTTTTGCATCGCCATGTTTCACATGATTGTTCGAGACTACATATCTCCCATAACTGGATAGGAACTAGCTTTCTATCCAACCCACAGGGTAGTATCTTATCCATGCTATCTGGTGCTAGAACTGCTACCCATTCAGTTAATATGAATAAAGTAGTTGTGTTACTTTAGAGTATATGGAAAACTAGAAATAGTGTAGTGTTTTACATAAAACACCTTATCCAAAAAGTACTTTAATAAGAGCAAAAAACGCTAGTGTTGGATGACGTATTAGACATAAACTCACATACAGAATTTAACCACCATCCCCAAATCTATCAGCCATCAGCCGTAAGAAGACTCATTGGGTAGCATAGAGATGGCCACAAGGCAAGTTCATCAAAGTCAATTTTGATGAATCTAAAACTTCATGAGGAGCAGTATGAGACTTCATTATTCATAATTGGGAATGGAAGTTTTATTCAAGCAACATAATTCAACTTGAGATCAGTGTCAGTTCTGGTAGTGGAAGCAACAACTATGAGAAAAGACATTAAAACGACAATTAAAGTAGGGTATATTGATATCCATATTAAGGGAGAAGTAACATTCTCATCCTAGCAGTTCACAGTGAGATTCAAGCGCTGTGGGAGATCCAAGCCTTAATACAAGATATTATCACTTACATTCAGAATTGTAACGATGCCATTATTACTCATATTTTTAGGTAAAATAACAGTGTAGTCGACTTGCTAATAAGGTATGGTTTTTCATTACTTTCCACAATAGTGAGGAATGATGTCCCGCATAGAAACGTTCTTTGTATCCTCTATGAGAATAATTGAGTGAGAATCTGTCAGAATTCAAGGCTCACAAGGACACAAGAGGGGGGGGGGGTGAATTGTGTTTTCCAACTTTTTCGTTTTGTTTCAGAACACTTGTGAGAACTGGTTGGAGAGGTGTTTGCTATGAGGCAGAAATAAAGCAGAATGCGGAAATAAAGAAGACAAAATATTTTTATGTGGAAAACCACCTCTGACCCAATTGAGGTGTAAAAATCACGACCTACCTCAGTAGGATTTCAGCAAAGATTTTCACTAACGCGGGCCAAATTCGTTACACTTTGTAACACTCATGACTACGTTACCCACGTAACTTAGTCTTCCCCGAGACCCTCGTCACCCAACACGTCCAAAGTCTCTCGAGACTTGGACACACTCTAAACTTCACTGATGACAGAAAAGAATAGAAAAAACACCTTACGCTAAATGCTTCTAACTGAGCTGAATGAAAGATACAATTACAATCCCTATTATGCTAATAGAGACAACTAGATTCAGCACACTCATTGAAGGTTTTTCACTTAGAAAAATAAGCTCACAAAAAACTTAATTTTTAGCCTTGAAAAACCGTGAAGATAGTGTTGAGAGGTAAGAGATTTTATACCCATGAAAAGGTATTTGATTTTTGTAATAACTCCTAAAAATACTTAGCATCTAATAGGAATTAAATTTCCCAACAATATCTTTTTAGAAAATCATATCTTAAAAGATAAGATATAATCTTTTGAAAATATCTTTTTAGGAAACCCAAATTTATTTAGGAAAGAACTCTTTCCTAGACACAACATTATCAGAAAAGCAATCCTAAATATTGTAGGAATTTTGTCATTTAGAAAAACCCTTTGAAAATCTTAAAGCACGAGTTGTATATGTTGCCCACAGAACATCGCAGACCTGATCGTTCACCCTGTTCTGAGTAGTGTTCTGAGTGGCGTAATAAATTCCTTCAAGGTGAGTGTCAAGTCAAGTTCTTCTAATTGGCATATTAACAAGAATCTAGACGAATACCATAAGTGACTAAACTAAGACTCTAAACTCCTGTACTTTGTTGATGTTGTGCACATATTCCACTTTTGAGGTTCCAAGCTCCTTCGAACTGATCTCCAGGGTATTTGCAACCTAAACTCAAACATGGCATAATAGCATATAGACTAACATATAGACCGGTACATTTGGGTTGTTATCATCAAAACTTTACACATGATTGGTTCAACAAATTCTCCCTTTTTGATGATGACAAACCAACTAACCATTAAAAATGAGACAAGACAAAGGGAAAAGAGTTCAAGGGATCCAGTACACAAAAGAGAGAATAATGAGAATAGGAAGTCAATTTAAAATAGGCAGTTTTAATCAGAACATGATCATACTCATCTTCCCCCTTTTAACATCATCGAAAAGGTGTAGAAGGCCACATGCATGAATTCAGGGGGGATGCATCCACCACCACAGGTAATGAGGGAAAAATAATAGTATTACAGTCAAGTATATGGTGTATAATGATATTGGCCATCCCAGTTACGCACAAACACACAACAGCAAAGGCAAGCAATGGCATGGCAAAACCAAGCCAAACTAAAAACATATATAACCATTGTCAATCACATGCAGAATCAAGATTAACCAAACAGAAAAGCGAACAATGTTGATGGGAACAGGGCAAAGAACAAAGTTGAATCAGGGAGGAGAGGAAGATGGAGCAAGTTTTCCCCTGAGGGTAGAGAGGGCATGAAGAATATCTTCATGGCATTGCGCATTCAAGGCCTTTTCTTTAGTCAGTGCTTGCTTCACTTCAGCAATCTCCTCCTTCAGATGGAGCTGGTTCTGGACGAGAGCCGCAACCGTGGTAGTGCTGGAAGACGCTACTGTACTAGAAACATGACGGGGACCAAGGCCAAAGGGTGTTTTGAGTCCTTGTTCTAACACGGTTCCATCACTCTTTTTAATCTGAAACCCACACCCAAGTTAAGTATTGCTCCCTATTTTATCGGTGACCTGAAAGCCCATTATCTTTTGCAAGGGGATCACCAGAGTCTAAAACACTGAAGTCAGAAGAAACCCATAGCCTACATCATGGCTTCTAGAAGTATCGGCAATCCGTCCAATGTGACTAATCATGATAGTAGGCAAATTAATTGGCTCTTCTCGATCGAGGAGGTCAGTAAGGCACATGTCCATAGGGTCCGCAAGATTGCGTCCCTGCCCCGAGGAATCACATTCTTAATGACAAACCAGAATAACAATCGATGTAAAGGCTGCACTTCCCCCTTTCTCACAGACCGGGGTTCACTTAGATCAGGTTGTTGGGCTAGTTTTTTGGTGAGATCCAACAGTTGGTCATTGTTTAGCACAGTTTTATCCTCCCTTACATACACATCAAATCCTTTATAGGGTACCCCAAGCTAAGCTCCCAGATTATCAGCATCAAAACAAAGTTCTCGACTGTGAACAGAACTAGTCACTATCCCATTAATGACCTCACAATTGGCATAAAATTTCACCAATTCAGGTAGTGAGCAGCCCCTCTTAGTATTGGTAAATATACCCAGCCAATCCTGTACTCTCAATTTGTCTAAGAACACCTCTAAGCCCTGTTCTTGGAAGTATAACACTTTCACTATCTTTCCTCGCACCATGACTTTCTGTAGGAAATGTTTATACCTTTCTCCCTGGGTCATTGATTTTCTTGATTTCTTTTTTAAGGGTTCCTCACTTCTTTCACCCAAGTCAGACCCCTGTTCTGGAGAATCCTATTTCGGGGCATGTTTCATCGAGGGCACAGTCGAGGAAGGCGTTTGGGAGACTGTTTTCACTGGTGATTTGGACAGTGTTTTGGTAGTGGATTTAGTCTTATTGGAAGGTCTAACAACCCTGTCCTCAGGTAGGTCCAGTGGAATGGCAAGGCCCATACTCTGAGTACGAGGCCGACGCAGGGTAGTGGTGTGCGACACAATGGGTGTTGTGGTGGTCTTGACTCTGCGTCAAGTGGACGGTTTGACTGCCATTTGAGGGGTGGTTTTTGGGGTTAGTTTCACGGTTCGTGTGAACCATAGAAGAGGTTCATCTTCTTCAAGGTCACACGCAGCGTCTTCATGCACATAGGGCCCCTCAACCCAATCTTCCACAGTCACAAATTCTCCATTTTCCTCAGGGAATTTCGGCTCTGTCATATGGGGTTCATACAACACTAAATCCCATCCCAAAACCGACTTAACAGGGGGTATGGCCTCAAGTTCAATTCCTACGGGCTCCAATCAACACTTTTCAGAAATTGAAAGATAAAGGGAAAAATACTATAAGTGGGCACAGGGGTAGCTTCTGCCGGCAATATTGGTGGCGCCATGAGTATGTCTAGTAGTTTTCCTCCCCTTTTCTTGATTTCTTGGCCTGAAGTGAGCTTGGGTGACGCGTCTTGCAATCAAAGGATGTGCAGCTGCCATGGGTGCGTGCCATTGGAAGAGCTAGTGGAGGAAGAGGTTAGGGTTTAGTGGGTTTTGGGAAGAGGAAGGTCGGGTTCTTAAGGGAAGGAGGGAAGGTGGTTGGGAAAATGAAAGTGGTTTGAAAAGAGTTGACCGCAAGTACCAAAAAATCCTTCCCTTTTTCGGCCACCAGTTTTAGAGAGAAAAAAAATTTGCATGCTAAAGAATGATTACACATTGGGAAGAGCTGCAGTTTTTTCAAAGTAGGTGTAATAAAAGAAAAAATCCAAATCCCAACACATGTAAAGATATGGTAATTTGATTAGCATATGATACAGCCAGTGGTAAGACATGTTCTTAGTGCCTGTTCTAACTGCCATATATTAGGTATCAAAGGACAATAATGGCAATATCATTAGACTTCAACGAATGTTGGCATGTCACATTCCACACATATGCTAATAACAACATAGAAAATTAAATGCATCCATTGAATCAATTTATTTGGTCCCAAAACCTTACTAGTCAATCATTGGGAGTTGATGAAGTACTCTCACGTTCTCTTAATTATACATAATTCAAGTCTATTCCTCTCAAACTGTTCTCTGCTCAGTACCTTGGTAAAAATATCAGCAATTTGTTTGTCAGTGGCACAAAAATTCATTGAAACTAAGCCCTTTTCTACATTGTCTCTTAAAAAGTGATGACGAACGTCGATATGCTCAGTCCTTTTATGTTGACACGGGTTCTTAGCAATGTTAATTGTACTTGTGTTATCATAGAACAAGGGAATGCATCCTGTGTCAACACCAAAGTCCTTGAGTTGTTGCCGTATCCACAGCAGTTGAGCACAACAAGAAGCAGCCGTTACATACTCGACTTCAGCCGTGGACATAGCAACTGAGTGCTGTTTCTTTGTAGACAAAGAGACCAAACAGGGTCCAAGACAAGCAGCCACACCTGAGGTGCTTTTTTTGTCAACTAGAAATCCAACATAATCAGCATCAGCATATCCAATGAAGTCAAAGTTGCATCCTCGTGGATACCATAGTGCCAGATCCGATGTGTGCTTCAAATATCTAAAAATTCTTTTTACAGCTTTTAAATGTGTTTCTTTTGAATTTGACTGAAAACGAGCACACAAACCAACATTGAAAACAATGTCAGGGCTACTAGCGGTTAGGTATAGGAGTGACCCTATCATGCCCCTATATGATTTCTCATTGACTGAAGAACTTCCATCATCCATCACCAACCTAGTTGAAGGAGAGACGAGAGTGTCCATGGGCTTAGCCAATTCCATCCCAAATTGCTTAGGTAGTTCTTTAACATATTTTTGTTGATGTATCATAGTTCCGCTTGAGGTTTGCTTAATTTGTAAGCCTAAGAAAAAATTAAGCTCGCCCAACATGCTCATCTCAAACTCACTCCCCATCAAATTTGAAAATCCACCACATAAATCATTGTTAGTTGCACCAAATATAATGTTATCGACATATACTTGTACAATCAACAAGTGTTCCCCCTTGGCTTTGAGAAACAAGGTATTATCAACCTTGCCTCTTTGAAAATCATTATCAATTAAGAAACTTGACAAACGTTCATACCAAGCTCTAGGAGCTTGTTTTAGACCATAAAGTGCTTAGTCAAGTTTGAACACATGGTTAGGAAAATCATGATTTTCAAAACCAGAGGGTTGTTTTACATATACCTCTTCTTTAAGATATCAATTGAGAAATGCACTCTTGACATCCATTTGATACAACTTGATCTTTATGTGTGCTGCAAAGGCTACCAAGATGCGAATAGCTCTATCCTTGCTACAAGTGCAAATGTTTCTTCATAATCGATCCATTCTTCTTGATTGTAACCTTGGACCACCAGCCTGGCCTTGTTCCGAGTGACTGTTCCGAACTCATCCAGCTTATTCTTGAACACCCAATTGGTTTCAATTATTGATATGTCTTTAGGCCATGGTTCAAGGTTGCAAACCTTGCTCCTTTCAAACTGATGAAGCTCCTCTTACTTGGCTATAACCTAGTCAGAATCTGCAAGGGCTTCATGAACATTCTTAGGCTCAATGTCAGATAAAAAGGCATAAAAGACACAAAATTTTCTGAGCTTAGATCTGGTTTGCACCCCTGTATTAATATGAAATATAATTTGGTCAAGGGGGTGTGAGCTCTGGTGCTTCCAGGGTCATGAAGTGAAGGGATCCACTGATCCGCTTTTCACTTTCTCCTAGCGGCTTGAAGAAACAAGTTCGGGATCAGGTCTGAAGCTTGTTCCCTGATCTGTCAGAGAGAGCTGGGGTTGAGTGGGCTTGTTTCGATCCATATCAGGATCAACAGAGCTTCCCCCTGATTGGTCTAGTTCCTGCCCACTTTCCTTACCATTAGCTTCAGGAAGTGGTTCACTTTCAAGTATCTTACCATTGTCTTTTCTTGCAAGTTCAAGATTAAAATCTTCATCCTGTGCATTATTCTCAACCAAGGAGTTAGTTTCATCAAATAATACATGTACACTCTCTTCAACACATAGAGTCCTTTTGTTGAATACTTTGTAAGCTTTACTATGTGAAGACTATCCTAAGAAGATTGCCTCATCACTCCTAGGGCCAAACTTTCCCAAGGGTTCCTTCCCATTATCGTGCACATAACATTTGAAACTAAAGACTCTTAGGTGCATATTATTGGGTTTTCACCCTTTGAGAAGTTCATAAGGAGTCTTTTTAAGAAGATGTCTGATCATGCATCTATTAATAATGTAACAAGCTGTGTTCAATGCTTCTACCCAAATATGTCTAGGGAAACCACTAGCAACAAGCATAGTTCTAGTCATGTCTTCTAGAGTACGATTTTTCCGTTCTACAAACCCGTTCTGTTGGGGTGTTCTTGGGGCAGAAAAATTATGATCAATACCATGTTCATTGCAATAGTTAATGAAGCTTAAATTTTCAAATACCTTTCCATGATCAGACCTAAGACTTATCAATGAGTGTCCTACTCTCTTTTCAGTTTTCTTAAAAAACACAACAAACTTTTCAAAAGATTCATCTTTAGAAGCTAAAAATAAGGTCCAAGTGAAACGAGAGTAATCATCCACTATGAAAAACACATACTGTTAGTTTTGAGAGTACACAAACACAAGAGGGGGGTAAATTGTGTTGTCAAATTTTCGCGGTTTTCTAGGAACAGGCTTAGGCCCTGTTCGGATAGGCTGTTTGTAACACGCCCAGAAGCTGAAATGCAGCGAAAATAAGTAGAAGAAAAAGGTGAACACATAATT
>JACYFF010031954.1:14723272-14740497 GCA_017589665.1 Selenicereus undatus | reverse complement strand
TCACAAATTAATTACATTCTCATTATTTTAACCTATTTCAACCCACCGCATAAAAAATATACCAGTTTCAGCCAACTTCAACCAACATCAACCCACTTCAACTTAGTTCAACCTATTTCAACCCACCTAAAAAAAAAATACCAACTTCAACCTATCTCAACCCACCTTAACCAACTTCACCCTTTTGACCCACCCAATTTACCCACGAAAGAAACAGGCCGTCAGTAGAAGAAATTGAAGCACATTTTAGTAATTTGTAGTAATCAAATTATTATGTACTACTATTCTTAAGTGTCTTATCAAATAGTAGATAAGATGCCAATTAAAAATTTCATGCAACATTTTTAAAGTTACTAAAGCTGAGTTTTGAGAACAACTATCAAGTTATTGGATTTCAAATTCCGATTTTTTCGTCTCCTTTTTATTTACCGAAACCTTTATTTATTATTTTGTTATGTCCTTTTAGTCATTTTTCTTAAATTTGCTACCTAACTGACCACATTTATTTTAAATTACTAGTTGAACTTGAACGTGGTAGACGACCAATAACTAATAAAATAACCAACTACTAGTAAAACATATAGTCACTATTAAAACAACTGATTTTAACCAAACACACCCAATAAAGAGGGTTCCAAAATTGGTGTAAATGGAACTTTAATATAGTAGATAAAACTGATACTTTAGTTACACATTGTATAGGTTTGATTTTACCTTCCCTTATTGTACAGACGGAATTATGGTGGGATCATGTGAGATCAGCTAACTTTGCTTCAAAATAATAATAATAATAATAATAATAATAATAATAATAATAATAATAATAATAATAATAATAATAATAATAATAATAATAATACATGTACTTTAAAAAAAGGAAAAGTCTGTACTAAAGATTAAATGATCAGTAAGATTGGAATGAAATAGTGGCTTAGCAGTTGAATCTCGTTGGTGCTACTTGAGAGTTCAGCAGTTGGATCCAATAGTGTCCATTCCAGTTATTTTTTCTTTTTACCCAAGCACCTCATTTTCTGCCCAATTTTACGAATTGACTCCCACCGCCACCCGGGCCACCCCTTCTCCTTTTAAGCTCTGACTACCCCTCGCCCCCCCCATTCTTAGTCCCTACTCCACTTTTCTACCACAGAAGCACAAATTTAAAGTCTATTCTAGGTAATTGCATTTAGTTTTAGTCTTTATTTTTTCATTTTTTCAATTATTTAGATTAATTTAAGTGCTTAAACTATTTGTCAATTTTCATTGTATTTGTTGTTGGATACTTGTGTTGGTGGTGAATAATTGAAGACTTGAACTTGGTGTGGTATATTGTGTTATGTTAGGTCAAATTTCGGGATTTTCAAACTTTAGAGTGGAATTTGAGAAATTTGGCATAAAATTTGAGGGACTATTTTGATTGAAAATTGATCATTCAAAAATTTTGACATGTCATGGCGATGTAATTTTGGACGGTTTTGACGGAAAGTTGAGACGTTAAAAATTTTGACGGAAAATTAGGGATTTTGACAGTTTGTCAGGTCATGCGGATCTTGACGTAATTTTTGACAGACTGTTTTGACGGAAACTTGATCCGTCAAAACTTTTGACGAAACTTTTGACGGAATATCAGGGATTTTGACGGTGTATCAGGCCTTGTGGATCTCAATGTAATTTTTGACGGAGGATTTTGACGGAAAGTTGGTCCAAATTTGTTTTAATATGTGAACAAAACAAAATTGTCCCACCTAGCATCTTATAAAAATAAATATTTTTTTTTAAATTTGAGACAAATATGTGACGGATTTTTTGGCAGATACTGTCAAAAATTGTGATAGAAAATACTACTTTTGTCACAATTTGTGACGAAGTTTGTCACAAATTTCCGACAAAACTTTAGCACCAACCTGACATCTCAAATCTTTGGGATTGTGATGGGTTATCTTCTCCGTCAAAATTTCAGTCAAAAAGTATTTTGACGGATTGTCAATCTATCAAAATTTCCGTCAAGATCGTATTGACGGATTGTCAGTCCGTCAGTATGGTCCGTAAGTTGTAATTTTGACGAACTGTCAGTCAGTCAAAATTTTTCCGTCAATATTTTTGACGGGTCGGTCAAAATGATTATTTCGACTAGTGGTTTTTTTTTATGGATGTAATTATTTCACATTATATTTTTATTTTGTATTTTATTTAATTTAAGAACTGTTAGGTATAAGTAGTTTATATTTCTTTTGTCAATTTGAAGAATCTATAATGCCATTGAAAATTGCAATTTTTTTTAACTTTTACAATGAAATGAGTTACCTTTAACAGCTAGGTGGTGTAATTATGCCCAACAATTCAACAGATGATCTTTTGAGAATTAATTTATAGGAATTATTTACTAATTAATTAATAGCTTTAGAGCACATATCTATTTTGTATAATTGTTATAATCATGCTGGTCTACGATAATGTCATCATGTACAATATAATTTGCCAATGTGGCCACTCTATAAGTAAGGAGTAAGAGAATCCTAGCTAGTACCAAAATATTCATAGGGCATTTTGTGTTTGGAACATTTTGTTTCTCATCAATTTGATTATATTCAGCACTGCAAAAGATAAATAAATAAGTCCACTTTCCAATGGAGCTGGCCATTTGCGACAAGTTTTATGGTAGCATTTCTAATGGGTCCGCTAGTTTTTCCGACTATCGAATTTCCGACCCATTTCCAATGAATTCTGTTAGAAATGACATTCAACGATCGAATTTCGAGGGGATCTCGTTAGAAATTTTGTCGGAATAAGTACAATTTCATAGTTTTTTTTGGGATAAAATGTTTCCCATCAATTATGAAGATTATTGGTAAGTTACGTGGTTCATGTGAAAGCCAATTCAACTTGAATTCCAACAGAAATGTCAACCTTTTCCCCAAAAGATAATTAAACATTAATGAATTTTTTTCTATTTTACTTTTGTATGGTTGCTGAATGTGGGAAAGCAATCTTCTTCGTGAAAGTTAATTTTCCAATGAATTGCAGAGGCAGGAGTCACGTCTGCGGACAGTAAGAGGATGAGGACACAATGCCCAATGCCAATGTCAATGCTAATGTGAACGTCAATGCCAATGTCAAACACACGTGTCTGTAGACATCAAAGTGTGAAACTCAACTGAAATTTCTTTGAAGGATTTTCTACATAGTCATCATCATATCGCATCTGGCATTTCTCTTAAAGCAAGATAATTAATAGCACTTTCAGTAGTCAGTTTTTTAGCTCATTAATAGGGTCTACCTTTGCCATATCAGTTTGTAACTTAATTTTTTGACTCACAATTCTTCATTTCTCTAATACAAGGCTAACCACTTTAACTCATCAAATAAAATAATACATATAGATCCACTTTATAACACATAATTTTATTTTTAGAAAAAAAGAAAAAACTAATTAAAAGTATTTTAAAAATTAAGAAAAAGAAAAAAGGCCCGTGAGCTGGCTCACGACCGCGAGCTGGCTCACGACCGCGAGCTGGCTCACGACCGCGAGCCTCAAGCCAATCGGTGCATCTATTCTCCCATCTCACCCCCTTTTTCTCTCTTCCGTTTTGCCTCACGAGTCATCCGCTGGGGATGGTCTAGGATGTAATCTTGCTTGGAACCAAATTGGGATGTTTTCATTTTAATTAATTAGTTGAGCTATGCGCGTTGCACACGGAACGCGCACACGATTCCCAGATGCTCTTGAATACAAGTCTAAATCTCGCATTATTAATATTTAGTGTAATTGTTTAGATTGATTTTTTTTTTTTTGGTCTATATGTCATGAAATTAACCTCTGCTCAAATCTAATAATCAGATTCCTTCAATAAAATTGAACAGTATTTTAATCCCAAGCGTGCCAATAACTACATGATAATCTCTAAATGTGAGAGATAGTATTATAAAATAAAAGTCATAAAAGAAGATCTTGTCGACCTGTCAAATTGACTGAATAATATGTAAGATTAAACGTAGCACAAAATGGAGTAGAAAGAAAAGTAAGTGACAGACATACAAGCGCAAATACAGAAAAGGCAGCATTTGGCATGGTAAAGTCAGTAAGACTGCAATAGAAGTAAGTTATAGATTGTACATTAACTGAATTAAGATATTTGATTCATTGAGAAGGAATATAATTTGACGTCAAATTCAGTTGAAAGTTCTAAGAAATGTAGAAAACCTAATTATCAATAAATTCCGGGAGAAGTGAGAGCTAGAGGTGAAAATCTAAAAAGAGAGAGAGAGAGAAGATAGAAAAATAAGAGGATGTACATTAATTGACCAAAAAGAGAGAATAAGAAAAAGGCAATCCAATATCTATGCATGAGCAGAAGATCATATTGTCCATCTCTCTGGAAAGAAAGATAAAAATCATAAAGCAATAGTACAGCATAACAACAACATGAACGCCGCTTAATGTGGGTCTTGTTTTTGCGGAAATTAAGGAGATCCAAATGTATGCAGTCTTACTTATGTAGACATCTCTCCCACAGAGTGTCCGATTTTAATATTAATAACTATAGATAGAGCATACAAGAAGTCCAAACTCCTAATCACCATCATGAACAAATTCTAATGGCTATAGATAGAGTATACCAGAAGTCCAAACTTCTAATCAAGAGCAATCTTTTCACGCGCATACATGTCATACATTCTAAAAGTGCATGGAAGAATAGATGCCATAATCCTGAACATCTATCTATGTTGAGTTGTTTTATTTAAGTTTTGATGATAACAACTCCAAGTGTGAAAATTTGTCCAAGTAATGTTACTTCAAACACGATCTCCAAACAGGCCTAACTGGTGTTCGTAATCCTTATTGTATTAACTGGTTTGCTACATGTGAGAACAAGTCCTTAAAACAGGTTTCACGTGGTGATTCTTCATTCAGTCAAGAATGTCATCTCGACAGTTGATTGTAAGGCATGTTCCTGAACTCTAGCAATGCAAAGAACAACCCCAACAGACAAGATGGCATTGGTGTTCACAGCAGCTCTACAAATCTTGGACAAAATGACTGATTCAGAACAAGAAGTCTTGGGTATATAGGTTTTATTTATTTAGACTCTTGTTAATATGCCAATATTGAAAATGCTTTTTAAACACCTCTTGAATCGGTATTCGCACTAAGTACTTCAGAACAGCAGTTGCGAACAACCCTTCAAACAGGGTGCCTAGGGTGTTTCTGAACTGAAGTGGCCATACCCAGTTATCTTTGAAAATTCAATTCGGTTGGCCAAGATCTCCAAAATACTTCCTTTAATCTTCAAAGTTGCTATTTTTCTGGAAAGAATATTTCTTGAAAAGATTGTGGGAGATTTGCGAAAATAGGAGATTTGCCAAAACTAATAAGATTTCCTTTTGTCCATATTTTCGGCTTTGATAAAATTTCGAAAGCTAAGAGTTTTCTGGTTGCTTCTTTAAAATCTTCTTCACGGCTATGAGAAGATAAGGGTTATCTCTTGAGATAACAAATCCCTTATAACTTGGAAAAACTTGCCACTAGCCGTTGGGAATATTTCTCTTGAAAATCCTTTTCCAAACTTAGCTACTTTCTTCTCTTCTCCTTGGTTTTTGACCGTTGGGTTTTTGTGCATAAAAGCTCAGCTCTTTCGCCCCCACAACATACTGAGATATTGAGAGAAAAAGGGAAGAAAAGAAAGCAAAGAGTGAAAATCTGGAAACACACAACATATAGGAAATTTCAAAAAGAGGTTTTTCTAGAAGAGTTTTTTGAGCTATTCTTGAGAAAAGAAAAACCAACTCAAGTTGTGTTTAAACCAAGCTTTCGATATATTGGCATAATTAGGACATTCATTGTACCTTACATCTACTTAGTAAGAAGCACCCCAGTAAGGTGTTTGCTGACCTTGATCTCAGATCAGTCAAAAGTGAATGAGTGTGTCCTAGTCGTGTGGACTTTGGACGTGTCCTATCTGGTGAGATTTGGACGTGGTGTAATCTGCCTTAGAGAAGGAGATTACGTGGTTGCAAGGTTGTAACAAGGTGTGTTACAATTGTAACGAGTTAAGCCCGGTTTAGTGAAGTGATTAAATCCTACACGAGGTAGGTCGTGATTTTTCACACCTCAGTTGGGCTAGAGGTGTTTTCCACGTAAAAATTGTGTGTGCTTTATTTCCGCATTTATCTTAGTGATTTTCGCATTTGCTATATCTGAGAACACCCTCTGCAAACAAGTCACAGGGGTGTTTGTTTCATTTACAACGCGAAAATCAGACACCACAATTCACTGCCCCTCTTGTGGCAGTATACTCACTAATTCAACAATCTACTATATGATTGAGGCACTTTGTCCCCCCTCCAAACAAGAAGTACGAACGATAGGTTAAAAAACATGGCAACATTCACAGTATCAATTACCCCACTACCTAACAAATCAGCCTTGTTGTGTTATCTCATCTTTAATTGACCCTTCCAACCAAGCTCCTTTATTACTTCAAGTCATTTAGATAGAACAAATATATCTTGTCAGTGATGGACTCATGTGCATGTCACACACTATTGTAGTTGAACTCAACAAATCTTGTATGGTAAGTATTTTTTAAGTCATGGTAGCTCGTCTAAGATAGCATATAACTTAGACACCTTATCTAGGAAATGAAGCAACACTTTTAACTACACGCCTCTTGCAAGGGGAGTTTTAATCTATGAAAACCAAATTGTCGGAGCTTGAGAGTAGGTGTCTTTGTGCTTTACATTTAAATACATGTAAACAACTCAAGGTATTTAAAATAGCAACCAAAATTCTAGAGGTTACCTTCTTGAAGTAAAAATCTTGTCAAGCTTACTGCAAGCAGAAGACACCAGCCCTGATACTGTCATCCAAATCTCAACCTTGTTGAAACATCACATATCCAGAATCAAAAATTTCCTAATGAAACTCCATCTGAGTTTTATTAGTAATGTTTCCACTATGTTGGCCCAATTTTGGTTAGTTAAATCGCCGTAGAGGGGTGTGAATGGGGTGATGATCAAATTCGCAAGATAATCGAAATAAAAATGCAGAAAAATAAATGTTCGACAAAACACACAATTTATAGAGGTTCGGCCATATCTAGTCCTCTATCCACGGGCCCCCCTCGCCGATGGATTTTTGAATCTCTTTCTTTTATTAGATCGGTCGATTACACACGATTCACCAATCGTATAACCTACTAGCTAACTCTACAACTATAGGTGTCCCAATGTATGCGTTGCTCCTAAACCATACTTGGATAGTCAGCCCTCCGACTAATCAATCCAACCCAATACAAAGAAAGATAATAATTATAAGATACACTTCTTTGATAGAGAACAAAATAAATATGTCAATGTAAGCTCAAACTCTTCTCAAATTCCTCCGCTTGATTTGCAAGTGTAGCTCTCTTTCTTGTTCTTTGCTTGTGCTCTCTAGTATGTCTCTTCCAGTTGCCAATAACTCTTCTTTTTATAGCCAAAAGGTGTTGAAGAGGTTGGAGAGACGCATGGTAAGTGACCGTTGCATCAATTAAGGAAAACCGATTTTCCAAACTGTTTCAAAGCCTTGAACCTGCCCTTTCAAGCCCTTGGATTACACTGTTCTGCTCAACGATTTTCTTTTGATCTCCAACAGTTAGTTTCCTTATTTTTTGGAAAGGATCTTGCTGAGAGAATCATCCAGAAGTTTGCTTATTTTGCAACACAATCTTTCACAATAGAATATCAAAAGATAATATCATATTTTAAGCAAATCTTGATATTTGATAAATATACCATCATAATCCCATAGTAAAATTGGAATCACACAATATAATATCATAAAGATAACATAGTCAAATTTGAATACTAAATCATTTCAATATCTTCTGACTTATGTCAAATCAATTAAGCAATATGTACTAGCATGCCAATATCCACTTAAAATCACAACATATTTAAACAATATAAATATTAATATAATTCTAATATAACATGAAGAACATATCAATTAATTAATCTTTGTTTGTTTTTCATCAAAACATATATATTGTAAGGTTAAGGAAGCTAACAATCTCTCCCTTTTCGTTGAAAGATAAAACCCAATAGAAATAACATATCAACATAATTTTGAATGACACACCACGAAAGCTTTCCAAATACTTCTCCCCCTTTTTGTATTTCATCCAAAAGGTAGCTTAAGAAGGAGAAAGAAAAATTGAAACGTATAAAAAAATATATATGGCAAACACATATAGCTCACCCCTAACAAATCAATGATATATAAAGATGCTCCCCCTCAATTTATGGCACTCATTATACACACACACACACACACACACACACACACACGCACACACACACACACACACAACACACACACACACACACACACACACACACACACACACACACACACACACACACACACATATATATATATATATATATATATATATATATATATATATAAAAGGGATCAAACACTAACATTTTGATCAAATCATATATTCTAACATGCATGCATTGACTTGATATTCTCATGAGCATTGCAAGAGATCAACATATTAATATAACAATTCTCGCCCTTCAAGAATAAAATCAAGGTTGTAGTAGAATGATCAAGTAATATAATTCTTCTCGTCTAGAAAGAAGCAAGATCATGTATGTGAATATTAGAGATCATAACAGTTATGTACCCAAAAAACATCACATACAAGATATCATCTAAGGATAAAAATAATTACATGTCATAATAGCATAGAATATGATGGAATATTAATCATGCTCACCTTATAAACACAATTAAGCAATTAAAGCTCAAAAATTTTAAAATCAAAATTTCTGAAATAGGAAGTAAATCACCATAGATAGCATCACCTTCCATTTGGTAATAATTCAAATTTTGATTTCTATTCATGTTGTTGAAAAAAAAACATCCAACCATTGATTTAGTCACACCAAAATTTTCAGTTTCTGCTTACAATTCAAGGCCTTGAACTATATTTATGGGCCTTGAAATCTAGGTACTGAACTGATTACCTATTATTTCAACCTCGTTTGATCATAAAGCAATTTTCATGAGTGGTTTAACATCTCTCGGGCGTCCAATTTCATGTTTGATTCTCATATGGATGCAAAATGCCCTGTAAAACAAACTCATACCTTTCTCAAAATACATTTAGAAAATTTAGCTCCATAATTGTAATTATGCGCCATAATAGATGACCTTGTTACTTTTGGTACCCAAATTTGTGTACTACTAGGACCATTTCTTAATGACTTGAAATATATCCTATTTTACAAAAAAAATTGCAAGTAGTAGAAGTCTTACTTATGTAGTAATTTGATTTAACAAAGAAGTTTTTATAACACTTCTTTTTATTGAATGGATTAAAACCGATTCTTTCTTTGTTAAATGACGCTTTTTATGTGCTAAGAATTTTATTTAAATTCTGCTCTCCTTTCGAAAATTTTCAATTTTTTCAAGATCGTCACGCTTCACTTGGAGCTCATCTTTTTATTTCTCAAGAAGGACAACTTTCACTTGAAACATTTTTAAATCATTAAACACTAAATCATTTGATTTTCGAAATTCAACGTTTTCTTGAGACAATTCAAAATTCTTTTTCTTCAAATCTTTAATTTTAGAAATGTGTCCTTTTTGATGTCTAATATAATAAAGTAAGACTTTTATTAACTTATGTTTAGAATAATTGTGAAGAGAGTCATATACCTCATCCAGAATGTCATATTCCATTTCCTCATTTTCTCCTTTATTATCACTTGTGCTAGCATCATCATCATCATTCTCACTTGCATCCCGATCTTTAACTTCTTCATTTGCCATTAGACAAAAATGAGTAATATCTTTTTCGTCACTCAAGTTGTTAAGCATATTATCCCTTCTTGATAAATAGGGATTTTCTTGGCTTGTTTCTTCGTATGGTAATGCGAGTCTTCCCCAAAGATCTTTAGCTGTCTCACAATAGCAAACATGGTTAAATATTTCATCATTTAGAGCACATTGCAAAACATATAGAATTTTAGAATTTTTCTGAAGAATCTCGTAGTCATCTTGGGTGTATTCACTCTTTGGCTTGATAATAGTACTTCCATCATCTTTTGTCCAATTTGATACAAAAGGACCATTCAAAATGATGTCCCAAAAATCAAAATCGATGGATCTAATAAATGATTTCATCCTGCACTTCCAAAGAGACAAATTAGTTCCATTAAACATTGGAGGACAATTGATAGAAACATTTAATAAACTAGCCATGGATCTAGCTACAGATGGTCAAGTATTAAAATAATAGCTCCTATTCTGATACCAATCATTGGCCCAATTTTGGCTAGTTAAATCACCGTAGAAGGGTTTGAATAGGATGATTATCAAATTCACAATATGATCGAAATAAAAATGCAAAAAAATAAATGTTTGACAAAACACACAATTTATCGAGGTTCGGCTACGCCTAGTCCTCTACCCATGGGCGCCCCTCGCCAATGGAATTTTGAACCTCTTTCTTTTATTAGGTCGGTCGATTACACACGATTCACCAATCGTATAACCTACTAGTTGACCCTACAACTACAGGTGTCCCAATATATGCATTGCTCCCCAATCATAATTGGAAAGTTGGCCCTCCGACTAATCAATCCAACCCAATACAAAGAAAAATAGCAATTATAAGATATACTTCTTTGGTAGAGAACAAAATAAATATGCCAATGTAAGCTCAAACTCTTCTCAAATTCTGCCTCTTGATTTGGAAGTGTAGCTCTCTTTCTTCTTCTTTGCTTGTGTTCTCTAGTATGTCTCTTCCAGCTACCAATACCTCTCCTTTTTATAGCCAAAAGGTGTTGAAGAGATTGGAGAGAAACATGGCAACTGACCATTGCACCAATTAAGGAAAACCGATTTTCTAGCCTATCTCAAGGCCTTGAACCTGCCCTTTCAAGCCCTTGGATTTCACTGTTCTGTTGTACAATTTTCTTTTGATCTCCAACGGCTAGTTTCCTTAATTTTTGGAAAGGATCTTGCTGAGAGAATCATCTAGAAGTTTGCTTATTTTGCAGCACAATCTTTCACAATATAATATCAAAAGATAATATCATATTTTAAGCAAATCTTTACATTTGATAAATATAGCATCATAATCCCATATTCAAATTTGAATCACGCAATATAATATCATAAAGACAGCATATTCAAATTTGAATACTAAATCATCTCAATATATTGTGGCAACTTATATCAAATCAATTAAGCAATACTAGTATGGACCCGTGCTTTGCACGGTGCATATTACAGTACATATATATAGTCAAAATAATCGAGGAATGTTCATTGTATACAAATTTAATATTGTAATTTAGAAAATGATACTTAAATTTATTGAAAAATATGAACAGATAGCACTTTTATGTATAACCATTGAAACTCAATAATTAAAACAACGTATGATTATCAAATACGCGATATAAAGTATGACAGAGATTGTAGGTAGTCAAAATGAAACTAAAAATCATGTTAAATGATATGATAATTCGTTAAATTGTGATGGCAGTGACGAAGAATTCACATTCTCTTCTTCTACCTACATTAAAAATTAAATTCTTAGTAATAATTTGATTAGCAATGATATAATGAAGATTACAATTATATTTTGTGTACATGGTGTACCTAACATCAATGTTTCGTAAGTAATACACCTCCTCCTTCCAACTTACTAACGCAATAAGAGTGATAGACAATTCTACTTCATGGCATCGTCGATGCTCCATAACAAATACCCATGGTTTATCCATACAACCATTTATAATCGCATATACTGATAGATGACCATACGACTGTAGAGAATGTTATAATGAGATAGTAATAAAAAAAGAAAGTGTCCAAAACGTTATTGGCACAGCTTCAGTCTGGCCTAGATTCGAGTTTTCGGTGTTGGTCATTCTTTGGATAACTGGATTCTCTATTCGGTTCATATATATGTTCAGATCCAGATTTTCATTATAGGCCAGAGCTGAAGGGAGTTGGAAGTGAAGAGGTTGAGCTTAATTTCTCTCCTATTTGTTAAGTTCTCTATTTGTGTTTTGGTTATTCAAGTTGATTTTGCTTTGCATAATTTGCCCATAATTAAAGTTAATGGTGCTGGATAGGGTAGCTTCTTCATCTTCTAGTGTAGCGTGCTGAAATAATTGGTTATTAATTAACTAAACCTTGATAATTTAATTCAATCGTATCACATTTAGTTTTATAGCGATATAATTTTATAACACATCCCTAAAGATCGACACTCGTACTTGCTACAACGATCAACCATACACTTGCGAAATTCATAACATAAATATACAACTGGAAATGTATACTCAATAGTACCTAACAATGAATAAATTAGATAATTTTTTAGACTATCATAATTTTCAAATTATTATAGAGAAATTAAGATATTATAACTGTGATCGAAAATATTTGCTAAACTTATTGTAGTATATTTCGATATATTAGAAATTTTAGTTGATAGTTTCTCACAATTTGCACCTGTCAATAGTTGCTTCTTCTTAAGAAGTTATTAATTATTTTATTTAAAAAACTCAAAATATTGTATATGGCATGGTTGCTATATGGAATATTGTAATATTTTATAAATAATTATTACCAATAAAAACCTATAATTTTTTTGACTTACTATATGGGTATAGAAATACTTGTTACAAATTAAAAAAAAAATATATAAAACTTCATCAACCTCTTAAAAGGAACATTTTTCAACCCTTAATTAATTGTTATTGTGCGAATTTTTGTTCATAAAGAAAAAGTGATTTTATGAACTTTAATTCATGACCAAGAAATATAAGAAGAAAATCACCTTATCCCGCATTAAGAATGTTTGGAAAGAAAATTATTTTGTCTAGGTCTAACTCTTCTATTAATTCATATATCTCTTTTATTTAATCTAATAATAATATACAAAGTGGCTAATTTCGGGTTTACCATTAGAATAAGAAAAGTGAAACTTTAATACTTTATTCCTTCCTTGGATCACTTAAATATTAATACCATCCATAAACTTCAGTACACATATTTTCAGTAATTTAGAAAAAGTTATTAAAGTATATTTTGTTTTTAGTTAGTTAATAGATTCCACTAAAAAAAAGGTCAAGAAATAATATACTTTTAATTATGATGGTAATTATTTTTATTGAAAATCTGATGGTTGTGATTATATAATCAAATAACCTAATGATATTATGATGATAATTATTTTTATTGATTTAAGAAAGGATATCGAAGTATATTTTGTTTTTAGGTAGTTAAGAGATTCTGTTGCCACAAAAAAAATCAAGATATTATATATTTTTAATTATGACGGTAATTATTTTATTAAAAATCCGACGGTTGTGATTATATAATCAAATAATCTAACGGTTCAAAATCTCAAATTTATGAGAAAATTCGAAAAAGCCACGTCATCACAACATTGCTTTTATATATAGTATAGATGTACTAGCATGTCAATATCCACTTAGAATCATAACATATTTAAACAATATAAATATTAAGATAATTCTAATATAACATGAAGAACATATCAATTGGTTAATCTCTTTTTGTCTTTCATCAAAACATATATATTATTAGGTTACGGAAGCTAACACACTGCGTTGCCATTTTTGTGTCCATTTATGTGACTCTTCTATGTGATATGTTCACGTTGTACACAGGCTGAATTTATTGCATTGATTTATTAAAATGGAAACTCTAGGCAGCTTTTGATTTGAGTCTTAATGTGGGAATTTATTGTTGCTTTATACCACTTCAATGCTCACATGTATGAAAACAAACGTGCTCCAAATGGATGGACCTGGCCTACTGCTGCAGTTGTACGTCCTTTCATTTCATTGTGATTTGCATGAATTTCTCATGTTTTACCTCTGTTTTAATTTCTCCAGGCGAGCTTAGTTAAGTTATTACTTTGACGCTAGAGAGGGGGAGGGGGGGTTGTAACTCGACCAGTCCTCAGAATACTAAGATACTTCATTTGTTTAATTAAACTTAAGCTATTGTCTAAATCTCTAACAATCATAAAACAAATGTCTCTGTACTTTCTCAATTTCACATCTGACAACAACTTTCAAATGCATTTCCTTGCAATGGATAAACAATTTGCTAGAGAGTTTGTATCTTCACGTACGTACGATGAAAACTCATTAGGAAATCTTAGGCTCCTTCATCAATCAATTTCATATTCTCCTCCCCAAGCTGGCGCATAGCGCATGTATTTAGAATTAAGTAATTCCCAGCATATTTTAAGTTCTAGCAAACATCATTTGTATTTCTACGTTGTCAAGTCAAAATACTAAGCAAGCAAATTTATGTTTCTTTGGCTTTATCCACAAACATGACTACAAAAGACAGGAAGGCAAAACCCCTTAAAAACCTAACATGCCATAGAAGTACCAATTCGTAGCAAGCTAGCGTCAATTTTGGCTGTACTCAATGATGACAAAAGTCCCAAAAAAATGAGATATATTATCTAAACTACTTCATTAGTATGACTCTGGTGTTAAAAAGTTGTGATCATGTATTTGGCATTGCACGTAGGGAAAAGTTGTACCATATCGTAACATGTAGTCATCTAGATGTAGAAGTTGGAAAAATAAATGTGAAGGTTTCCATTTAAAACAAATTCAATGCATAAGTTATGATAGAAAACGACAAATGAATTTAATTTAGCTGATGATGGGAAAAAATGCACGCCATAAAATAGATGATACATAAACAACCAATTTAGAAGCAGGCGTAATAGAATGCTTACTTTTTTTGCCTTTACTTGCAATGCTACTTCTTCCCACCTTATGCACGATAGCCTTCACAAGCAACACAAGAGGTGATAAGAACATTGTCCAAGGGAGATGGAAATGAGATACCATTGAGACATTAATATATTTAAAATGGGCTCCCGCTGAGGCAGGCGCGTGAGGCCTTTGTTATAAGATCAAAAATCTTGTTCAACAAATTAAATCGGAGTACAAGTTCTCTCTAACAACAAATGGACAATTCATATGGGTTGCCTACTAAGTCAAGGTCATATGAAAGCCATCATAAATTCTTGCATAGGTCCAACTAGAAATTTAGTTTCACTTACTAATAGCAAAGTCAAGGACATGGATGCAACATGAAAAGAATTCATGTAATAAAAAAATAAACATATATAACAAACAAGAGAAAAAAATCTAAGAAGAATATAAAAGATATATGTAATAAACGTATATGAAAACATGTAAGGATATGAAAGAAGAATAGATGCCATTGGAGAATGATTGATGATAAATCTTTTGTAGGCTCATCCTTATCAACAGTGCACATATAAATCTAAGAGCTTTAGCTTATAAAAATAGAAAAAGAGCATCATATAAAGGGCTTTTTTTCTTTTAGAGAACAAAAGGTCAAGTTGTTGCTATCAATCCAAGAGATAACGATCAACTTATTAGTCAATACCAAGGATTTCACTGAAACCATGCATAATAGAAACCATATGTATCGAGCAAATGATAAAGTAAAATAGGTAAACATATTTTTTTTCTACAGAAAAAGAAAGAAAAAGGTCAAGGAAAGAGATTTCAGCAAAGTAGGTAATTTGTTTAGTTCCTGTAGACATACAGAATCCTTTGAAATCAATGACCAAATCACAAAAGTTTAAAAAAAAAATCCAACATAACCACTTGTTGTAACAAAGGAATCCCTAGTTCCCTTTTTTTTTTTTTTTCTTTCCTATATAGTTTTCATTTATAGCAATACCCCAACTTCTCGAAAGTCACATCGCATACCAATTTCTATCTTGTTTCCACCATGGACATTACATCAATTCAAGAAGATTCACCTAATATTAACAGGCTACGTACCGCCCACTCTCTATGAGACTCAACCACAAGGTCCATAATATCCCCGGTAACTAGAGGATGATGGAAAGGCTAAAGCCAACACGAGGCCACACATCACATTCAAGGGCAATAGATCTCACAGAAGGGACAAAATCCATCTCAAACAATAAGTGCAATAGATCATAGAAAGGACCAAATCCAGTCCCAAAGATACGTAACATTTAATATTTGTTAGTGGCACAACATCAAACTTAACCAACATTTAAAATCTCAAATTTAATACTAATAAAAATGTTTAAAAAATAGAGGATTACAACAGAAAAGTGGTACACTCTCTTCATACATTGATCTGTCACTCTTGACATGAATGACAACCCTTGGCAAGCTTTGTTTTGATATAATGGATCCTTAAGCTGTAGAGTTAATCATGACAAGCATTATTTGGATACATCTTATTTGGCTCCCCACTTCCCCCAAAGGAAAAAAAAATAATCCTATTGTCTTCGTGTCTAGCAAGAAATGATATGGGATGACCACAAATAGAATTAGAACTGTAACAAAGAAGATTGGAGTAAGAGAAACGAGGGAGAGAGAGAAACACCAGGAATTTTCAGAAGTGCCCTGTCAGAGGAATGAGGGAGAGAAACACCAGGAATTTTTAGTGTACATCAGCAATCTACCATGAGATCTTGATTAATATGGAATAAGAGAGATTTTCCAAAGAGCAGGCAAAGTCAGTGATTCATACATAACCCCGAAAAAGGTGACTTTCCAAAAAAACTACATATGGCTTTGTTCGGTTTTGGAGAAAAAATGTTGCTGTCAATAGCATTCTCATGCTTAACCATGCTATTGTCAGAGGGAAGAGATTACGTGTATGTCTGGCTAGATCTAACAGAAGCAATCCACAGAGGCAATCCTTTGGTTTTCAGGGAAGAACACACACTAGAGTATCCAATGGCAGAAAAGAGTAGACGAGAAAGGAAGACAATCAAGAGAATGACAACAAGGTTGTTACGGTCCGATTTAGTCAAGAAACCCAGCCTCACAAGAAGAGTCTAGAGGCACAAATCAATGAAGAGTTCAAAGAATGGCTAAATAGAAGCCTTCTATGCACAATAGATGAACCAAGAGACCTTGGAAGTTTAGCCTCAGCTATGATTGATGGCTTTGGTCAATGCTCTAAGATTTATACTTTGAGTAGCTTTAAGTTCATATTAACGCTCCCTACAAAGGAACTGATGGAGAAATCACTGATGAATCATGAAGAATTGGAGAATTGGTTCTATGACATTAAGAAATGGGCCAAAGATGACTTCTGGGATACTAGAAAAGTGTGGTTAGACTATATATATATA
>JACYFF010031954.1:14708402-14722872 GCA_017589665.1 Selenicereus undatus | reverse complement strand
TATATATATATATATATTCCTCCTCACGGATAGTATTGGGATAATTTTAAGACAGTAGCCGAGATTTGGGGGAGATTGATTTGCTTCGGAAAATCCATATCCCGCACTGAGTCTTGTGAAGTCATGAGAGTCTTGATTGCAACTGTCATCTTCCAAACGATTGAGGAACAAATCCTTTTCACTTTGGGCGATGAAGGTTACAAAATTATGATCAAACGGGTTGCGCCTGCATTCCAAGTATAGTTCGTCAGAATTATCCAGGATCACATCACTCAAACATGGAGGATGAGGATTCAAATGGCGATGTCCCAGGTTTTGAGGACTTGGATGATGAAGGGGCCTCGAGGAATGACATGGGTCAAAGTCATTTGAGAATGGATGGCCATGTGAATGAGGAGCTGGACAGAGAAGTAGTCAAAGAGACCCTAATCATTCAAATTAATTGAAATTTTGAAAAAAAGATATGAACAGCCAAGCGACAGTAAATAAGTTAGCATTTTTTCAGCATCAAGAACCACGACTTTGCGTTTTAGCCAAAATGGACATTCATAAGAAGTACTTAAATTATCACAACAGTTAAACACATTGGGAAATGTCTCACCACACCAGCAGCCAGAAAGTGACGAGTTGCTCCCCTCCACGCTTTGAGAAAGATGGAATTATTCATAACAATGATTTAGAACAAAAAGCAACTCCCAATGCCTTGGAAACTGAAGATGTTCAATTGGAAGAAGGGGAATTTCGAGTACCATAAACTGAGGGAGATGCAGCGGCAGGTTTTGGGCTTGAACATGTTGTTTAAACACTTCCTCAATCACCGCGTATACCTAAAGAAGCTCGCAAAAATAAGCCCCCAAACTAGCAAAATCAGACCAAGCAGAAAACAACGGATCACTCAACAAGCCAAACATCTGAAAGCTTGGTGCATCTAGCCAAGGAGTCCTTGCAAATAGGGAAGCTCCTCAGACTAAATGTCACAGAGACTGAAAAGGCAGTTGTAGGAAAAACTTAGGACTAACCTGAATGCGGAAGTACATTGTCGGTAATAATCCACAATAATAAGAATACCAGTATTCGCCAATTAGAATACCAAGCGGCTACTATAATCGCTTTAGAGGTGTCCACGTCCTAAACCCGAATACCCGGCAGCGATGGTGGGGCAACCGTGGGGAGGAGAGAGGAGAGTGTAATGGTTATTTCGTCTATTTTGGCTGACCCTCCCAAACCCTCTTTTATAGGTATTGGGAGGGAACAACTAGGGTCTAGGGTAGCCGCTTTGTGGCCGTCGGGCCTTAACTAATAGGCCCGACCAACAGCTTCCACTCGTCCACAAAGGCCGCAAAAACACATGCTTCCCATAAACCATGCCTCCTCACACTTTATACTGGGAATGGGACGTGCGACCGAAAATGACAAATAGTGCTATATTAAGTTACCATTCAACTAACATAACACTTTAACGAAACACGATACCCCAAAAACATTCCAAAACATCACCAGTGGCGTCTCTAATCCCTTATGTCTGATATATCATATGATTATGTTCTCAACATAACCGCTCGGGCTGATATGGTGATGGTGATGGTGGATCGGTTTTTTCTTAAACACTCATGAAATTTCATCTTAGCTTAACTGCTTTCCTAACGTGTTCTCGCTGAACCTTATACTTTGTGGTTCTTGACAATCACATCAAAGTAGCAACATCAAGCTTCGACTTAATATCATAGTTTTAAGTCAAATGGTCATCGTTCATAGGGTCACACAGTGACAAGTGATAGGGAAATCAATTATCACTCCATGCTTGGGTCGTCTTATAAGCACACACAGTATGAGATGTGTGTCATGACATAGCTCCCACTCAGGTGGGTACTTCACTCTTTATGCCATGCGAATCATCAATCTAGATTTTCACACAAAAATCTAACGTGAGTCACTAGATTAACATACTAAATACTAATCTTGATACTCAAGATTCGGCTTTTAAGGCTTCAATATGAAATCATGTCTCATATTCGACTCCCTCGAGTCTTATCTTAGACTTACTAAGGCGACTATTTCTCATTCTAGTATGAGTTATCGATATTGCACACCTAGTGCCAATATGATTACGTCTCATCCTGCCTGCTACTCAAGCGTTAGGGCGATTGTCTGTGTGACTAAGCCAATAAGAAGCCTGTGACTTTTCAACATATCTAATAGATAAATCACTAGGGATATCAAATAGGTCAGGTCGGGTCGGGTTCGTATTCAGATCGAAGATTAACGGGTTGAAAACCCCCCGACCTGAACATGACCTGTTTAATAAACGGATTGAAAAATCCAACCTGAAACCATTTAACATTTAAACGGGTCAACCTGATTTTGACCTGTTTAACCCGTTTAAGTTAAACGGGTCAAAATCAGGTACCACTTACCTGTTTAACCTGTTTAACCCACTTAAGTTTCAAACTTTAAATGAACATGTGTGTGAGACTGAGACTGCAGCTGGACACTTTGTAAACAATACATGATTACATGAATTGTTGGTATACTAACTACTGAACGAACTGGCTTCTGAGGAGATCAGTAGCGAGGAGATGGGGCGAGGGGAGTGGAGAGGACATGGGGAGATCGGATTAGTAGAGAGGATAAGAGAGGGGCGACTGAAGGCTGAAGCAACTCAAACAAGCTCTAGCTCTGTGAGGAGGAGTGGTATTGCAAATGATGAACTGAAGAAGGCAAGAAGCCTTTTATAACTAGGGTTTTCACTTGATAGGGTGGGCTTTATGGGCTTAGGAACAAAAAATGTGAAAAATATAAAATTTGAACTCCCCACCCCCTAGCCAAAAATCTGAAAATTAAAATTTTAATGGCCCCCAAAAATGTTCAAAAAAACTACACATAATTATATACCGATAGACGGGTTAAACGAGTTACTGTAAATGGGTAAACGGGTTGACCTGTTTAACCTGTTTATTTAAACGGGTTAAATAGGTATTTTTTCGTGTCGAAAATCTCAACCTGAACCTAACCCGTTTAATTAAACGGGTTAATCGTGTCAACCCATTTAATTAAACGGATTGAAAATCTTTACCCAAACCCGCCTAATTTCATGTTTGGCTTGGGTCAGTAATCGTGTCGGGTCAGCTTTTAACAGCCCTATAAATCACAAAACATTTAGAAAAAGAACACTTAATCTTTATTTCATAAATGCCCATTACATGAACAACATATCTGTCATACATAACTAGATTCTATCCAAAAAACTAAACCCTACGAAGTCCTAGACTCAATGAATGTGCTTTGAAAGCATCTCTAGGAATTGGCTTAGTTAATGGATCGGCAATCATCTTGTCAGTGGGTATATACTTGATGGCAACCTCCTTTGTCTTTATGGCGTCTCGCACGAAGTGATAACGCCTCTTGATGTGCTTGGTTTTCCGATGGAACTTCGGATCCTTGGCGAACTGGATGGTAGCTGTATTGTCACACAACATCTCTATAGGATCATTAGCTCTCGGAGTGAAGTTAAGATCCTGGGGGAAGCTCCTAAGCCACATTGCCTCATGCGTGGCTAGGCTGCATGCGACATATTCTGCCTCCATGGTTGACAGAGCTATGCAGTCTTGCTTCTTACTGCACCATGATATGGCTCCCCCACCCAGGGTGAACACATATCCTGAGGTTGACCTGGACTCATCCGGGTCACCACCCCAATCGGCATCTGAATATCCTCTCAACTTAAGGTCCTCGCCCTGATAGCATAGGACCAAGTCAATTGTACCACGAAGGTAACGCATGACTCTCTTGACAGCTTGCCAATGAGCTTGTACTAGGTTGCTTTGGTAACGACTTACCAGACCAACCGCAAAGCAAATGTCCGGTCGTGTACATAACATGGCGTACATTAAGGTTCCTACGGCACTAGCGTAGGGGATATTGCTCATGGCTTCCTTTTCTTTGTCTGTTTTTGGGCATTGGTCGAGGCTTAAGGTTAAACCCTTCTCAACTGGAGTGTCTACGGGTTTGGAATAATGCATACGGAATCGTTCTAAGACTTTCTTGATATATGCCTCTTGGCTCATACCTAAAAGTTTCTTAGGACGATTCCTTACTATTTCCACGCCTATGACATACCTGGCTTCACCCATATCCTTCATCTCAAAGACAGAAGATAGCCACCTTTTAGTGGCTTTTATCATCTCCAAATTGTTCCCAGCCAGTGGTATGTCGTCAACGTATAGGGTAAGGAATATAATCCCGCCGGTTGATCTTTTGACATACACACAATGGTCCTCCGAAACCATGGATAAGCCAAACGAAGTTATAGTATCATGGAATCTTAAGTACCAAAACGTGGAAGACTGCTTAAGACCATATATGGACTTTTTAAGCCGACACACCTTGTCCTCTTACCCCTTTGATATAAACCAATGGGTTGGTCCATATAGATCTCTTCTTCAAGGCTGCCTTTGAAGAAAGCAGCCTTTACATCCATTTGAAACAACTCTAAGTCCAAATGGGCAACCATGGCCAGGAGTAGGCGAATAGAGGCAAATCTCACGACAGGAGAAAATATCTCTTCATAGTCTACACCCTCAATTTGTGTAAACCCTTTCGCCACTAAACGGGCTTTGAACTTGTCGATCGATCCATCTGCCCGATGTTTTATCTTGAAAACTCACTTGTTTCCAATAGACTTACGCTCGGGTGGGAGATCAACAAGTTCCCAAACCTTGTTTCTTGCCATCGAGTCCATCTCATCCCTCATGGCATCCATCCACTCCTTGTGGCTTGGTAAGTCAAATTGCTTCTTGGTAAGAGGTAGGCACCTCGACTTCCAAGGGAGTGCATAGGAGTATTTCCTCTTCGATTTGGAAATATCGTCGAGGAATTCTTCCACGCTCACTCTTTCGGAGCCTAGGGCCTTCATTGTTCGTTTGCCTGGGTAAGGTATCTCTCCCCCTTTCTCTAAGGGGTGTGGGACCCTGAACATGTGGAGAGTTGCTCCCACTATCCCTTTGGGGCGTGGGATCCTGAACATGTGAACTAACTGCATGTTCGAGAACTGGAGATTGAGGACGGACCTCATTCGCAGGTTGACTTTCCTCATGTACAGAAAATTGAGGACGAATCTCATTTTCCTGGGCAAGCAGGTCTCCCCCATTCCCTTCGAATAGAGGAGGAATACCATCTTCGATGACTTGGTTAGAATCCAAATTCTCCCCTCAACGAATGATGGTTGGATGTTTTGTTGTAACTCAAACAGTTCGACATCCTTTTTGACTTCACCAATGGTCGGGAATTCATCCTCGAGAAAATCGACATTGCAGGAGTCTATTTATGTCATGCCACCATTTGGATGTTCCCCGTACATCACATATCCTCTCGATTGTGCGGGGTACCTTATGAACACCATTTTGGTGACTCTTGGACCAAGTTTTTCATGTTTATGGGTTCGGTTATGCACATAGCCGGCCGAACCCCATGAGCGTAAATGGTCTAAGGATGGCTTCTTACCAAACCATAACTCATATGATGTGGCAGGTACACTCTTACTTGGCACATGATTGAGTATGTACGCTGCCGTAAACAGCGCATCCCCCCAAAAACTGATTGGGAGGTTAGCATGTGCCATCATTGATCTGACCATGTCAAGCAATGTATGATTCCTGCGTTCCGCAACACTGTTCTGCTGTGAAGTGCGTGGAATCGTTAGCTGTCTTTGTATACCTTTTTCCTCACAGAACTCTTTGAACATATCATAGAGGTATTCACGACCTCGATCAGTTCGAAGGATCTTAACCCTACGTTCCAATTAAGTCTCTACCTCCGCTACGAAGTGTTTGAATACATTAAGTGCCTCGTAGCGATGAGATAATAGGTACACATACCCATATCGTGAATAATCGTCTATGAGAGTAATGAAATAGATAGCCCCATGTCGTGCTTTAACGTTCATGGGTCTGCATATGTCTGAGTGGATTAATTCTAAAGGACTAGATGCTCTCGTGGCCTTACCGAAAGGCTTCATTGTTGCCTTTCCAGCTAAACAGGACTCACACCTAGGTAACTTAACCCTAGTGAGTCGGCCTAGAAGACCTTCTTTAGCTACCCTATTTATCCTATCTTGGCCCGCATGGCCAAGTCTAGCATGCTACTTAACGGATTCAGAATTAGAGTCGAAATAAGAAACATAAGCAAATGATATATTATTATAGTTATCATCCAAATCAAAAACAATGAAATCTCATTTCAAAGTTGTTTGGTCGAACAAATTGCCAGTGTAGAACAAATCTAAACCGTCTGGACGAAAACCAAAAGTAAAACCTAATCTCACTAAAGAAACATAAGAAACTAAGGAGCATCGTACCCTGGGTGCATAGAGGGTGTCACAAAGAAGCAGTTTGTTTCCTCGACGGAGTTTGAGCTGGTATGTTCCTACTCCAAGGACATCTTCTTCGTTGCTGTTTCCCAATACGACAGTCCGTGAACCCACCGGATAGCGATGGAACTCCACGAATCCAGCCCTATCCTGAACTATGTGCTTTGTTGCCCCCGTATCTACAATTCATTGAGGAAGAGAGTTAGCAACGAATGCATGGGAACAAACATATAATTCAGGAGTTTTAGTGGAAGCAGGTACCTTGGCTGGCTCAGGACAATCCCGAGCGAAATGACCCTTCTTTCCACAGTTATAGCACTTCACACGTGCCATATCCTTAGCTCTGTTGTCCTTAACCTTATGCTTCTTGGCAGTACCAGCATTGGAGCGAGAGTTCTGAGGAGGACGGGGGCTTTCTTAGGTTTCTTACCACAGTAAGATTTCCTGCCCTTGGGCCCCAGTCCTTTGGCAACGAATGACATACTGGAAGACGCATATAGCTTTAAACGCTCTTCCTCCATTTCGAGATGTTTGGAAATTGCCTCAAAAGTGTTGATGTGCTCACTGTGTACCATGAACACTTTAAAACTCTTCCAATGTCCATTATCATTGGGAAGAGCCCTAATCGCATTCAGGACTTGTTCTTGCTCAGAAACCTCTTGCCCTGCAGCCTTAAGGTTTCGAACCATAGCACTCATAGTTCGAAGGTGTTCGGAGATACTACGACTGGAGTCAATAGTATATTGCATCCATTTCAGCTGCAAGGTATGCAACCTTGTAACAGACGTTTGCCCGAACCTAACCTTAAGCTGCATCCACATGTCCTTAGCAGTGCGGAAGCGCTTAAACTCACCCAGGAGATCGTCCCGCATGCAAGACAGCATATTGTAGCGTGCAGAACGATCGCGTTTGAACCATGCTTAGTACGTTTTTAGGCTTTTTTTGTACTGTTCAGTTGCAGTAATATCCCTACCTTATTCATCTTTTTCATCCGGAGGATCCATGGAGGAGGTTAAGAGGTCCAGCATATCATCATTATTTAGATAAAACTAGACCTTCAGACGCCAAACATTATAGTTCGAACCATCCAGTTTGTCATCAGATTGCGTACAACCTATCACGTTTCTAGCTGTCATATCTGAAAGTATATTTTATCTGTTAGACATATTGCTTAATAATTAAATTATCTAGAAAGCCCCATCATCCACAATATACGTTCGAAAATTTCGCTAAGCTCATAATCATCACGTACAGTTGCAAATTTTGGAGCTTCTTTAATTTAATTATTAATTTCATAGAATTTTCTTGAAGGTTTTTGTTAAACTAATTAACGTTTTAATTCAATGAATATCACGAAGATATTCACTTTTAATTGCGTAAATATGTATTTAGTTAATGTTTATAAAACTAATTCATTTAACACAACTTCATTATATATATAACACAAAGTTATATAATCAATCTCAAAATATCATACTATAGTCAATGATAATATGAGAACAAGGGGCCAAAAATACAACTTATAACAAAAATAATGGCCATTACTAACTTATAAAACAAATATTATATGAATATGGAAGCAGATATTTCTATGTTCCAAATAGAATCAAAATCGTCCAAACAAAATGGTCCAAACATTGGGCCTTACAAATATTTTCTTTTTGGGCCAAAGTCACGGCTAATGAAGAAATGACCCCCCCCCCCAATTCTGGATTTTAAACCAGCCCACTTGACTCACTCAATAAAAAAAACTTAAAGGGAAAACAGCTGGGGGCGGGGGGCTTTTATAAGTGAGTGAATTCGCTAACCCCCCCAAACCCTAATCTGAATCCTCTCTCTCTCGGTGTCCTCTGCCTGAGTTCTCTCTCCACTCTCTTCGACCTCTCTGCCCATCTCTGTCTCTGTGCCTCTCCCAGTGCCGTGGCCATGGAGATGGAGCACCAAGCTCCTTCCTCCACATGACGAGCACGGCAGCCTCCACCAACGTTTTGGGTTTTCAAAAAATGCCCAAATGATGTAAAAACCACCGTCGACCCCATGAGCCTTGATCTACGCTAATATGACGAGAACCGAGGGTACTACGGTGTAGATCGGCCTAATTTGAGCCTGAGGAAGACGCCTACGCGCCAAACACGCCACTGAGGCAGTGGCGCGTGATCTCACGCGCCTCCTAAAACGGTGTTTTTCGCCTTTTTTTGCTCAAGGTTACGTAGATCGGCGATGAAAAGGGGCTACGGGAGGAAGATCGTGAAACAACCTTCGTTGGCGGCGCGTGACGGTCACGCGCCGCCCCTCCACGGTGGTTTCTGATGGGTATGGCTCGAGTTCCTCCCTGGTTTTTATTTTTTTTTATTATCGTTTTAGGCGAGGTCGAATTTCAGGTAGAGGGATTTTGGGGTTAGGGTTTTGGATCTCGGTGATTAGGGTTCAGTCAAGTGGGGTGGGCCTTTTTCTCAAAAACAAATTATGCCTTTCATGGTTTAGCATTCAATTCAAGCATGATTTTGTCTAAACATTGTGATAACATAAGGCATACACACACAGTAATCATCAAAAACATGTTATGTCTGATGTTGTGAATGTTGTGTGACATGTTCTTGGATTCTTAACAATTAAACTTGTAGAATAATAGGATGTCTGTAGTGCCTAAAGAACGATGACAAACGTGGTGTATTCTGTACTCTTAGCGTGAGTCCTTCGGTTAAAAAAAACGATCTTTCTAACATTTCAGGCACATAATTGTGAGCAAATTATGATGAACATATCATCGGTACAAATAATAGGGTTCAGGGTATAGGAACATAACATCCACGAATCTGGACGTATAAAACAAATAGAATGAGCATGTTCATGATTAGCAGATTCTAATATGTTCATGATAGTAAATCTGTAGTTTCTAATGTGTTCTGGGCATCATATTACATGAGCATGCTTTTGATTTTAGCAGTTTGCATAATCACGAAAATTAAGCAAATTAAACGAATAAAAATAGCATGCTTTTAACGAATCAGTTTCGGCAGATTTATTAATCTTTCATTCGGGACTAATCCGAACAGTTTAGGCTTTGATACCACTGTAAGAAAAACTTAGGACTAACCTGGATGCGGAAGTACACTGTCGGTAATAGTCCACAATAATAAGAATACCAGTCTTCGTCAATAAAAATACCAAGTGGATATTAGAGTCGCTTTGGAGGTGTCCACGTTCTAAACCCGAATACCCAGCAGCGATGGCGGGGCAACCGTGGGGAGGAGAGAGGAAAGTTTAATAGTTATTTCGTCTGTTTTGGCTGACCCTCCCAGACCCCCCTTTTATTGGTAATGGGAGCGAACAACTAGGGTCTAGGTAGCCGCTTTGTGGCCATCGGGCCTTAACTAATAGGCCCGGCCAACAGCAGCGAAATCAAGGATGACAAATACAATGAAGACATTGAAGAAGAGCAAGAAAGGGGAACGATGCACCACAGGTCCCGCCAAATTGTGATTACTGCATGAAGAAAGGCAATAGAAGGTTAAGGAGGCTTAATCATGAAAGAATACAAGAAGAATGCAAGTTTGGCACCAAATTAAGTCAGTAAAAGCAAAAGTTGAAACCGAACCTTATCATGTGAATTACTTAGCTACAAGTGCTTCAAATTTCGACTTTTTGGTATTGATTGATAAGATATGACAATCGCTTGAGGGCTGAATTTGAGAGCCACCAGTGGTGGTGTGACCAGGATGGTGCGATTGTGAAGATCTAACCTACCTCGCTGCCTATCTACACTGTTATGGCCACCACTGGCACCTGAATTTGAGAGCTGAATTTCGACTTTTTTTTTTTTCCTGGGGAATGCTAATTCTCATCGTTGCAGTGAAAGCGGTGGTTTTGTGGGGAACCAGATGAAGTAGTAGAAAGATGGGCCACCTTTGTAAGTTGGATACGGGCAAGGGAATTGTTTTTATGGGTCTGCTTAATTCTCAAAGCTCTTTCAACTTTCATGTGCGTCTTATCTCAAGAATCGTCAAACGGCATCTCTTCGGGCAGTCCAGTGCAATTGACCATTAGTTTGGCGCCATGTGTTGCTCATTTAGGTGTTGATTTTTGAAAGATCGATCCTTAATTGGTAAGTAGTTTTAGACACTTGGGTTTTGCGGTTTATTATTTTTTTAAGTGAGTTCTGGTGTTTTTATTTTGATGATATATTCTTGCAGAGATTTGTCTGGACTATTCTTGTCTCTTAATCAATAATAATTGGGGGGAAAAAAAAACAAAGAGTAGAATGGCACATAAAATTAAACATGAAATAACCAGTATGAGTTTAGGACTAATGAAGATACACCATAGTAGACGATATCTTAGAAGAAGAGCCCATCAAGCTTAACCCAACTCGGAAAAAAAAGGAAACACAATGGAATATAGAGTAGATATGAGGCACATTTTCTTTTCTTATTTAGAGCCTCCTTATCATTTCATAAAACTAACAGAAATTAAAACTCTAAAATGACAAAAATATTGAAATCCAAAGAAAGGCTGTGAGATACCCATAAACACTGACATCGTATTTTTAAAATTTGAATACAACTCAAATTCTCAACTCTTTGTCTAATTTACTTTCCAATAAACCCTAGCTTCTACAAGTAAAAGAGGGAAATTGTGAGAGCATGTCTCTTACTCAAAACTTTAAGGAAAAAAACCAAACTGGACTAATATTATGAATCAAGTTTTATATAACTGAATAGCAGTTCTATCCCCTTAAATTCCCCTTCTATCATATTTGTCGAGTTCCTTCAGCCAAATGTCTTTACACAGAGACAGACATAGTGACGCAGATAAAAAAACAATCGTCGATCGACAATAGGGAAAAAAACAATCGTCGATCGACATATATATAGACTCATACACGCGCACACACACATATATACATATACATATACATATGTATACACACACACACACTAGTTTGCGCTGGTGCTATTGCATAGGTATTTACAAATAAAAATCTTATTGCAAAATAAAAAAGTATTCTTTGTGATTCATAAAAAAAGATGCATATTAACACTGTATTTGTATGAATTTCCTTACAAAAAATTATAATAATAATAATAATAATAATAATAATAATAATAATAATAATAATAATAATAAATATTAAAACACAAACTATGTTTTCTTAGTTAACAAATGTATTTTCTGGTTATGGTTGTCATTAAGACTTGAATTATATTTTGATGTGAAAATATTGAAATTTATACTGTTGTTTATCAACATAAGTATCTCATGGACCTAACAAATGTAGGGGTGAGAAAAAAAAACCGAAATCGAAAAACTGAATCGAAAAACAAAAAAATCGAATCGAAAAACCGATTAACCAATTCGATTTTGTGGTCTCGATTTTAGTTTTGGTTCGGCCGTTTGAGATTCGGTTAACCGCATGGTTAACCGGCGGTTAACCGAAACCAAAACTTCACTTTTTTTATAAACAAAATACTAATTTTATATTAGTCAAGTGTAGATTTTATAATTATTAAAAGATAAGACTAAACATACAATAATGTGTAAATTAATATTTGGTATCCCAAATAGTTAAATTAACTAAAAAAGGAGTGAAAATTGAAAATTAATAATTTAAAATAACAGTTAACCAGTAACCGAACTGAAAATTCGATTAATAAAACCAAAAATTCAGTTAACCGAGTTTTTCGATTTGGTTTTGGTTCACATACACACACACACACACACACACACATATGTGTGTGTGTTGTGTGTGTGTGTGTGTGTGTGTGTGTGTGTGTGTACATATACATATACATGTACAAGTATATGTATATGTATATGTGTATACGGGAGGGGTCAAGTGAGCACCCTTCCTTAGGTGAGCACCCCTACTTAGGAGAGCACTTTTAATCTAAACCTTTCAAAGCTTATTGGATGCCTGAGATTAAATCAAATTTTCCTTTTTTTTTTTAAAAGCCCAGCATGAGGGGGGGTTGTACGCATCTGAGGTCAAACCCACATAATTCCCCTCACCCCACTCTCTCTCTTGTCCCACTCTCTCTCCCTCTCTACCGTTCAAAGCTCGTCTAACTCAACACGCTCGTCGATCGGTTTGCTCGATGCCGGCAACGTTCCCGGCGGCCCACCATCTCCCTCGTCTCTCTGCTGTGTTCCCCTCACCCCACTCTCTCTCTTCTCCCACTCTCTCTCTCTACCGTTTGAAGCAGGGCGTACATCGTAGCACGCCGGAATGGATCGTCGGTCGGTCTGCTCGACGCCGGCGACGTTCCCGGCTGCCCACCATCTCCCTCGTCTGTGTGCTGTGTTCCTGAAGTTCCCGATGCTCCCGACGGTCCCGGCTCGCTCTGCTTTGTCTCTCTACTTCCACGGTCGTGCCCGTCTCTGTATTCACCGGACATCGTGGGCAGTTACCGGCGACAGCCGTCAGTCTTCGCAATCGGCGACATGAATTCAGGTGAGGTTTTTTTTTTGGTTTTTTAAACAATCATCAATTGAGTATGGATTTGGGAATTTTATTAATATGGTATCTCTAACTGTGTTAATTTGGAGATTTTGCAACTTGTTAAGACCCCTGAGTGTTGTAATTTGGGGATCGTATCGGTGGCCGAAAGGTGTAAGCTTTTGAGGAAGGTTCACCTTGATGGGTGGAGAACTAATAGGATTGGTGATGAGGGTTTGAGTGCTCTTGGGAGGAATTGAATTAATTGGCAAGAATTGGTCTTGATTGGGATCAATTCAACGAAGGTAAGTTTGGATGTGATTGCCTCCAATTGTAGGAGTCTGGAGAGGCTGGCTCTTTGTAGTAGTGAGACTATTGAAGATGGGGAGATGGCGTGTATTGCTTCAAAATGCTCGACCTCCAATTTGATTGTATGAAGTTGCTTTGAGTGTGGCTAAATATGGCTGGCTTCAGATGGAATTGTTATTGGCTTAGAAGGTTTGCTTTCCTTCTAATTGTGAGTGAAGTTCTATGTTTATTAGAAATTCCTTCTGAAGTGATCATTATTATTTCTTTTCTAGATTGAATTCACTTGTAATATTTGGGGTATTGATTGGCCTTTTGTATAGAGATCTTTTACTTTTGTATTATAGAGATATTGTAACGTATAATATTATTTGTTGATAATTCCCTTGGTTATTGCTCCATTTGAAATCACTTGTAATTTGATTGTTGTCTTTGACAATATAGAGAAAAACTGATGTCGAAAACAAAAGTCACTTATCAGATTATGATGAAAGTAATCTTAATTCCCATCTGAATGTAATAAAAGTAATCCTAGCCATTTGAGATCAAGGCATTCCAAGCAAAGAATTATAGAATTAGAGCATTAACAAGTTTTCCTTCCATGCCAGAAGTCTTACTGAAATGTTAGAATTAGTGCATTCCAAGCAAAGAATTAGGCGTCCCAGGTTGCTGTATTATCCAATATTCCTTCCATGCTAGAAATCTAGCAGCAGTTTTCAAATGCCAATCTTACTAAAATGGTAGAGCACCGTGCTACGGCATGAAAGATGTGGGTTCGATTCCCAGATAGGCTATATATGACTAAGTCACCTTAATTGAAGTTTAAACACTGGACTATGCGTTAGAGAAGAATAAACCCTTAATGCTACAACCATATTAAAACCGTATGAGGTTCTGACAAGTTTACTTGAATCCTTAAAAATGGATAGCCCATTTGGTATTTGAACCATTGATGCCTCTTATTACCAACTAAGAAAAGGAGGTCACTTATACATGAGAAACTTAGTTGGGCAATGTCTTACATTATATTGATAAGATGTAGCATATAGAAGAATCACCATACCATACCAACGTAAGTATTCCATCCAATTAATAATGTAAGATGGCATTGTTCAAATCACATGTCAAAAATCCATTAATCTAACATAGGCATTGTTCGAATCTCACATAGACTACAAATATATGTTGCTTGTGCTTGGTCAAGTACGTGAATTGAAATTTGGCGGGTTCGCTTTTACCAACTAGCTAGCTAGCCCTTGAATAATCTCATCCTTAGGCCTTAACACAATCATTCATTGGCATATTTCGCAGACAAACGAAACAATAAGCAAAATAATAACTTGCATTCAATTACTTGCAATTCC
>JACYFF010031954.1:14686647-14702573 GCA_017589665.1 Selenicereus undatus | reverse complement strand
TATATATATGTGTGTGTGTGTGTGTGTGTGTGTGTGTGTGTGTGTGTGTGTGTGTGGTGTGTGTGTGTGTTATGAAACCTTTTAAGAATGCGATCATGATTATTAACAAGATTTAAGATGGTGCTCATACAAGCACTAAATACCTATGAAATATTCAAGATTTGCTGATTTTATCGTAAGGTGTCTCCATTTTTTGATGTGATCAATAGGATCTTGAACATTTCATTTTTTTAAAAATTAATATAACTATTTGTTTTTCGTAAAACAAAGATGAGCAAAACCTTGTCTCCATTTTTAATGCAATCAATTGATCTTGAGTACACCTGTCAATTTGGGTTGATGGATTAAATGCGAATTGGTGTATTTCATGTTTAGGTTTGCTAATGTTGGACCCAAACCCTGTAGCCTCCGATTCGGGGTTAGACTCAAAGGGTAGAGCCTTTTTTTATCATTTTTTTTACAGACATTAAAAGAAATAATGTAATTTTTTAAAAAATAAAAAAATTTAGTTCCTAAATTTCAAACTTTAATTTTTAAGCTTTTTCTAGGTGAAGCATAAGACTGATTTTCTTTTTAGAATATATTTTCTTGTCAAGGGAATAAAGAAAAAACAAAAAGAAAATTACATACACATTTGAATAAAATTCCTTACAAAATGCACTTGATGATACAGGTATCATTCGTCCAAAGAAGATGATCAACCATGTGCAAGTTCATTTTGCCCCGAATATACTACTTTATACAGTGACACAGTAATTTGATTAGATAATAGTTTATTATAGGATAAAAAACCAAATAATTTTAGCGATGTGCCATAGCAAACATATTATAGTAATAGATATAGTGGACATAGACGATATATGAGAATTTTAAAAAATGGGGAAAATGAAAACATAAATTGTATTAGCCTTTTTGTTTTTGTTTCAAATGATGCGACTTAGTTTAGATTTAACTATGGAGCAAAAATACTTTATAGAAAAATAGGTAGAACAAAAAGACCTTCAACATCACATGCTACTAATTGCATAGATAAGTAATTCCGTAAATGACAAAACTCGTAAATAAACTTGTACTATAAAATATCAATGAGTAATTAAATGTTATGAAGAATTTATTGTCTTTGGCAATAAAAAAAGATTCATACTACGATGCTTCATGTTCCAAAGATAATTATGCTTGAGAGTTGACACATGCATCTACCCCAAAAGAAACAAAGAAGGGTTTTTTTTTTTTTGAAAAATGTAAGTGTAATATTTTATTAAAAAAATTAACAATATTTCATTTTCAACCATTTCATTGTCACCTATTTTAGATATACTAATCTGGACCCGTGCTTTGCACGGAGTATGTTCAAATAAATATTTTGTAGATATATTATCGAAATAATAAACGAATAGTTATGGTAGACATGATTAATATTATAATTTAGAGGAGATAATGGAAAAACTCAATGAAAAAGTTAAGTATACAAACACTTCGTGCATAATTAATAAGATTAATATTTGAAAACTATATAATTGTGAGAAAAGTCTATATAAGTATGATGGAGACAATAAATAGTGAATTTGTTACAAAGCATGTTAAATAGGATGATGATAAGTCAATTTATGATGTCAATGACAAAAAGTCTACATCTTCTTCTTGTTGGTGAGTAAAAATTTATGAAGTCGTTAATTCTCTAGTGAAGTTAGGTAGAAACTATTTTAAAGTCGGTTTAGTTTTAGTTTCGCATGTAACACAAATAAAATTTGTCTTTCAATGAAAATAATTTGAACATTATATTTATGCTATTATATAACTTTTTTTGGCTATTTAAAGTGGTTCATGAGGGGGTGCTAATATAATTATGTATTCATAGTTTGTACATTTGGTTTTTAGGTCAACGTAATAGTTTCATGGGTTTTGATATAAACTTCCAATGCCCTTATATTGTCTTGTAAGATATGGATTTAGTTCAGATTTGTTAGTTGAGATATTTTTTAGTTTGAAGTATTATGACGATTTGGGGCATTTTATTTTGAATGGTAAAAGATTAATTATAATTTTAGGTGTTTTATGAAGAGAATTTGATTATTGGATTTGTATGGTTTAAAAGAAAACTAAAATTATTTCATTTTTTCTTACGCGTTAAATAGATTAGATTTTGGTCAATTTGTTTGAAACATTAAAACATTAATTATACTTTTAAGATTTATATGAATTAAATATAATTATAAGATATGTATGCTTTGAAAGAAAAAGAAAAATATTTCGTTTATTTTCTTCTGTTAAATAGATTATATTAAATATGAAAGAAATTCAGCTTCACGGGCCTAATATGATGATCGTGTTTTATTTTTAATTTTTTTTATATTTCACGTTCAACCCTTGCAGTATACTATATTATGCTTACAATATATAATTTTTTAGCACAATCCTTATATATATATGATCATAATTAATATTGACTATGTTATCAAATTCAAATAGAAAGATAACAACGACGATAATGACAATGACGACAACAACAACAATAGTGATAATGGAAATAATTATGAAAATCATATTTATATTTCTATTATCTCTAGTAATACATGCTCTATGCATATTTGTATCAAAAAAGACAAAATAATAATAATAATCATGGAAATCAAAAAATTTTATTATTTCTATATAAATGTGTATATTATATTATGTGTTAATAATAAGGTGCCACATAAGATTTTACGGCTTGTTCAGTAATTATAATTCAGTTTCCTTAAGTTAAAACTTCTAAAATATGAACTTATTCTATGATAATGAAATAATAAAAAAGTTTATATCCATTATAATCTCCTAATCTCTCTTTGATAATTAGATGATCATAATTAATATTGACTATGTTATCAAATTCAAAGAGGAAGATAACATTGCCGACATCGACAATGACGACAACAACAAACACAGTAATAATGAAAATAATCATGAAAATTGTATTTATTATTCTATTATCTCTAATAATACATGCTCAAATTTATATTTGTATTGAAAAATACAAAATATTAATAATAATGATGGAAATCAAAAACGTTTTGGTCCGTAGGAGCCACAAAGGGCAATACAATATAATGAGGGAGGGGTGAATAGAACTTGAGACCTAATATGTCCAGTAAATAGTGCAATACAATGACGGAGGGGGGAATCGAACCTGAGATCTAATGTACCCAGTAAAAAGGGAGAGATTGGCGGTTATCAAGATAAATCCAGGAGCTGAGATTGCCTAAGATTTTGATCAACGGTTGTAAAGCTTGGATTAATGAGAAGCTTTGATTGAGGGATGGAAGCATTTTTAGGCATCCACCCATTCTAGCATTTGTAAGATAAAGATATATATGCATTCGAATTGGATTAGGGGTTTTTAGATCTCTTTATTAATTGGTGCCATCATTGAAGTGAGAAAAACTACGATATGAAAACTTGGAAGCACTTGCTTTGATCAATTTTCTTTTCTTCTATTATTCAACTTTTAGGGGTTTATGCTTAATTTGCTTCACTTTTAGCTTTTTGGATAACATCAAACATTATTATTCTGTTGTTTTGTTAAGTTTAGAATTATAAGTTAGATCTGAATAAGAGTTTTTCAAATAAAGAACTTCCTTACGTCGGACAAAGCGAAAATTTTGACGAAGTGTGATCATTAGTGATGCTACATATAATTTAGACAAGCAGAAGAATAAAGAAGTTAAGTTAAATATAAACTTGAAAATCCGATACTATTTATTATTTAATTGTTAATTTCATAGGTAAATAAAAGAAAACCCTCACCATATCAATTGAACATTATGAATTAATTTAACTCAATATATATTCAATAACATTAAAAAGCTCACATTACTGATTCTTTTTGAACCTAAAACTACATTTATATAAAGATCAACCTAAACTGTTTTTTCTTGAAATGAAAAATGAATTTATTACTCGAAAGCCCAATCTATGTTAGTGACAGTTAGCCTTTTCACTTTTGTTTTTGAAAGACATGACTTATGTTAGAACAAAAAATCCGTCTCCAAAATAACATGTTATTAATTATATATATGTAAGTAATTTCATAGATCAAAAGCCTCATAACTAGATTGTTATAAATAACATGTTATTCAACAATATGTGGGACGTTAGGTTTATTTTTTTTTAACACGTAACATTAATAATATTAGTATTGAGAAACAAAAATAGGGATAAATGGGAAAGCACACAGCCCAAAAGAAAACTTTAAGGAGAAATCACACAGAGATGGTCCCATTATAAGTTTGTATACAAATAAACTGTTCTTGATGGCCAAAAACCATGTTCAGTTCATTCCAAGGAAAAAACTCATTCATTACTTAGAGATTTCTTAATTATGCCAACTTTCTTTTTTTCTCGTCATGAAACATATGTATATAATGTTGATATCATTAGTATGATCAAAAGAGCGATGTTCATTCATTACTTAGAGATTTCGTAACGCGCAGAGCTTGATTAACAAATATTTCATGCTAATTTTACCCTTTTTTAAAAAAATTGGAACATTGGACAATAATAATCTGTACTTTGAATGGTAGACGATTTTAATTCCAAATTTAACGTTAGATATCAATGGTCTGTACTTTAAGCATATTTAATGTTTCGGATTTTGAATTTTCAATAATCTTTACTTTGGCTTATTTGCTTACAATCATTCCTACTTAACAAATACATTGCAGTAGGCTGTACCATGATTCTATATAAGTTCAATATAGCACCATTGAGTTCCGGCCACTTTGGCACCGTAGTGGAGTGACATGGCAGCAATGCTTGTTCTAGGTGGCTGCACAATTAGTATTTTGATGTTTCCTTGTACATGTCACCAAGTTTTATGGATTGAAAATGTTAAAAAAACATGTATCTCCCTCTCTTTCCCCTTAAATAAAAATTTCTCAATTTTTTTATAACTAATATATATATATATATATATATATATATATATAATGTCATTAAAAACGTGTTGTAATTATAATATGGATTGGATATGATTTTTTGATAAAAAATTTAGAGGATCGGAGTTAATTTTTATCATTACTCAATTGATATTAATCATGACAACTTCACTAACTTCTATCAGAAGCATTTTTTGATTCCATACAAGACTGAGAAAAATAAACTCCCAAAACACATGTGCTAATGTTGCGAAGTCAGTCAAATATCATCGTAACACATTTAAGCACATCTTTTCATTGAAATCATAAGATTAAAAAATGAGCAGCTAAAAACTTCAATGACAAAGAATATGTAAAACAAAACATCCACCGAAGCATTTAATCATACAAGTGAAGGACAATTTGTTTTCCACAATTTTTTCTTTTGTCTCTTCAATTTTTGTAGCATGAGATGGAATTCCGGTCAGGTTATCTATTACGGAAAACAGAACATTGAGCACTATACAAATCAATTTCAAATGATAAGGGAGGGAGGGAATCAATTTCAGGGGTTGTGTTTTCGTGGGGTGAAATGTCGTGTAAGTTTTCATTTGGAAAAAAAAAAACATTCTAATTATAATATAGATGATGATGATGACGATGATAATGATAATACCAATAATAATAATAATAATAATAATAATAATAATAGGATTTAGAAATTTTTATAGTTCTTAATAAGATTCAAAACTATCATCATAGTGTATCAAATATATCTAATATTCCATATTTATAATAGTGAAGATCTTTATTATTTATTATTTTAATTAAAAGTAATAATTGATGTGGCTTGAAATTAGGTTTGGATTAGGTTTGAAATAAGGTCAAAAAAAGTTCAAGCTTCTAAAAAATTGGCACGTGACATATGCTAACTTTAGGACATTTTGTTTTATGTATGTGTATGTATGTGTGTGTATGTGTATGTAGGGCTGGGCAAAAAAACCGAGTACCTGGACCCAGACCCGGAACCGATTTGGACCCGGCGGGTCCGGATCCGAACCCGGTCCAACCGGGACCGGGACTGGTTCTAAAATTCAGAATCCGGTGGCAACCGGTTCCGGGTCTGGTTCCTGGAAGTTTGGAACCGGTACCGGTCCCGGTACTCGGTTACCCGGTCTAATTATCCGATGACATTTTGCATACATAGTTATTAGTTAATGTTGGAGCCTTTTCCTTGCTTTTTTGTGATGTTTGCTTAGAAATAGAAGTACTAACGTCTTTAGTGTTTAGTAGTTGTTGGTGGTGTACTTCATGGCTTGAATTCTGATAAAAATTAATTTTAAAATAAAATTAAAAAGTCAAAGAAAGAGCACCGGGTACCTGGTTACGGAACCGGTCCCGACCGATTCTGGGACCAGGTCCAGAAATTTTGGAACCGGTTCAACTGGGACCGGGACCGGTTCCAAAATTATTGGACCCAGTCCAACTGGGATCGGAACCGGTTCCAAGAAATTGGACCGGGTACCCGGTCTTGCTCACCCCTATGTGTGTGTGTGTGTGTGTGTGTGTGTGTGTGTGTGTGTAGATACATACAAACATACATACTTACATAAACGGATTCTTTATAGTTGTGTACACTCGGTTCTAAATTTTTGAAATGATAAATATCTTATACATCCCGACTTAAGAACTAGATTATCATGCACTAAATTGAAAAACAACTGGTATAATTTAATGGCAAGAGAATATTACCACTTATAAATTGTCTAAAATTAACTTTTATCCATGGTTTTTCATAATTACAAAATTATGCACATAATACATATTCATCAGTAAGGTTGATCCGATTAGAATGTCATTTTGTACTCGTCGATGTAGATAATGCATCGTAATTAAGCTTTACAATTGATAATTAGTTGTAACTATTAAAACTTTGAAGATTTCGAGTAATTTGACATATTGATATATACAGTGCCTTGCTTAGTTGCTTTAGTATGTAGCTATTGTTATTAGGGTTGGCATTTCACGCGCATCCGATAGATATCCATTCTACCTAATCCAAAAAAGCAGTAAAAACCCTAACTATATGGATGATGGATGATGGTTGGACGGATTGGGTTTGATCCAGGTGATGCTCAATCTGATCTGCCACTTTATCCATCACCGGCTTAGTCATCCACTTGTTCATTTTCTATTTGCTACTAGTTTACTTTTTAAGTTTGTTCTGTAGATTTTATCCCTTTTTTGAACAATTATATTGTTAATTTCATAATTTTTGTCAAATTAATATGATAAATGTGATAGTTATTCATTTCTTGTACCTAAAATATCTTTATTAACCTTTTTAAAAGAGAAAGCTTATTTTTTCTTATAAGTTTGTTAACATGTTACACATAAGATTTCATCATCCGTTTACAACCTGATCCACTGATTTTCACCCGTGGATGGTGGATGGTGGATGGATGGGCTGGACTGGATTTTCACATATTATGAATGGATTGGTTGAAGTGGATGAAAACTTGTGATGGATGCAAATGATTATTCAACCGATTCGAACTCGATCGATTGCCACCCCTAATTGTGATGGCTAAGGGTTTTTTTAATTTAATTTTTGATGTGGGATCTTTGCTTTTGTACTGACGATGTGTGCTGTAGTTTGAGAAACTTATTTTGGGAAACTAATAAAGCTATGAAAAAATATATATTTGGAATTAGAACACATAAGTGACTAAAATTTTGCATATTTGACTGCAAATGCATAATAAAATGTAAATGAAGCAACGAAACAAAAGAGGAGAACTAGAAGCATGATAGATCATATCATTTGATACCAATATTTAAAATTGGTGGCATCATTTAGAGCACCTCCAACGTAGGTTAATTTTTGGCTTGCCCGTCTCAGTGCAAGAGCCGAGCAGCTCACTACGCCTCCAACGGCGAGCGGCGAGCGGGCCTGCTCGTGGCCGTGAGCCGGTTCAAGCCTTATTTCTCTTGCTTTTTTGATTTTTTTAAAATTTTAATTGGTTTTTTCTTTTTTGGGGGATATTAAAAAGAAGGTCGTGTGTTGTAGAGTGAGCTCATGAATATTATTTTATTTGGTTAGCCAAAGTGGTGAGCCTTGCACTGGAGAGAGATAATTGTGAGCTAAAAAGTTAGCTCACAAGCTAATGTGGCAAAGGTAGACCCTGCACTGAAAAGAGAAATAATTGTGAGTTAAAAAGTTAGCTCACAAACTGATGTGGCAGAGGTAGGCCTCCACTGATTTTAGCCAAAAAACTGGCTCATCACTGTTAATGCTCTTACATATTATATGTTTAATTCACATATCATGGGAAAGGTAAACACATTAATGGCTATGTTGTTAGACACTAGATAACACTTCTTATGTAGTAACGCACACTTGCAGTATGCTTGGACTTCGAGTTCTGGCAGATACCAATTCTCTGCCACACTTGACCATTTAATGCACTACTGTTCAACCCCCCCCCCCCCCCCCCTTTCTCTTCCTCCTCTTCCCTGTCCTTTTCCTTCATTTTCTGTGGGTGAAAACTTGTTCTGATTTTCATGTCATAATAGTAGAGCATTACGTTTGATCCCCCCACCCCATTCCAATATACCTGCTAATATATATTACTCACATATATATAGTTGTCAATCAATCTTTGTTACATACTTATATTGGAGATTGATGGTGCATATTGATTGTAATATTGAAATTAGTGCATATTTTAATATGCAACAAAGATAATCATTATATTAATTCCTGAAATATTGTACTCAAACTCAAGGGTAAGTTTCCACTAGAGAAAGCAATACCAGCGCAGTGTTATTTACACATAATGAGCATCGTAAACTTGAAAACTTGTAGATCTGAACGTTGAGAGTCGAAACTCGATCTACAGCATCACAAGCCATCAAAACTCCTACTCAACTGAAAAACTCTCCTCTTCATTGATTAACGCAGACTAGACTAATAACTACGTACACTGCTTACTTTAAAAAAACAAAGGAAAAAAAGCATTAAACAAACTATTATGTCATCAGTAATTACGCAACCAAAGCTTCGATCATCAAAACCCAGTTTCATCATCCAACTCCATCATCCCTCTCTCTCTCTCTCTCTCTCTCTCTCTCTCTCTCTCTCTCTCTAAAAGGAGCAAAATCTGTGAAATAGGAAAAGGGGTTTACCGAAAAGTTAAGAAAAGCCAGGTAGATGCCTTTTTTGGTGGCTGGGGAGATTTAGGGGGGGAACTAGCTAGTACCCGAGAGAGAGATTAAGATTGAGTACTGCTGGAGTAGAATCCTCCTCAAGCAGAGGCGGCAGCGACGATGGAGGAGAGATACCGGCAACCTCTACCTCCGGCGGCGGAACCATGTAGTACCCACCACCACCATAAAATCCACCGTAGTACGTCGGAACCTGCGGCGGTGGAGGAGGAGGAGGAGAAAAAACCACCGCATTATTACCAATATCACCGAAACACCCGCTGTTGTAAGTATTCCCTGTCCCGTACCCGAACCCATATGATCCAAACCCGTATTCCAATGGCGGGGGAGCAGAGCAGAATTCCAAGCCGGTCGGTGGTGGAAGGTCGACGTGGGTTGCGGCGGGGGCGACGGAGGAGCGGCGTACGGCGGCTCTCTCTCTCCTGTGGGCGTTTTGGTGGCCGCCGAGAGCTTGAGAGGAGAAGAACTTGCGAGGGCAGTAATGGCAGGGGAACATTCTAGAAGCACCACCAGGAGCTTTAGCCTTGGTGGGTTTGGGTTTGGATTTTTCCTTTTTCGGGGGTTCGTCGCTGGAAATGGAGGAGGAGGAGGGAGTAGCATTGGTCATGGTGGTGGGAAGGGGAATTGCGTAATTGGTAGAGGGGTAGTGTAGGAAATCGCGGAAATCCGCCATTGATGAAGAGCTGAGAGCTAAGAGCTAAGGATGAGGATGACCACGACAGAGAGAGAACGAGACGGAAAGGAAAAGGGGCTTGCCGCACAAAAGTTCTGATGATGAGTATGAGTACTGAACCAATTCCAGGGGTTTATGGAGGGTTTTATAACGGGAAATTGAATCGAGGACAATTCTGGAGTTTTTCTGAATTTTATTTTTAATTTTTTGAAAATGTAAAAGTTTGTCTTTTACTGGGTAGCACTAAAGAGAATTGTGATTGGCTGGTGAGATTATGGAATGGAATGCTTTCTGTTGCATGGGCAGCAAGCTATCAGATTATGGGTTCTGAAATTTGCGCAATGTTTAATGCTGTTGTAATCATCTCTTTATTAGTAATTGTTCAATGAAACTAGTAATAAAATTCTTGTTTTATAATCTATTGCAATGATGGTTATACTTTTCTTTTCTTTTCTTTTTTTTTAACTCTCTATTGTCTATATTTATAGTGAGTAATTAAACATTAAAAATTACAATCTACCTTTGATACATGGTGAAAATCAAGAGCCTAGACCACAAAAATTGAAAAAAAAATATGATTAAAACAATAATGTATGTTGTATAGTTTCAACACTCAAACATACAGTAGTATATTTGAATAGACATATGTATTATGATTTCATCATAAATAGAATCACGATTAAATTATTCAATTAAAGTTCACAATCCTAATAACCAATGTGAAACTAGCATTTTGATGAGAATATTTCTTTTTCTTTCCCTTTTTCCATTAATAGAGGTTAAGAAATTGGTTTTAAGTCACACTAGATTTCGATATATGCTACAAGATTAACAACCATCTACAATAATTAATAATTGTCCAAATTTGATTTTGAAATTTAGTTGATATATGTCACAAGACTAATAACTATCTACTGATAGTAATAGTCCACTTCAGGTGTGATTTTGAACTCTTTCATACTCAACACTTACTTTGTCTTAATTTATCCAAATTCAGTCAATAACCCTTGCTCTAACATATTCTTCTACAAATTGAAAGTATAAGTGTTCAAAATATATTCTAAATGCCTTATTGCTCGCTAAAATAGAAAGGGATGCTGTGATTGATTGAACCTACTTGGAAATTGTAAACCTAAATTCTTTATAGTACATTGAAATATAAGTCATTATTCAAATTTAATTTCAATTGAAGAAAAATCATGAACCTAGCTATACACTATTCCCTATATGAACAGATCAAATTTATATACAGTTAATTGAATAAGACTATTCTAATGATCATTCTAATTAAGGGTCCTCATGTAAATTGCTTAAGGCTTTGTTTGGACTTTGGAAAATTTGGTGGAAAGAAAAAAAATTGAGAAAGTTACTTTTTTTCTTGTGTTTGGTTTAGAGAAAATTACAAAGAAAAAAAATATGGAGGAAAGTTAGGTGAAAAATTTGTTAGAAACAAGTGATAAAATTTTCCTCATAAAATTGTGAGGAAAGTTTGAGGAAAATTTCCAACCTCCTCCAATCTCACATCACTTAGATGACATCAATATGATTTAAGTAGCTCGTCAACATTCAAATTTTTCATTGAAATTCTTATATTTTTTCCTCAATCCAAACAAAAGAAAAAAACTCATTTTCTCCCAACTTTTTTTCCGTTCACATTTTTTTTCCTTCAACTTTTTTTTCCATCAAATTTTCTAAGGACCAAACAGAGCTTAAGTGAATTGAAACATCATTGTGCTTTTAAAAAGAGAGAGAGAGATTGAGGGTGAGATAATGGTCACTTTTAGCATCAATAAGAAGAAGTAACTTTCCTTTAGAAAGGGGATGAGAGAGAAAGCAGGTGAAGATCTTCACCTGAAGTGATGACAGAAGAAGAGGACAAAAGGAGTGTGTGGAAAAGGCTAACCGTGCATGTACCACTACGTAGTGGTGCTGCCTCTTCTCTTTCGTCCTACAAATTACAATGCAATGGCAGTTACCCCCTCTCTCTGTGCCGTACGATAGCCAAAAAGAGCACTTGGCATGATCCCACAACATAGAAGTAGCTAGATGAGATGAGTAAAAGATCTCAGCAGTTCCATACACTATTAATTAAGTAAACAAGTTATGGATGTGAATCAAATTCTTAAGTTACAACCCCATTTGGTTCTAGTTTGTATTTGGTTCTTGTGAATTAAATGATAGTGATTTTATTTTTTTTTTGATAATTAGTTTTGCATGAAGATAGTGTTTTTCATATCATTCTTACTTTTTAGGTTTTCCTAACTACAATGAGAATATAAAATTACGGGTCTATTTTTTTTTTGTGATAAAATGTAGCTGTAAACTGTAAGAAAATTTAAGGAGTTTTGAGAAGCTGTAAGAAGATGTGAGGAGTTGTAAGGAGTTATAATTAAAAAGTTATAAGCTGTAAGGATAGATGTAAGGAGTTGTTGAATAATTAAAAATTATTTAGTATACTTTTTGGATATGTATATACAATTATCGGTCTTTAAATGTATGAATTATAAAAAAAATTTATTTCATGAAAATAAAATACGTGTATAACTAATATTTATGAAATAAATTTTATAACACCACTAAACAAATTATATTTCAACATTATATTAAAATTTTTATTTTTCTACAATTATCATTTTGGATGATAAAAATAATATTGAAATAACATAATGAATAAAAATAAACTTTAAACAAGTCAATTAAATATCAATAACATAAATTCAATCCAACAAATATGTAAAACCAAATAAATTTTCACACTTGAGATGATTTTTTGGTATTAACATTAGTTTCACCTCCCTGTAAACAAATTTTAAAAAATAACAATTTTTCTCAACGAAATTAAATAGAACCCTAAAAATGAAATCATATATGAATTAAACATTTTGGAATTAAATTCAATCTAATGTTCAATTATATGGTGATAGAAACCAAGTTGTCATGGATAAACTTAAGGGTGAAATAACTGAAATGTTTTTCTCACCCATAATTTGACTATTTTCATACATGATTCACATCGAAACTCAAATATAAATGTGATTTTTATATTACAATTTTAAAATATGTTGACTTATTTTCTCTATAATATCATATATATTTTATGTCAAAACTCAAATATTAATTAACATCGTCAAATTTTATTTTTATGTTTATACAAATATTATATTCATAGAAAGGCTGTAAGATTTTTTATATTGATAGTACATAAAAAAATATGTTATAAAAAATATATAATAAGATTTAAGATTATGTAAGGAGATGTGAAAAAATGTAAGAAAATATGAGGAGATGTAAGGGACTGTAAGAATATGTAAGGAACTGTAACCTGTAAGCTAAATTTTCCAAAATGCAGAAAGGAACAAGCCCTTACCTTCTACGACATTTGTGTTAATTTGTTTTGTTTACATAGAATTATGTAAAATTCTATATCGTGCAATTTAACTCTGCCAGTCTACAAAACACAAAACTCTATTAATTATAACGGCAAATTTACAATTTTGTGCAGATAAGAGGTAAAATAGCGAAATCCTATCTGACACAGCTGGTTTAACAAATACGAATTTGCAAATTCTTGTTGCTGTGCCAGGCGCTAAATGGCGGAGCACTGAGGGGTGCCGATTTTTACAGGCTAGGAAATAGGGAGAGTCACTCCAAATATTGGGGCCCACAGCTGAAGAGAGAGATGATTTGGTGACGGTTGTTTGCTCTCTGATCCTTCAGGTTCCAGCAGTAGAGTGGGGGAATAGTGCGCAGCAACGAGTTGAGATAAAATTCAAGTGGGGACCACTTTCTACAACAGTATTTTTGTTGATTTTTTTTTTTAACAATTTGGATCTTTAATTGATCGTAGAATCGGAATTAATTATTAGAAATTTAAAATGTTGGATTCTTATTCATATTCCTATAACAGTTTCTATTTTTTTAATTATTATTAAGACTATGTTCGAAAAAAATAGCTATTTAAATAGCGGTCAGTGATTTAGAATAGTAGATAGCAATTTCAATTTAGCTGTTAGCGGATAGCTGTCAAAATGAGCGATTAAAACAAATGTGTTCGTTAAATTTAGTTGTTAAGTTGGCTAATCAAAGTAAATTGACATAAAACGAAATAAATAATTTCTAAAGAAAAAATCTCAAAAGGCTATTTTTTGGTATATAAAAAAAAGAAACTCTAGTTTTGAATGTCAAAAGCTAATACTATTAGTTTTTTAAGAGCGCTACTTGAAACGCTAAGTGATAATTAAAATGTTAGTTGCAACATTAGATTACCGATCACTAAAAATTGACGAATTAGTGTATTGAATTGGTCAAAACGCTAAACGCTACTCGAAATATTGTTAAAAACACAACCTAAGATAGATGATGCGTTTTATAAACTACGATGAAAATTGGCCTCTTCATTATGGATGCCAAAGCCTAGCATATAAGATATAGTAATAGATGAGGACATCAAACATCAATTCTACTCTATCAAAAACTCAACATATATAGGTCATTAATAAACTTAGGTGAATATTTAATCTTTAATTAATTGCCTTATTCTGGTAATTTTATAATATATGCTGCAGTTTAGATGGATAATTATTAAAAGAACAAATAATCGTATATAGGTAATAATTTGATCATCATAATTTGAATAATTCAAGTCGTAACTAATTAGATAGTCAAATATTCTATTCTATTCTTTTTTTTTTTTTAGATATTTACTGTGGGTATTGGTCCATCCGTTGAGTCCCGTATACATAATTGACAAAAGCGTTGTTAGTGGAGCGGGGGAGGGAAGTGCAAACGCAAAATCAAACTTAACGCATGAGAGGCTGATGATAATCAGGTGTAATGATGTACAGATGGGCTTGTATACAACTTTGGCGGGACTCCTTTTAGTATTCTGTTTTGAAAGATCGATGATATAACTTTCAAACACATGTGAATAATCATTATTTTAATTGTTTTTGGACTAATATAAAAAGAAGTCAGTGAGAGTTAACGTTTCAAACATTCGCCTTCAATGATGTCTCTCAAAATCATACTAAAGACCTCTTCTTTTCGCTGAAAAATAGGAATTAAAAGTGAGGTATTTTTTTTATTAAAATGGGTATTTTTTTGTTAAAGTGAGTGAAAGTGGACTAAAATTAATATATTTTTTATATGATGGATAGAAGTTGATTAAAATAGTGGGTTAAAATGCGTTGAAATTTGTATTTTTTTTCTTTATTGAAATTCAGGAAATGATTTGAAGTGGGTTCAAGTTTGTAAATTGGGATTTACCAATGAAAAGAATAGGGCCTTATTGTACAATTTAGCACTTTAAATAGACATTATTTTCTATTTAATAATAAATTTCAATGTTGTTATTATTATTAGTACTATCGTTGAGTTCATGGACTTAAATACCATAATATTTTCTATTTTTTTTCCATTATACCACCATGTTATTTTTTATTCCATAATACCACTATGTTTTAATTTTTACTGCAAAATGCCATTAGGTCACCTACTAACCTGTTATATCAGGTACACCCAATTTTAATTTAAGATTTTTGATAAAAAAAATTTTAAAGTGAAAAAGCATTTTACAATTCTAAAAAAATTGAAAAAAAGTTCAAATTAGAAAGGAATTACTTATAAACATCAACAAAATATTTATTATTTCTACTTAATAATAATAATAATAATAATAATAATAATAATAATAATAACAATAATAATAATAATAATAATAATAATAATAATCCTCTAGGAATAATAATAATAATAACAATAATACCTTTTTTTAGAAATTTTTTTTATAAAAACAACTCCACCACCACCAAACCACCACATCCAAAACACTCACCACCAAATCAGCTAAGCCGAAGAACAAGCTAGTTTCTCGCAACTTCGGATTCAAAGCAGCAACCATCAAAACCACCACCGGTCATCAACCAAATTTTGCCTCACTGCTTTTATTTGATTTTCTCTCTGCTCATACACGTTCTCCTACTTGCCATGTTTTTTAGTATGTTAATAAGTTTTCCCCCCTAATTTTATCCATTTTTTCAATTTTTTGAAAAGTTGTTTCACTTTTAACTTCTCCCCCCCCCCCCCCCAAAAAACAAAAAAAAAAACCCTTCAAGCCCAGGATCGAAGTCATTGAG
>JACYFF010031954.1:14653369-14686637 GCA_017589665.1 Selenicereus undatus | reverse complement strand
AAAAACAAAAAAAAAAACCCTTCAAGCCCAGGATCGAAGTCATTGAGACTTGGGCTCCCGCAATTTGCTCTGATGGGAAGGTCCTAGGTACAGTAGAACTGGCTATTATTATATCTGTCAGCGTCTTCTTTCTCTGGCTCTTGTTGTGTCACTTTCAATATGACACTACATTAATCTGCTGTGCCCCCTTGATTCCCACTCATTGCGACTTGGCTTTGTTTCACATCTGCAGCGCTACTCGTTCTTCGGCAAACTAATTATTACACTTAGGCAGTTAGGTTCTGCTTGTTTGATTGAAATGACTAGAATTAAATGATCATAAGTACCAGCAGTTCCAGTACCGGAGAATTTTTGGTAGATAGAAAAATACGAAAGCTAATTTAGACATATTTATTTTGGAGTCTTGACAATAATGTTTTGGTTTTTGAATATGTTATTGATTGCGTTCATTGACATTTTTATGTATTATTATCCGCCCCCCCCTCCCCCCCCCCCCCCCCCCCCCAAGTTTCAAAAATGACTATTGAGTTATCTGAACTCTTTAAAAAACCACCGATTTTTAATTAGGGTTTGAGAAGTAACTAAATGTTAATGTTCTTGATGATCAAACTTTGTGTAATTGTGTTGTATAGCTAAATAAATAAACCTGTAATTGTCTTTGCTGTTTTGTGCAAATAACTCCTAATTTGTTGGAAAACCAAAAAAAAAAAGTTGGGATGACAATTAACAAAACATTTAAATATAATTTGTGATGACTTCATAATTTAAAAGAGAGATCAAATGAACAATGATAACATCATTATTAACACCTTAAAAAAGGGAAGAGACAGAAGCATTTTTCAAATTTCGAGTCTCCATTTTTTTTTACTGGATCGAACTTACATATCATATTGTATATTTACACTTGATAAAAGTGACCTTAATTGAATGACTCGAACCAAATGAACCAAAATCAGATCCGACACCTGAAATGGCTGGTTCAAAATTGACCCCATTTTTTAAGGAGCTCGGGGCCCGGGTAATTGGAGAGAGACAAGAGGATGTCGCTTGGGTAACTTTAAATTGCAATCCTGTGTTGGAGATTCTGGAGTGGGCTGAGCTCTGTACGTTGTTTCCTTTACATGGGCTCCTTATTGGGTTGCAGAGATAAAGGGTTATGTGCTGGAGCATGACATTCAAGTTTGACATTTGGGAAATTGGAGCAGGGGGGTCTATCCTTCTTCGGTCTAAGCTTTTAGGTCAACAAGTCATAGGCGAGACATTAGGCATATGCGGCCGATGTTAGGGCTTGTTCTTTTCATTGGAAAAAAATGAGCACAAAATGGAAATAAATAAGAAGGATGAGGAAGGGATGGAAAATATGCGAAAGATGGGAAGAAATAGTTTTATTATTATTTTTGGGCCAAGTGTATCTTTTAAAGAAGGGCATAGCTACGACTCTAAGGATAATGAAGATTTTTAATCCATTAACCTTCCACTGCTTAGTCTAATCTTTAATTGCTCATTTACAAAATAACTTTCCATGATGTCGCATTGTGGTAAGTACAATCCTTTGAGTTGTATCTAAATTCAAATTTAATCCATAAGAACTGTTCAAAATCAAATTTCATTCTATGTGTTGTTCATATTCATTAAGTGTTTAATATGAATTTTTAAATTTTTAATTAGGTTACTTGAAGTACGAAGTTATTGTGATTCTAGGATAATGTTGTAGATTTCCTTAAAGATTTTAATAGACAATTGGTTGTCGATTTTTTTATGCAAATGCATTAGAAGAAAAGGAAAGGAAAAGAACACTCAAAGGCATATTCACTTACACCAAACCTTTTTCTTAACTTTATTGATTGGAGTGACTCATACTTGTGATATATTAACTTTAGAGTCTATTGTGTTCAACTTTAACCTATTGGCTAATTAATAATTGAAAAAAAGCCAAGCCTCTTTCTTTTTTGGGGCGGGGGGAAGGTTGTTGCTCCTTGCTTCCCAAAAGGATAACGTTCTTCAGGTAGTCTTCTAAATATTAAAGAAATATGATTTGGTAAACTATTTTTCATTGATTTAAGAAGAATAAATTATCTTTAATTTAATATGAAGATCATATTTCTAAGACAAGGAAAAATACATAGAGTTTATATACAAAATCACATTCCCATTTTCAACCAAATGTGGAAATTAAAAGCAATATATTTTCACAATTAATCGTGGCCTACGTTGCAAACTATATTTCCAAGGAACGGTTTCTCATAGTTGGCTACCATTACTAAAGTTTAATAGTTTTCTTCAATTCCACTAATTTTCAAAAATCCAACATTCAACCGTGGATTAAATATTTTTAAAACCAAAACCAATACAAAATCAAGCATTGAGATTTGAGAGACCACAAATTCTCGCAATCCTCATCAAAAACACAAATTCAAAAAGAAAAATGAAATTCATAGTGGGGACAAACCAGAAGATTGAAAATGTAGCCAATTGAAATAGATGGATGGAGTGATGTCTATAGAGAAAAACATCATTGGTTACTCACAAATTTATTTTGTCTCATCCAAATAATTTGATTCCTGATCATAAGTTGCTAATATGAATTATGAGACATGAGAAATGAAAGAACTTTAAAGAGACAAATAAGAAGTCATCTTGGCTCCAACTAAAAAATTATATTCAATGTCCTTCGTATTTAAACTCATATCTTTTGAATAGCAATAAAAGTGAAAAAACAAAGCAATATATAAATTCTTGGCCCTTTAATTTTTGGTCTCACTCATCAATTTTCTTTTTGATACATTTCAATTAGAAATTTTAAACCACGCGGATGAGATGAAAATATAAGATTATTGGTAAACAACTTACAATGAGAATGTGAAAAATTAATTTAATGCATAATCGAATTAATAAACAAAAATATATATTTTCCATCACCATGTACTTCATTCTTTGTCTCCTGGCAACAACGTGAATTTTTCTTCAGGGTTGGGGGCGGGGGAACGAGAAAGAGGACTATTAGAAAAGTGCGGGAAGAATGCTAGGCATGAATTTTTCCTTTCATTTCGGTGGATGAGAGATAGGACATTGAATTGAGGTAATTGATATGCAATATTTTGATAAAAATTTTATCCAAACTTTGCTTGTTAGATAAATATTTTATTGTGTAGAATTTGAATCTAAAATTCAAATGGTAAGGAAAAAAGGAGGGAACGAATATGAGAAACCTATGTTTGGTGGGATTAAATGTGGTGAAAGTATTTGTTCAAAAAAAATATAATTATAGTATAGATATTGCTAGCCATGAAAAAATAATTTTATTACCAACTTTTACATATATCCAATATATTCTTATATCTAATTTATATCCTACCTCTTTTCTTTTTTTGTTAAAGTTTACCCTATCTCGTTCTCCTCCTAGCAATAGACTAATAACTGAAAATTATTATGTTGTTGAGAACACGACCCTTATTATTTCCTACACCATCTGTCGACAATGTCGACTTCTCATTTACTAACAATTACCCAAACAAATGTGTTCTAGGTATTTCTAATTATAATTATTTACAAAATTGAATTAATTTTGCAATGGGAAATTACCGTGTTAACAATAGTAAATACGAACTAAACATATATTCTTAAATTACTTGTATGTTGTACGTATCTGTTAGAATAAATTTGAGTGAAAAACAAAAGCCGCAAGTGTACAACTCTCGCTATGGTACTTGAGGGTCGTTTCCTCGGGGACAACGAACAAGATTATGGTCACAAAAAGGGTGAATTAACTAACTAATCTAATGTTAACTATGCTAGACCAAATTAAACCATTCAAAGAGAACCAGTACCCTAATTCAACTGAACATTCGGCTAAACATTCACCTGAACATAAGCGTGCAACTTAAATTAAATGAACTTAAATGAACTAAACCTAAACATTTAAACAAAAGCATACAAAACAGTCTAATGCAGTCAACACCATTCACCTAAAATTAAACTCAGAATCCCAAACTGTTGACAACTCATCTAAAACAACTTAAAACATAGAATCAACACCATTCACCATTCACCGTTCACCAGAATCAACAACCATTTAGTTACTTATTGATCTGAAATTACCAAAATCAGAAGCAACCATTTAGTTACTAGAACAACCATTTTTACCAGAGCAGGCAACGATCAACCAAATTTTCGTGAACACCATTCAATCACCAGAATTCAGATAAACCATTCAATCACCATTTAGATGAATTGAACTTGTAAACAGGGGAGGAGAAACACTTACTACTCAATCACCATTCAACTGAGACTAGCCCAGCACCAGAAATGCCACTTCCAAGCTTCAAACAGGACTAAAAGTAGGGGGAGGGAAGAAGAAAAACTAAATCCAAGCTTTCTTGCTTTGCAGCTCAGCTAGTAACCATCAACAATGGCGGCAACACCATTGTCAGGTTCAACAAAACTGAAGCAAGGGAGGGGGTAAATCGACTAAAATCAACCAACTCAAAGCCAAAATTATTACAATTGCAAGCTTAATTCGTGAATATCAACAAGAAATTAACAAAATAAGAATTAATTACATGAAATCCGAGGCTATCAATAGATCTAACATTAAAACCCTAGAACCAAAATTAAACCTAAAACCCTAATACTCAGAAAAACGCATGATTTAAGACTCGAAATCTAACATTTAACCCTAAAAATCTTCCTAACCTTTTTCTAGAGTCGACTTCTTCGATTTATAGTCGAATCTGGCCTCATCTCATCCTTTGAATTCATGCGAGGTGGACGGTGGCGATGGAGATGTGCTGACAGGCTACATGATCACTGGTGATGATACGGTGCTCCTAGTGCATGAACAATGGTGGAGATGGTGGTGCGTGGTTCGATCGAGGGAGAGAGATGGGGTAGAGAGAGGGATGATGGTGATGCAAATGAAGATGATGGGGGTTTCAGGTTCTCTGGTTTTGGGGCCAAAAGTCAATAGAGAGGAGAGAGAAAATGAGAGGAGAAATAAAGGGGGGGTTAGGTCACGTGACTGCCATGCAGGGCGGCTGGGTAGAATTAGTTAGGTTTTCCTTTTATTTTTTTCTTTTTCTTTGGGCTGAACAAGAAAAGGGCCTAGCAATTCGGGTCGGGCTTGAGTCAAGTCGACACAAGTCTTCATCTCCAACATTTTCATCATTTTTCTTGCATTTTTTTCCACATGTATTCTCATTTCGTTCAAAACCTGCAAAACAAAATAAAATCGAATAAAAACCTAAAAATAATAATTATAACAAACATAAAACAGGTGTAAAAGTATCGTAAAAATAACATATTTTTGGCGCGAACAAATACCCCTACACCAAGATTTTGCTCGTCCTCGAGTAAAACAAACTAAACTAACTAAAAAGAAATGAAAAATAAGAAAAAAAAAATCCTAACTCATTGTCGTAGGAATCACAATTGCATTTAGCATATGCAATAAGCCCTTTAAACCCCTCGGTCTTCCAAGTGGACTAGTGAGGTCTCGTGAGGGTTTTCAAGTGAACTACCCACAAAAATTATTTCAAGAATAAAAGAAAATCTTTTTTATTTTTTCTCAAAGCTAATATACACAGAATTTGGGGAAGATATGCACATGCTCCAATCAACTAAATCACTTGTGTAACCAAGTTATTGACCTGCATATATGCAGAAGGTACTTCAAAGCCTTCTACCCCATAAATGACATCAGAGCACTAATTTTTCACCCCATTGAACATCGAGATTCTAAATCCATCTCAGTGCTCGTGTGCAAGTGTATCATCATCCAAGGCTTACATTTACCAGAATTAGACTCAATCCCACCTGATTAATACAACTACATTATTATCATATTAACATTGGATGCAAGCTTTTCTAGTAGCAATATTGCCTCAAAGGGTAATACCCAGTAGCACGTGCCTCAAAGGGTTATGCCCAGTAGCGCATACCTCAAAGTGATACTTATCATTCTAAATTTTATTCCATCTCTTTTTCTTTTTCTCTTCTTTATTCATAATATACTTTTTTCCTCATCATTTTTCTTCATTTTTTTTTCAAAATAATCGTGTCACAAGCAAGTGGGAGAATCATTTATGGAAACCTAAGACCTAAAGATAATGATAAATGAATAAATAAGGATTGGATTACACAATCTATACTAAACCATTGGAGTTAGAATTAGTACTTAGAATGTCACACTGAGGTCGAAGACTTTTCACTCACATCCTACTTATATACAAGCTAATACCCAAAGTACAGGGGATTTAAGCTGATCAGATAAAGTACAAACGTCCCCTAAAACAAAACCAAAATCTTTTTGGATTTTTCAAAATTTTTCAAAGAAAAGTATGTACACATGGGTACCCCACCCCCATACCAAAACTTCACAATGTCCTCATTGGAAGTGGAACAAACACATAAAAACCGAAAGAAAAATCTAAAAAGCAAACATATGTTCAAAAACAAGACTCAAAAACAAACAACCAATCATAGGAAAAGAAAAACAACCAACTACACAAAAAGAAACTAGAATAAAACAAAGAAAGAAGAAAAGAGAGAAAAAGGGAGAGAGAAGAGAAGAAATTTCTAGCAAATCAGGTCGGGTGCTAAGTACACCCAAGCTATTTCAGAACACAATCACTGATCATGGCTAGGTTCGTGGAATATCAGACACTCCATATCTTCTTGGCCCGGCAGCTCCAAAAATGGTTTCAAACGTTGGCCATTCACTTTGAAGATGGCACCACTCTGAGGATCCTGAATTTCAACTGCACCATAGGGAAAAACATGTGAGACAATATAAGGGTCCGTCCATCGATACCTCAATTTTCCTGGAAACATATGGAGCCTAGAGTCATACAAGAGTACTTTCATTCTTGGGGCAAACTCTTTCCTAAAATATGTCGATCATGAAACAACTTCGCCCTTTCTTCGTAAGATCGAGCACTCTCATAAGCTTCAACCCTAATCTCATCAAGCTCACTTAGTTGCAGTCATCTTTCCTCACCTACCTTAGTCAAGCATAATTGAGCTTGTTAATGGCCCACCAAGTTCTATATTCTATCTCCACAGGTAAATGACAAAGCTTACCATAAATTACCCTATAAGGTGACATACCTAAGGGAGTTTTGAAAGTCGTCCTATATGTCCAAAGAGCATCCACCAGCTTATTAGCCCAGTCTTTCCTATTCCTACGCACTATTTTTTCCAAAATCTGCTTAATGTGTCGATTGGACACTTCAACTTGGCCACTGGTTTGGGGATGGTAGGGAGTAGCAAGCCTATAGACTACGAAATACCTCTTCAGTAAGGCATCAAAAGATCTATTATTAAAGCAGGTGCCCTAATCAGTAATGATAGCACGGGGCATACCAAATCGAGCAAAGATATTCTCCCTAAGAAATTTCACAACCACTGTAGCTTCATTGGCTCTCGAAGGGATAACCTAAACCTATTTAGAAACATAGTCCATAGCTAATAAAATGTACCCATTCCCAAAGGAAGATGAAAATGGTCCCATAAAGTCAATACTCCACACATCAAAAACCTCTACAACAATGATGGGATTCAGTGGCATCATATCTCTCTTGATTATCCTACCCAACTACTGGCATCTAGGGCAACTATTGCAGTACTCAAATGCATCTTTACATAAAGTAGGCTAGTAAAACCACACTAAAGAACCTTAACTGCTGTCTTTCTACCACTAAAATGTCCCCCATATGCCTGGTCATGATAAAAAGAAAGGACACTTCTCACCTCATGGTCGGGAATGCACCTCCTAAAGACTTTATCAGAGCAGTACTTAAACAGATAAGGGTCAGTCCAAACAAAGAATTTTACAAGGTAGAAGAATCTATCTCTGTTATTCTTAATCCAACCCTCAGGGATCCTACCAGCAACTAAGTAGTTCACAATATCAGCATACCAAGGATCAGGGTGAACAACATACAATTGCTCATCGAGAAAGCACCCAGAAACACTGGACTCATTCTCTCTATGATAGAGGATACTAGATAGATGGTCAACTACAAGGTGTTTAGAACCTTTCTTATCCTTGATTTCACAGTCAAATTCTTACAAAAGCAAAATCCATCTCACAAGTTTAAGCTTAGCATCCTTCTTAGAAAGAGGGAGTTTGAGAGCAAAGTAATCAGTACAAATAATCACATGTGACCTAATCAAATAGGATCTAAACTTTTCAAAACTAAAGACCACAACTAAAAATTCTTTCTCAGTAGCAGTGTAATTCAGCTGGGCATCATTCAACGTGTGACTAGCATAGTAAATAACATGAGGTTTCTTATCAATACGTTGTCCTAACACAACCCCAATACCATTATCAGATGCGTCACATATCAATTCAAATGGTTCTCCCCAAATAGGAGGATGAAGAGAGGAGTAGAGGTTAAGGCCTCTTTAAGCTTAGAAAATGCCTCATGACACTCTTTAGAGAAATGAAATGGCACATCCTTAGCTAGCAGATTGGACAAAGGCTTTGTAGTTTTACTAAAGTTCTTAATGAAACGACGATAAAAGCCAGCATGTCCAAGGAAAGACCGCACCTCTTTCACACAAGTGGAAGGGGGAAGATTAACAATCAGGTCAATCTTAGCTTTGTCTACTTCAATTCCATCTCGAAAAATAATATGTCCTAAGACTATACCCTTTTTAATTGTGAAGTGACATTTCTCCCAACTCAAAGTCAAAATTTTCTTCCTACACCTTTCCAACACCATTATCAGATTAGACAAGCAATCATCAAAAGAAGATCCAAATACATAAAAGTCATCCATGAAAACTTTCATACATTGTTGAACTAAATCTGAGAAAATAGAAATCACGCATCTTTGAAAGGTAGCAAAGGCATTGCACAGTCCAAACGACATTCTTCTAAAGGCATATATTCCAAATGGACAAGTGAAAGTAGTTTTCTCCTGATCCTCAGGAACAATAGAGATCTGGGTATAACCGAAATATCCATCTAAAAATCAATAGAAGGAATGTCCAGCTAACCTCTCTAGCATTTGATCCAAAAAGGGAAGGGAAAAATGGTATTTTCTAGTGGATGCACTCAATTTTCTATAATTTATACACACACGCCACCCAGATTGAACTCGAGTAGGGATTAACTCGCTTTTATCATTCCTAATCACGAAAATACGGTCTTCCTAGGAACAACTTAAACAAGGCTAACCCACTCACTATCAGAAATAGGATAAATAATCTCATGGTCTAACCATTTCAACACCTCATTCTTAACTACTTCTTGCAAAGTGGGATTCAAACGTCTTTGATGGTCATGGTAGGGCTTAGCATTGTCCTCTAAATGAATTCTATGTTGCATAATATAAGGACTAATACCCTTAATATCCCCTAAAGTCCATCCTAAAGCTTCCTTGTTCTCTCTAAGTAAAGAAATCAGTTTGTCCTCTTGGTATCGGTCTAAATCAGAAGCAATTATAACAGATAAGGATTCATTAAGTCTTAGGAATGCATATATAAGAGAATCAGCAAGGGGTTTCAATTCAAGAGCAACAGGGGAAACATATTCAACGGCAGATTCAGACACAACAGTGAGCAAACAATCAGCAGTAGAGCACAAGTCATCAAACTCAAACACATCATATTCAGACTCATCATCTATAAGAAATGACTTATACTTAGTAGCAACTACATCATCAAAAGCATCATCAAATATAGAATCCCCTACCTAGTTAAGAGTAGAAAATTTCATATCATCAAATCCAAAAGGCTGTCTTTGCATGTTAAAGATGATCAAGTCCACAGTCATGTTGCCAAAAGACAGTTTTATCATACCATTCTAGCAATTAATGAGGACATTGGTAGTATCCAAGAAAGGACGCCCTACAATCACAGGAACCTGATTAGTTAAGTTGGACACCTTCTCATTTTCAATCACAACAAAGTCGACTGGGTAAATAAATTCACCCACTTTAATCAACACATCCTTGACTATCCCCCTGGGCACCCTAATCGATCTATCAGCCAATTGAATGACCATCCTAGTATGTTTCAGCTCACCTAACTCTAGCCTCTCATACTCAGTAAAGGGTATCAAGTTAACACTAGCCCCTACGTCAAGCAATGCTCTATGAATAATTGGTCACCTATGACTATAGACATAGTGAGGCAACCGGGGTCCTTAAACTTCACTGGGATATGAGAAAGGATAGAATTAGCATTAGAGGTTAAGAAAGCTTTCTTAGGTACACCAGTTGCTCTCTTTGTAGTACATAGTTCCTTTAAGAATCTAGCATAAGGAGGCATCTGTTGAATAGCATCGAGTAAGGGAATGTTGATCTTTACTTGAGAGAAGATCTCTCTCATCTTTTCAATATGATATTGATCTTTCTTCTTTAGCCTATGAGAAAAAGGAGGTAAAGGCATCTGGATTTTCTCAGAAGAAGAAGGGGAAGAAGAACTCTTAGAAGGTGAAGAACTTGTTGAGTCGGAGGAGTCTTTCTCTTGAAGCTCCTCTTTCTCAGAAGGTGACTTAGGAGAGGAAGGACTATTTGAAACATTTGGGACACCATCAGTAGTATCCCCTGACTAACTGGATGGACCAATCTCTGGAGTAGAAGAGAGAGAAGAATTCTGGAAGAATTGGTGAGGGTACCTGCAAGGTTCATTAGGATTTCTCACTTGGTTATCGACCTCTCGACCAGAACAAAGAGATATAACCGCATTCACTTTCCTCACAGGCTCATTAGGGTTACCAGATGAAGGGGAGGTGCGACCCTTAGGGTTCATCTCAGGTTGACTCGGGAAAGTACCTGGTTCCCTAGAAGATGATGCTAATTGGAAAAATTGTTCGGTCATCATTCTCATCATTCTTTCCATGTTAGCATTAATAATTCTCTCCACATTATTATTGATTCTCCTATCCAATTATCAATATCAATATAACCAGGAGGAGGCTGAACTTGAGCTATGGGAGGTGGAGGTCTAGGTACATTAGGCATACCTGAAAAAGCACGTTTTGGAAAGGAGTTTGAGGGATGAGAGATGGGTTGAGAGTTGTTTCCAGGAAACATCTCAGGTTGAGAATTAGGAACCATAGCATTGGGTCCACTATTCCATGAAAAGTTAGGGTGATTCCTCCACCCTGGGTTGTAATAAGGGGAGAAGGGGTCATTTTTAGGTCTCTGAAATGCCACTCTTGTTCAGTTGCTAAGTGATGAGCAAAATAAGGACAAACACTCAAACAATGATCTAGGGCCTAACAATGAGAACAAGACACTATAAAGGTCTGAGATAGCTAGGACATTTGGGGAGATAATCCCTTCAATATGTTTTCTAAAGTAGCAATCTTAGACTCTAAGTGACTAACATCAAAGACAGAATGCATACCACCCCTTTCAAACCTAGAACTCAGGCTGTCATCACGAGCGGTTTCCCACTGCATGGTTTTCTCAGCTAAGTCTTCTAAAAACTCTCAAGCAGCTGTGGGGTTCTTAGAAAAGAAGCTACCCTGACACATGGACTCTACCATGGTCCTAGTCTGTTGGTCAAGTCCTTCATATATAATCTGGCATAAACATGCTTAGTCTAAACCATGATGGGGACATTGGGCCAACAAAGTTTTGAACCTTTCAAAATATTTCCAAAATGATTCCCTATCAAGTTTCAAAAATTGATTGATTTTATTCCTCAGCTTAACAATCTTGGCATTAAGGAAATATTTTCTTAAGAACAATCTTACAAAATCATTTCAAGAAGTAACAGCATTAGCAACCAAGCCACATCCAACGTTTAGCAGAATCTTTCAAAGCAAAAGAAATCAATTTCAATCGCATAACATCAATGGAAATATTAGGGAAATGCATCATAGAATAAACTTCTTCAAATTCCCTTGAAAACAAATAAGGATCCTCTAGACCTGTGAATTCAGGGAGTATATGAGTATAATGGGGTTTTAATTCGAAGGTCACATTTGGTGCAAGATTAGGCATAACAAAATATGATGGCAAAGCAGTCCTAGGAGGATAGAAAATATCACTCAAAGTCCTTTCTTATGCCATGTTCTCTAACTCAAGCTTAGGTTCAGGTTCGGGGTCTAAGTTAGGGTCGGGCTCACTCTTAATGAGTCTTTGATCTTCAGGGTCTCTAACCCAACTAGTCATATAAACCCCACACCAAAAAGAAGTCCTATTTTTGGTCCCTTTTTTTCTTTCTACTTTTTTTTGGATTTTTGAACTTTTTCTAATTTTTTTCTCTTTTTTTTTTCAAACACAAAATCAAATCAAAATGTTACTCAACCCTAAAGATGATTTACAAAAAAAAGTAACCAAATCAAAAAGTTAATCAATATTAAAACAAAAATAAAATAAATCCCAAACAAAACCAAATTCTAAAACTACAAAATAAAGCACGAAAACGATAATTCAATTCTAAGTAGCTTGTTTTTCGATTTTTCAAATTTTAAAATTGTTCTTTTTTTTGTGGTTTTCAAGTTTTTCAATTTTTTTTTCAATTTTTTCTCAACTGGAAAAATTCAAGAAATGAACTAAGCTAAGTAACAATTAATGAAATAAACAAAGTAAGGCATAACCTATCCAACTAATAAGAAAGTAGCTAAGAAAAAGAAAATATGACCTAATCTTATGTCGTCGTCCCCGGCAACAGCGTCAAAAATTTGTTAGGATAAAAACAAAATCCGCAAGTGTACAGCTCTCGCTCACTACTAAAAAAGTTCATATTAACGACGGAACTCGGCGACGGAAAATATTAACGACAGATTTGGTGACGGAAATGACGACGGATAAATAGCTTCACAAAAAAGTCAGATTGGACGACAGATATGACGACGGAAATTTAAATCCGTCGCCTAAATTGGCGTTAGGCGACGGAAATTCCGTCGCCAAAAAATTATTTTTTTTTTTTAAAAAGTGGCGACGGATATTCCGTCTCCTAAAAATATTTTTCTAAAAACAAAAGAAGATGGCGACGGAATTTCCGTCACCAATTTAAAAAAAATATATATTTTTTTTTAAAAAAAGGTCGCGACGGAAATTCCGTCGCCACTTAAAAAAAAATTCAAAAAAACAAGGTGGCGACGGAATTTCCGTCGCCATTCCGTCACCACCCCATTTAAATGAAACCAATTTCTGGTTTCATTTCATTGCAGCCCGCGTCAAGGAGAGAGAGAGCGACCGAGAGCCCGCCGCGAGCAACGCCAGAGCCCACCCCCCGCCGTGCCCGGCCACCGCCGCCGGCCGTCCGCCCCTTCTGCCGTCGCCGGTCACCTCTCCTTGCCGTCGGCCACCCTCAGCCACCCCCCACCGCTGGTTTTTTGAAGTTAATTGAGGTATTTTTCTCACCTAAACAACTTGAAATTTCTACAAATTTTTGTATTACATTGTTAGAATTTTATAGTTAGTTCATATTTATGTTGAAATGTGGTGTTTGTGTGAGATTATTGGTTTGATTTGGTTCAAGATTGGGGTAAATGCGATTTAGGGTTTAGGTTTGGTAGTTTGAAGTTAAAGTTTGATATATTGGTGGAATGAAATGGTTTCATTGATAATGTTGTTGAAATGTGCAATTTGTGTGAGGTTATTGGTCTAATTCGCTATAAGAATTTGTTAAATGCGATTTAGAGTTGATGTTTGGTAGTTTGAAGTTGAAATTTCATATATTGGTGGAATGAAATATTTTAATTGATAATGTTGTTGAAATTTGGTTGGAGATTTTGCTCAATGCAATTTAGGGTTTAGGTTTGGTGATGTGAACTTGAAAGTTGATATGTTGGTGGATTGAGATGCTTTAGTTTATTATTTTGTTCAAATGTGATGTTTGTATGAAGTTGTAACTCATATTAGTTTTGTGATGTTCGTGAGAATGTAAGTGTATTTATCACGTAGTTGTAATTATTTTTTTTGGGTGCATGTGAAAATTTTGAAGTAAGCAAAAAAAAAATATAATTGCGTAATTTATGTAGTTATTATAATTTTGATTAAAATTAATCCTTGTCAAATACCTTATGTGGTTATTGTTATTTGAGCAGAATATAAATGGTCCTCCACATCGTAGGTGGATGTATAATAGATTACTGCATGATCGTAGTGGTTATACGCAAGAATTTCTGGATGGAGTAAACGAATTCGATCAATTCGCACGTACACAGACAGAGCTTTTGAATGGGGGAAAGTATAGATGTCCTTGTGCGAAATGCAGAAATAGGGTGTACTTGACACCTGATGAGGTCAAGATGCACCTTATGTATAAGGGTTTTGTGCAAGGATATTGGTTTTGGATAAGTCATGAGGAAATAGAACCTCAGGAATATGGTTGTGGGTATCAAAATAGTGAAATTCCCGAAGTTGGAGGTTCAAGTCATGTTAATAATGACTATTCTGAATCCTACATAGATCGGATAGAGGACATGGTTGATGATGCTATAATAGCAAATCAAAATGTAAGGGAAGAGGGGTCAAGCACTTGCCGAGAACCATTTTATAATATGGTTCAAGCTACTCAACAACCCTTATATGATGGTTGCTCCACCCACAGTGAGCTATCTGCGGCGGTGAGGCTGTTGAGTATTAAATCTGATTATAGTATGCCTCAAAACTGTTTTAATGAAGTTGTTCAATTAATGAAAGAGATGTGTCCTCCTAACAACCGTGTGCCTAACAACTACGGGCAAACGAAGAAGGTTGTTAAAGATCTTGGCAACGATGTGGTCCAAATTGATTGTTGCCGGAAATGTTGCATGCTATTTTATAAGGAGGACGCAAACTTGGATGCGTGCAAGTTTTGTGGGCATTCAAGATGGAAGAGGCAAAGGTCACATCAAAGGAATCAGAATCCATTGCCATACGCAAAGATGCATTACTTGCCGTTAAAACCTCGACTGCAGAGGTTGTACGCATCAAAAAGTATTGCAGAGCACATGAGATGGCATTATGAACATCGACGTGAGGACGGTGTCTTATGTCATCCATCAGATGGAGCAGCATGGAAACATTTCGATTCCAAATACCCTCAATTTGCTGCAGAGCCTCGGAATGTGAGGCTTGGCTTATGTGCTGATGGATTTAATCCTTACACATTGTCTTCAAGATCATACTCCATTTGGCCGGTGGTCGTTACACCATATAACCTTCCCCTGAAATGTGTATGACTACACCGTTTATGTTCTTGACTTGTGTAATCCCCGGGCCTAAAAATCCCAAGAACAACATAGATGTATATTTACAACCTCTTGTTGATGAGTTGAAAGAGTTGTGGGATGTTGGAGTTGAGACTTACGATATTTCTACGGGGCGTACATTTCAGATGAAGGCTGCACTTATGTGGACGATTAATGATTTTCCCACATACGGAATGTTATCTGGGTGGAGTACTAATGGCCAATTGGCATGCCCCGTATGTATGAAACAACAAAAGGCTTTGAGATTGCGAAATGGAGGTAAATTCTCATAGTTTGACTGTCATCGGTGTTTTTTGCCAAGGAATCATGCGTTCAGAAGAAATAGAACTGCATTTAGGAAAGGGAGAACTGTTCCAGGGGGTCCTCCTCGCCGATTGATCGGGGAAGAACTGTATGTGGAGGTGGAAGATTACCCAATGGTAACCACAAATGGTGACTTTGTCATACCAGGATTTAAGGAGAATAAGCACAACTGGACGAAAAAGAGCATATTATGGGAGTTGCCTTATTGGCAACACCAACTGCTCCGCCATAATTTGGATGTAATGCACATTGAGAAGAACTTCTTCGAAAACATTATCAACACTGTGATGGATCTTAATGGCAAAACAAAAGACAATGCCAAATCAAGAATGGATGTTGCCGAAATATGTGATCGGCCGGAATTACATTTACATTCAGGCCCAAGTGGTAGGCCGGTTAAACCAAAAGCGAAGTTCGTACTTCCTGTGGATAAACGAAGAGAGTTGTGTGAATGGGTGAAAGAGCTTCAAATGCCTGATGGATATTGCTCTAATTTGAGAAATATCGTGGACCCTAATGAGGCTAAGTTCAAAAACATGAAAAGTCATGATTGTCATATCTTCATGGAGACTCTTTTACCAATTGCATTTGGTGCGCTCCCAGATGATGTGTTGAAACCTCTTATTGAGATAAGCCAGTTCTTCAAGAACTTATGCTCAACAACATTGCGGAAAGATATGCTTGAGGAACTGCATCGCAACATTGTCATCACTTTGTGTAAGTTGGAGACCATTTTCCCTCCTGGCTTTTTCAATGTCATGGAGCACCTGCCAGTGCATTTGGCAAAAGAGGCTCAACTAGGTGGTCCAGTACAATACAGATGGATGTATCCATTTGAGAGGTAAATTATATTGTAACTGATGAAAACCTTCTATGAATTCTTATATGTGGAATCACTTAAAAGTGATTGCAATTGTGAATTTGGTAGGTTCTTTGGCCGATTAAAGAGAAAGATAAAGCAGCAGGCGTGTCCTGAAGGTTCAATCACAGAAGCATACCTAGAGGCGGAGAGGACATTCTTCGCCTCGTATTACTTTGGCTCTAATGTGCCCTCCATGCGCAGTAGGCGCGGGAGAAATGAAGACGACGATGAACATATAAATCATTTTCCAACTCTGTCCGTGTTTGAACCGCAAGGGGCCACTATTGGTAGGGAAAGATCAAGGTATCTTACGGATGCCGAATATGTTGCTGCTCATCTTCACGTGCTGTTAAATTGTGACGAAGTTAAACCTTATATAGGGTGAGTTGTATTTTCACATCGAATTCACTTTATCATTCATAATGCAAGTATGTTAATACGCTTCGTAAAATGTGGTAGTATTTTCATGGACCAAGTGAGAACCGCACGTCCCAATGTCAGCGACGCAGATGTCGACACCATCATCGAAACTCATTTCGCAGATTGGTTTAGTGAGAATGTAAGTATTCAAACTCATTTATTTATAATTTGAACATAACAATTAATTAGGTGCAGTGTATTAATTAAAACCACTTGTTATGTCACCTTAGGTGCATTATATTCAATTGTTCGAGACCGACAAACATTGCTACCTGAACCAATTGGCTGTGAAGCCAAAACGGTGTGTGTCGACGTGGACGGCATATAGAGTAAATGGATTCAAATTCCACACAGAAGCTCGCAACGTCGGGAAGAGAACATATAATTGTGGTGTTGGTGTTTGTGGCACTGGGAAAGACGATATTGAGAATGATTATTATGGTGTACTGGGGGACATTGTCCAAATTGAGTACGTAGGCGAACCACTTAAACGATGTGTGCTCTTCAGTTGTCAGTGGTTCGACCCCACATTGAATCGTGGGACACGATCTCATAAACTAAGCAACCTTATTGAGGTCCACCGTACAAGAAGGTACCGAAAGTACAACCCATTTATCTTCCCAAACACCGCATCACAAGTATACTTTATGCCGCATGCAGATCGCTCAAGGGATAGGGCAAATTGGCTTGTTGTCATACCAACCAAACCAAGGGCGAGAGTGGATCAGCAATACACTCTATCATCTGCGTACCAACAAACGGATATGACAACTATCGTCGAACCTGCGAATGACGCCATCCCTGCATCATTGGTGGATGAAAGTGCACCACCGGAAGAGGTTAACGATGAAATAGAGTTTTCATTCGTTCAGGAAAATGACGAGATAGATGAGATACAAAATGATGAGGATGAAAAAGAGGGGGAGTGGGATGACGGTGATGAAACAGATGAAGTTGAAGAAAATTTGCATCTGTATGATGATGATGACGATGACGATGACGATGCGGATGATTGAGTGGTTACGAATTCTTATGTGTATGAGTAGTTTGCATGTCAAACAATTGTTTGGGACTTTACTTATACTGTATGAATAAGTTTTGCAAAATTTGTGTCACCTACTTACCTATTATGATGTATGATGTCAAACGATTTACATGTGCAATCATTATATATTTGCACTTGGCGTTGTTGTCACATATTTCAGGTATGGATTCAAGTTCTCGTCGAGCAAAGTCCTCCCCTCGAGGTAGAGGACGAGGGCGTCGGAGCTCTGTCGTTGATCCGACCGCAATGGACATTGATCCATCTTCCCCACAGGTACCTCATACACCAGTTCAGCCAGGAGTGACAATGGCTGCTTACATACCATGTATTTCAGGACCCCTGCCTCCCCCATTTGGGCCTTTCCATCAACAGACCTCATACATTCCCAACCAAAGCATGATGTACGGCCAATTTGCGTACAACATTCCTCCAAACCCCCATGTTGTTCACAATGTGCACCCCACTCCCCAACCCACTCACCCTAACACAAACCAGTCCCAAGAGAACATTGGAAGTGGTGAAAGTGAAGCACAATCCAGTCATGGGAGCACTCGAGCAAAGACTTGGATTGAGCCAGATGGTAACGCGTAAGTCTTCATTTGTTATATCTTATGAAGTACTACATGAATTTTGCCTAACAAGTAATGAATTTTATGTGTAATGTTCAATTAGGTTTCTCCCCAATGATGGTGCTGTTAGTAGAATTTCGCTCATATTTCAAAGCAAGTTTGACGGAGCTTGGCTTACTTGGAGCAAAGTGCCCAAACCAGTACGAGATTTGTGGTTCGAAGAGTTCAAGGTAACTACATTGACTTCGTATTATCAATTTCTGTCAACGTGCTATATTAGTATTGCATTATTTGATGTGTTCTTTGTTTTCATAATTGCAGAAGTGGTTTACTTGCGATCCGATCCATGAGAAGGAATTTTGAAAACCGAGGCAACGCACGCTTGAGAGACTTCTTTGGCAAAGCAAGGAAGCATAACAAGAAGCCTGTCTGGCTCGGTGATGCTCAATGGGAGGGACTCCAACAGCACTGGGCGAATGAACATTACAAGAAATTGCGTGAGACAGCCCAGAAGAACCGACTGGGGACTCCAGAAAGTGGTGGCCCATATCTCCACACCTGTGGCTCGATCCCCATGCATGAGCATAGGCGGCGTCTGGTAAATGAATTAATGTTTGCTATGTATTCGTTAAAGTTTAATACTGTATTTTGCATTGTACTTGACATCATTCTTTCTGGCACGTACATAGAGGGAACAACTTGGGACGGAGCCCACCATTGTCGAATTGTTCAGTCGCACTCACAAACTCCAAGGTAAAGAAGGTGCCCCTTGGGTTGACAAGAAATCACAACAAACATATGTAAGCAACTAGTTATTCTCAATCTTCATTGGTAGTTCAACATGAACTCGTATACTTCATTTTAAGTTATTGTACTATGCATGATTTTGTGCGCATGTTGCGGTATTGTAGAAAACCTTTGAACGCGATTTTCAAAATGTTATCAATTCTCAAGGGAGTGGGGATGGCTCTTCTGAAGATCCAAACCAGCCATTTTCCAACCCAAATGAGTTGTGGGTGAAGACGTTCAAGAACAAGAAGGGTCGGATTTACGGCATTGGTGACGAGGCTGTCAACATGAGGGAATCCGGTTACTTCAATCCCACTCAAAGATCCGATATTGTTTTTATATTACAGTTCCAACAACCATGGTTATACATTTAATTTACTTAATGACAAAGCGAGTATAGTAATTTACTTAAATGTCTGTCAGCAGGTTCGGGTTCTACGTCATCGCAACAAGAGCTCAATGAATTAAGGGGTGTAGTAACCAACTTGGGGGGTGAGCTATCTTCACAAGCTGAAAGCTACCGGTTAGTTATGGAGAAATGTAAGCAACTGGAGGAATCCAACAGATTTCTCACACAAAGCAACCAACAACTGAGCTAACAAATGATGAGCATCGATCAGCGCCTCCAAGCTTTCTTTCAAATGCAACAGGCGTCTGGCTCGGGATCTCAGCCACCATTTACTCATCCCTCGTAACATAATGAGGAAGATGGTGAGGCAGAGGAAGAGGAAGAGGAAGGCGAAGAGGAAGAGGAAGACCTTGGTGATTGATGAGTTGGTTGCAGTTTTCCTTCAGGTGGTGGCTCTTCTGCTTGATTCTTCACGAAGTACATCATTTCTCTTGCTGCTTGCTTCCCCTCCCCTTCCTGCTAATTTCACTCCCCTTCCCCTACTGCTTATTTAACTTCCCTCCCATTTGGCGCTTACTTCACCCTCTTTTGCAAACATATATATCACTTTATTCTCAATTACTGGTAACTTGTGGTTATTTTGTTTGGATTTGTGGTTTGTGATATATACAGACTTTGTTTGGAACTTGTAGTTTGTGATATGTAGAAAGTTTGTTTGGAACTTGTGGTTTGTGAATTGAAAACCCTTGGTTTTCAATTTGTGTGTTGTTGTGGATGTGAAATTCCACCTTTGTGTGGTTTGCAATTGTTGAGAACGCTTCGAATGAAGCCGTATTCGAAGCCTTTGGATGTTGATTGAGTGCGAAAATCTTGTAAATTTCTTGCAGGGAATTATTTGTATGTACGGAATTGATCAAAAACAAGCGATTTTATTTTTAAAAAAACAGAAATCTAGCGACGGAATGGCGACTTTTTTTTGGTTTTTTTGGGCAGGGTGGCGACGGAATTTCCGTCTCTAATTCCGTCTCTGATGGCGACGGAATTTTAATTCCGTCGCCACCCCCTGCCCCGCCACTTTCCCCGCCAAAAAAGTATGTCGCAAATTCTGTCGCTGAATCTGTCGCCTATGGCGACGGATTTTTGAAATTCCGTAGCCGGATACTCAGCGATGAGCGAAAATCCGACAGCCGTATTCCGTCGCTGATATTAAATTTTCGTCACTGATTAACAATATTCCGTCGTTGAATCCGTCTGTATTTTGCATTTTTCTTGTAGTGGCTGTAGTACTTATGGGTCATTTCATCAGGGATATGGACAAGATTATGGTCACAAAAAGGGTGAATTAACTAATTAATCTAATGCTAACTACACTAGACCAAATTAACCACTCAAAGAGAACCAGTACCCTAATTCAACTGAACATTTGGCTAAGCATTCGACTAAACATTCAACTAAACATAAGCGTGCAACTTAAATTAAATGAACTTGAATGAACTAAACCTAAGCATTTAAACAAAAGCATGCAAAGAAGTCTAATGCAGTCAACACCATTCACCTAAAATTAAACTTAGAATCTATTGAACAACTCATCTAAAACAACTTAAAACCTAGAATCAACGCCATTCACCATTCACCATTTACCAGAATCAACAGCCATTTAGTTACCTATTGATCTGAAATTACCAAAATTAGAAGCAACCCTTTAGTTACTAGAGAAACCATTTGAACAACCACAATCGAATTACCAGAGCAGGCAACGATCAACCAAATTTTCGTAAACACCATTCAATCACTAGAATTCAAATTAACCATTCAATCACCATTCAGATGAACTGAACTTGTAAACAAGGGAAGAGAAACACTTACTACTCAATCACCATTCAACCGAGACTAGCCCAGCACCTGAAACGACATTTCTAAGCTTCGAATAGGACTAAAAGTTAGGGGAGGGAAGAAAAAAAACTAAATCCAAGCTTCCTTGCTTTACAGCTCAGCTAGAAACCATCAACGATGGCGGCAACGCCATTGTCAGGTTCAACAAAACTGAAACAGGCGAGGGGGTAAATCGACAAAAATCAACCAACTCAAAGTCAAAATTATTACAATTACAAGCTTAATTCGTGAACATCAACAAAAAATTAACAAAACAAGAATTAATTACATGAAATCGGAGGCTATCAATAGATCTAACATTATAACACCCCCAATTCCTAATGCCTGATTAGTCTAACCTAATTACTCCTAAATTATTGATTAGCAGCGGAAGTCTTTCGGTTGGAGTCATGACCGCCATTCCGTAATGGAACCAGGCTAACTGAAACTATGGGGATCATTATGTTGCCCATTTAATTGCCCGACTCATGACAAAATTGAAATAACATACATTCGACCATTTATATAAGTTGTGATGCACCTGCAAACTCAATATACGATTACAATTTACTAGTAATTGGCGATGTTCAAAAGAATAGACAACTCTTAGATATTTAAGGTGCTGCCCTATGAATCACTGTGAGCTCTTGGCTAGCGAAACTCCAACAAAGAATTTGAACTCTACTTCACTTCTTGCTATTCTCTGACTTACCAGGAGGACTGTTCACTCACTAAAAGAAAAAGACCAAATAAAGACGGAATCAGCGACGGAACACGGTTAATCAGCGACGGAATTTTAACATTAGCGACGAAATTGGTGACGGAATATGGCTGTCAGATTTTTTGCCCGTCGCTAAGCACCCGGTGACGGAATTTCAAACTTCAATCGTCATTGGTGACGGATTCAGCAACAGAAATTGCGACATACCTTTTTTTAGCGGGGAAAAGTGGCAGGGCAGGGGGTGGCGACGGAATGATAATCCGTCGCCATCAGAGACGGAATGCGCGACGGAAATTCCATTGCTGATGGCGACAGATTTTTCATTCTGTCGCCACCCCCTGTCCAAAATAAAAAATTTCATCCCAATCTGTCGCCATTTCGTCGCTACGTTTCTCCTTTTTTAAAATAAAATCGCTTGTTTTTTATCATATCCGTACATACAATTCAATCCCTGTAAGAAATTTACAAGATCTTCGCACTCAATCAACATCCAATGGCTTCGAATATGACTTCATTCGAAGCGTTCTCAACAATTTCAAGCCACACAAAGGTGGAATTTCACATCCAACGCAACACTTCCAACCAAGGATTTTCAATTCACAAACCACAAGTTCCAAACAAACTCGCTATATATCACAAACCACAAGTTCAAAACAAAGTTTGTACATATCACAAACCACAAATCCAAACAAACCAGAAGTTGCCAGTAATTGAGAATGAGGTTATATGTATGTTTGCAGAAGAGGGAGAAGCAAGCGCCAAATGGGAGGGGAGTGGAATACGCACCAGGGGGAGGGGAGTGAAATAAGCAGAAATGGGAGGGGAAACAAGCAGCAAGAGATGTACTTCGTAAAGAATCAAGCAGAAGAGTAACAGGCATTTCAGTGAAGTACGCATTAGTATTGCAATTAAGTAAATTCAATGTATAACCATAGTCGTTGAAACTTTAATATGAAAACTGTACCGGATCTTTGAGTGAGACTGAAGTAATCAGATTCCCTCATGTTGACAGCCTCATCACCAATGCCATGAATATGACCCTTCTTATTGTTGAACGTCTTCACCCACAACTCATTTGGGTTTGGAAATGGTTGGTTTGGATCTTGAGAAGTGTCATCACCGGTCCTTTGAGAGTTGATAACATTTTGAAAATCACATTCAAAGGATTCTTACAATACCGCAACATGCGCACGAAATCATACATACTACAATTACTTAAAATAAAGTATACAAGTTCATGTTGAACTACCAATGAAGATTGAGAATAGCTAATTGCTTACATATGTTTGTTGTGACTTCTTGTCAACCCAAGGGGCATCCTCTTTGCCCTGAAGTTTGTCAGTGCGACTGAATAATTCAACAATGGTGGGCTCCATCCCAAGTTGTTCCCTCTATGTACGTGCCAGAAAGAATGATGTCAAGCACAACACAAAATACAGTATTAAACTTAAACGAATACGTAGCAAACATTAATTCATTTACCAGACGCCGCCTATGCTCATGCATAGGGATCGAGCCACATCTGCGAAATGAGTTTCGATGATGGTGTCGACATCCGCGTCGCTGAAATTGGGACGTGCAGTTCTGACTTGTTCTGTGAAAATTCTATCACATTTTATGAAGCCTATTAATATACTTGCGCTTTGAATGATAAACTCAATTGGAAGTGAAAATTCTACTCACCCTATATAAGGTTTAACTTTATCACAATTTAACAGCACGTGAAGATAGGCAGCAACATATTTGGCATCTGTGAGATATCTTGATCTTTCCCTACCAATAGCGGACCCTTGCGGTACAAACACGGACAGAGTTGGAAAATGATTAATATGTTCATCGTCATCCTCATTTCTCCTGCACCTAGTGAGCATGGAGGGCACATTAGAGCCGAAGTAATAGGAGGCGAAAAATGTCCTCTCTGCCTCTAGGTATGCTTCTGTGATTGAACTTTCAGGACACGCTTATTGCTTTATCTTTTTCTTCAATTGGCCAAAGAACCTACCAAATTTCCAATTTCATTCACTTCTAAGTGATTCCACATATAAGAATTCATATAAGATTTTATCGATTATAGTATAATTTACCTCTCAAATGGATACATCCATCGGTATTGTACTGGACCACCTAGTTGAGCCTCTTCTGCTAAATGCACTGGCAGGTGCTCCATTACATTGAAAAAGCCAGGAGGAAAAATGGTCTCCAACTTACACAAAGTGATGACAATGTCGCTATGCAGTTCCTCAAGCATATCCTCCCACAATGTTGGTGAGCATTAGTTTTTGAAGAACTGGCTTATCTCAATAAGAGGTTTCAACACCTCATCTGGAATCGCACCAAATGCAATTGGTAAAAGAGTCTCCATGAAGACATGACAATCATGAGTTTTCATATTGTTGAACTTAGCCTCATTAGGGTCCACGATATTCCTCAAATTAAAGCAATATCCATCGGGCATTTGAAGCTCCTTCACCCATTCACACAGCTCTCTTCGTTTATCCACAGGAAGTACGAACTTCGCTTTTGGTTTAACCAGCTTACCACTTCGGCTTGAATGTAAATGTAATTATGATCTATCACATATTTTTGCAACATCCATTCTTGATTTGACATTGTCCTTTGTTTTCCCATGAACATCCATAATAGTGTTGATAATGTTCTCGAAGAAGTTCTTCTCAATGTGCATCACATCTAAATTATGGCCGAGCAGTTGGTGTTGCTAATAAGGCAACTCCCAGAATATGCTCTTCTTCGTCCAGTTGTGCTCATTTTCCTTAAATCCTGGTATGACAAAGTCACCATTTGTGGTTACCATTGGGTAATCTTCCATCTCGGCATAAATTTCTTCACCGAACAATCAGTGAGGAGGACCCCCTGTAATAGTTTTGCCTTTCCTAAATGTTGTTCTATTTCTTCTGAACGCATGATTCCTTGGCAAAAAACACCGATGATAGTCAAACCATGAGAATTTACCTCCATTTCGCAATCTCAAAGCCTTTTACTGTTTCATACATAAGGCACATGCCAATTGACCATTAGTACTCCAACCAGATAACATTCCATATGCGGAAAAATCATTGATGGTCCACATCAGTGCAACCGTCATCTGAAATGTATGCCCCGTAGAAATATCATAAGTCCCAACTCCAACATCTCATAATTCTTTTAACTCATCAACCAGAGATTGTAAATATACATCTATCTTGTTCTTGGGATTTTTAGGCATGGGGATTACAAAAGTCAAGAACATAAACGGTGTGGTCATATACATTTCAAGGGGAAGGTTATAAGGTGTAACGACCACCGGCCAAATGGAGTATGATCTTGAAGACAATGTGTAAGGATTAAATCCATCAGCACATAAGCTAAGCATCACATTCCGAGGCTCTGTAGCAAATTCAAGATAGTTGGTATCGAAATGTTTCCATGCTGTCCCATCTGATGGATGACATAAAACACCGTCCTCACGTCGATGTTCATAATGTCATCTCATGTGCTCTGCACTACTTCTTGATACGTACAACCTCTGCAGTCGAGGTTTTAATGGCAAGTAATGCATCCTTGAGTATGGCAATGGATTCTGAATCTTTTGTTGTGACCTTTGCCTCTTCCATCTTCAATGCCCACAAAACTTGCACTCATCCAAGTTTGCATCCTCCTTATAAAATAGCAAGCAACCTTTCCAGCAACAACCAATTTGGACCACATCGTTGCTGAGATCTTTAACAATCTTCTTCGTTTGCCCATAGTTGCTTGGCACGCGGTTGTTATGGGGACACATCTCCTTCATTAATTGAACTTCATTGAAACAATTTTGAGGCATATTATAATAAAATTTAATACTCAACAGTCTCACCGCCGCAGATAGCTCACTGTGGGTAGAGCAACCATCATATAAGGGTTGTTAAGCAGCTTGAACCATATTATAAAATGGTTCTCGGCAAGTGCTTGACCCCTCTTCCCTTACATTTTGATTTGCTATTATAGCATCATCAACCATGTCCTCTATCCTATTCATGTAGAATTCAGAATAGTCATTATTAACATGACTTGAACCTCCAACTTCGGGAGTTTTACTATTTGAATACCCAGAACCATATTCCAGAGGAATGGTTTTGTTTCGAAGTTGCTTAACCCTGTAGTCTAATATTTGTACGGGATGCTCCTCATACATTAGATTTTCAGCAACTTCTACTGGCTCTGTTATGAGGATATGATTTGGATCTGGAACATATTTTCGGAGCTGTGAAATGTGAAAAACATTGTGTACATGCTCAAGTTCTGTTGGTAGATCCAATCTACAAGCCACCAGGTTTAATTTCTCGATAATTTCATAAGGCCCAACATACCTAGGACTTAGCTTGCCCCTAAGGTTGAATCTTCTAACTCCTTTAATGGGAGACACCTTTAAAAATACCTTATCTCCCACTTGAAACTCTAATGATCTCCTCCTTTTATCCGCATGACTTTTCTGTCTGCTTTGGGCTGCTTTGATATGTTCCTGAGTTTTTCTTATCATTTCAGTGGTTTCTTGAATTAGCTCAAGCCCTAAAATTAATGCCTTATCAAGCTCACTCCCAACACAATGGAGTTCTGCATTTTCTCCCATAGAGTGCTTCGAAAGGGGTCATTTTAATGGTGGATTGATAATTGTTATTGTAGGAAAGCTCCACCAATGGTAGATAGTCTTCCTAATTTCCTTGGAAGTCAAGCACACATGCCCTAAGCATATCCTCTAGATTTGATTCACCCTCTCAATTTGTCCATCAGTCTTAGGGCGGTATGAGCTACTAAAATTCAACTTAGTGCCAAAAGCTTTTTGCAGGGCTTGCCAAAATTGAGCTTGGAACCTTTGGTCTTGATCCGACACTATCCTTTGGTATGCCGTGTAGTCGAACAATTTCCTTGACATATAGCTGCAATGGTCTCTCTACGTTCCAAGTGTCATGAATGGATATAAAATGGGTAGATTTGGTAAGTCTGTCTACAAGGACCCAAATAGCATTCTTCCTTGAAGCAGAGAGGGGCAATCCCATAATTAAATCCATCAATATTGAATCCCATTTTCAGGTAGGAATTTCTAAAGGTCTCAGTTCGCCTACAGGGCGCTGGTGTTCAGCTTTCACCTTTTGACATGTCAAACATTTATCGACATACTCTGCAGTCTCTCTTTTCATGTTTTCCCATCAGAAAAATTGTCTCAAATCCCTATACATTTTTATTCCTCTTGGGTGTACTGAGTATCAAGTGTTATGGGCTTCCTCTAGAATTCTTCTCTTCAACTCCTCTTTATTGGGTACGCACAGTTTGTTTTGAAACCTCACGGTCCCATCTTCATGTATTACGAAACCAGGCGATTTCCCCTGTGCAACATTGCACCTAATCCTTTTTAGCTTTGCGTCCTCTTTTTGGCTTGCCTTAATTTTTTCCATTACGAAAGGTTGCACCTCTAGTGCTGTCAGTGACCCAGTTGTGTATCCCGGCTGCACCATCTCAATACCCATTGTTTTGAGGTCCTTCGAAATTTCAGGTTGAGTATGCATCATGGCATTTAAACCATGTTGGGTCTTTCTACTGAGTGCATCTGCCACTACGTTCGCCTTTCCGGGATGGTATTGAATTGGCAAGTCATAATCCTTTAGCAACTCCAACCATCACCGTTACCTTAAATTAATCTCCTTCTGAGTAAAGATATACTTTAGACTTTGGTGATCAATGTAGATTTTGCACGGCACTCCATACAGGTAGTGTCGCCAGATTTTTAAGGCAAAAACTACCGCAGCTAACTCTAAATCATGAGTGGGGTAATTCTTCTCATAAGGCTTGAGTTGCCTAGATGCGTAGGCTATTACCTTGTCATCCTACATTAGGACATAGCCTAACCCGCTCTTAGAAGCATCACTATAAATAATGTACTCTTTTCCTTCTTCAGGCAAGGTAAGAATAGGCGTTGTTGTTAAGTGTCTCTTTAACTCTTGAAATGCCTCTTCACATATGTCTGACCACTCAAATTTAGTGGTTTTCTTCAGCAGGTTGGTGAGTGGAGATACAATCTTTGAGAAATGTTTCACAAATCTTCTATAATATCCCGCTAAACCCAGAAAACTCCTTGCTTCTGTCACATTGGTGCGTCCAAGCCATTCGACTACCACATTTATCTTCTGAGGATCAACTTTGATTCCTTCCTTAGTAACTACATGTCCCAAAAGGCCACTTCGGTTAACCACAACTCACACTTTTTCAGTTTGGCATACAACTGGTGTTCCCTCAAGGTTTGTAACACACTTCTCAAATGATTCGCATGCTCCTCCTTGTCCTTGGAGTATATCAGAATGTCATCTATGAAAACCACCACAAACTTATCCAGATAAGGTTTGAAAACTCTATTCATGAGATCCATGAATGCAGCAAGAGCATTTGTTAGCCCAAAAGGCAACACGGTAAACTCATAGTGGCCATATCTAGTCCTAAAGGCCATTTTGGGAATATCCTCTGGCTTAATTCTAAGCTGGTGATAGGCAAACCTCAAATCAATCTTTGAAAATACCCCGACTCCTTGTAACTGATAAAAGAGATCATCTATTTGAGGCAAAGGGTACTTATTTTTGATGGTTATCTTATTCAACTCTCGATAATCTATGCACAACCTTAAGGTTCCATCCTTTTTCTTCACAAACAACACTGGAGCTCCCCATAGTGAAACACTTGGCCTGATAAATCCTTTTTGCAACAACTCGTCCAACTGGGTTTTCAACTCTTTGAGTTCAGTTGGTGTCATCCTATATGGGGCTTTTGAGATAGTTTGTGCACCAGGAATTAACTCAATTTCAAAATCAATTTCCCTTTGAGGAGGGACACCCGGTAACTCCTCAGGGAAGATGTCAGGAAATTCAAAAACTACTGGAATATTTTCTATTTTTATCTCCTCTTCTTTCACTTCAGTGGCATAACACAAGTATCCTATGCATCACTGTCTTAGCATCTTGCTTACCTTCATGATTGAAATTATAGAATACTCCTTCTTAAATCTTTCCCCATAAAAACATACTTCATAACCTTCTGCGTCCCTTAAAGTGACCTTAAGGTCCTTACAGTCTATGTTTGCCCCATAAATAGTAAACCATTTCATTCCCAAGATTATATTAAATTCTGAGATATCAAACTGAAGCAACTCCCTAGGGAACTCATGCTCAGCTATTATAATAGGAACATGCTTATAAAGGACAAGACATTCTATCGCTTGCCTATTTGGCAAACTAATTCTATAGTTCGTCTGCTCCTTATTTTGTTTCAAATTCAATTGTAATGCAGCTTGAGTGGATATAAATGAATGAGTTGCCCATGAGTCAAATAAAACACAAAATGGTTTTGAATTTAAAAAGAGAGTTCTAGTGACAACCGTACCAGAAACTGTAGCTTCCTTTTTGCACATTATGTAGCGTCGTTCCGCCGTTAGAGGCTTCGAGAGCAGGCTCCCTTGACGTGGGGGTGGTACCGGCTTTGCAACTCCCTTTTCCACAGCCTTTTGTCTTCTGGGGTTGTTAGCAATTGAATGTTCTGGGCTTTCGCACCACATACACTTGTTAGTGCCTACACGACACTCAGTTGTAGTATGGTTTGTTCGCCCACACCTGGCATAAGGCCCCTTTGATGTCACTGGACGACTCTTGTCAGGGCCAGCAGTGGGTTTCTTCTGTGCAAGTGTGCAACACTCTCGCTTGACGTACTGCGATCATTCCACTTCCTCTACTGGTTTCCTGGATTCAAAACCCTTAACTCACCCTTAACTCTTTCCACCTCGGCAGCTCTTTCGTACAGCTCTTGATAAGTTTGAATTGGTTCGCCTGCCAATTCATTCATAATATAAAAGGCTAAACCTTCCTCAAACCTTCTCATTTTTAGCTTTTCAACTGCCACAAAATCTGGAGCGAACCTTGACAACTCAATAAACTTACGGGCATATTGCATTACTATCATATTTCCACTCATCTTTACTTCCATGAGTTCTTTCTCCTTTTTTCGTTTGATTGTGATTGGATAAAACTTAGCCCTAAGTTCCTAAAGAAACTTAGCCCAAGTGAGTTCGGGTCCCTGTAATTTACCTTTCACAGTACTTCACCAGATGTCTGCTTTACCAATTAAATAGAAAGTCCCTATATTTACCTTTTTCTCTTCAGGCACCTCAACTACTGCAAATATCTTTTCCATTCCCCTAATCAAGTCCTCCAGCTCTACAGGGTCAAGGTTTCCATCATAAACTTTAGGGTTGCATTGAGCGACCCTATCAGCTAATTTGTCAGACTTTGAAGAGTTTTATAGAGGTATAGGGGGTGTAGGGGATGCAGGAGGGATCCTTTTCATCAACTCAATTACTAGATTCTTTCAATAATTCAGATCCTCCACACTACTAGACACTTCTAAGGACACTGTTGGGTCTCCATTAGGGTCCTGCTGGGGGTCCTCATTTACCCGGCTACTGAAACCCTGGGGTTCATCTTCCTTGCTATTCTGATTGTTGTTCACAGGCTCTAACATACTGTAATACTAAATCACACAAGCAACACTTATTATCTCAATTTGCATAACATTATCATAAAGCAGTAATCATTCAGAATCAAAATGCAACTTAACTAAAACATTCTTCATTGCATATACATGTACATATATACACATATGGAAAGTTCATACAAAAGGATATTACAATATTTCATGTTTGACTTTCTCCGCCTAACAACTGAAATAGAAATTACTAACCCAATCCTTCATCCCACCCACTAACTGGAATCGTCTATCAAGCCAAGTTCGCCCCGAAACCCAAAAACAAAAGGCGGACTACCTCATCACGACTGGTTAAGTTAGCCTACCCATCTACATCACATATACATGCCATGAGCAAAAGAATATCACAATATACCAACTGCATGAGACCAAAAAAAATGACCAAAATAGGCCTAACCATTAAACAAAAGTAGGGTCAATCCTAACGATCCCGAAAGGGATCGTAATCCAGGTCAGAGGAATCGTCATCCTCCTCCCTTGAGTTAGAATCCTGCATCTTGGAGTCCTCATCCTCAAGATCACTCTCGTGACCCACTGCCTCCTCCTCTAAAGGCTCATTCTCTCCCACTTCCTCCTCAGGCTCCTGCTCATCCTGGTTAAGCTCCATCTCACCCTCATCAGAGCTCACATCTATGATCTCTGGAGAGCTCGGTACATCCTTGACTATATGAACCTCATCCTCTAAGCCAGCCTGTAGAGAAGCAGGTGGCGGCTGAACTGGAGGCTGCGGGGGTGGTGGCCCCTGAGCCGATGGGGGTGGGGGTGGAACAATAGGTGGATGCACGTCCAGTGCAGGAAATATGCATGGAAGAATATTATAAGAAATACCCCGCAACTCAAACTCCTCTTGAAGCGATAGCTCCCTCATGATCACATACCAAGCCCCTAGAATTTGGAATCTCTCCGCATCAGGCCTTGGGTCTCCATTAACCATAAAGCCACGGTATCGTAATCTGAACTCGTGCCAGGGCGCAACGAGGGGTAGGGACCACAATAGCCTACGTGCACGGGCCAACACATCGTGAAATTCAAAAAATGGGTCCTCCTGCATATGGGCAGCCATGGCCGCATGCAGGGTAGAGATATGAGCCGCCACTGAAGTCTGCGATGCCATGTGAATGTTATACGGGTCCGCAGGCACTCCTGGATGAGCCATCTAAGCATGAAAAGAATAGGAAGAGGGTATAAGCCACATTTACACGTAAATTTCCCTTAGAGAAACTCAATTTACTTATATTATTATCACAAACACATACATCCCAGTTTTCGAGCGTCTTATGCTCACAGTGATTTGCTAACTTGGCGCTGATACCACAACTGTAACGCCCCCAATTCCTAATGCCTGATTAGTCTAACCTAATTACTCCTAAATTATTGATTAGCAGCGGAAGTCTTTTGGTTGGAAGCATTACCGTCATTCAAGCTAACTGAAACTATGGGGATCATTATGTTGCCCATTTAATCGCTCGACTCACGACAAAATTGAAATAACATACATTCAACCATTTATATAAGTTGTGATGCACCTGCAAACTCAATATACGATTACAATTTACTAGCAATTAGCAATGTTCAAAAGAATACACAACTCTTAGATATTTAAGGTGTTGGCCTATGAATCACTGTGAGCTCTTGGCTAGCGAAACTCCAGCAAAGAATTTGAACTCTACGTCACTTCTTGCTATTCTCTGGCTCGCCAGAAGGACTGTTCACTGATCCCTTACCTAAAACAGAAAACATAAAAACATTCGAAATATGAGCCGAAGCTTAGCACGCACATTCCTATGCGGCAAATAAGCTTTGAGTTAAAGTAGTTGGGGCGCCTGCATTTCGAAGCATTTTATTTTGTAAACAGGAGAGATAGAGAAAGTATAATTAAAATTGATTTGTCGGTTATTATATGAAAGTGGACCCATGTTGGCGTCTGTAGTGATCTTGAGATAGGTGCACAACTCCCAGGCCGATCGGAGAGCCTGAGTTGCAGACGCGCGGGTAAATTGAAGGGCATAAGCCCTAATGATTGATAATTAGTGGGCCCACTTGATTATGTGACAAAACATTGTATAAATTGATCCCTTATCTGATTATCATTATGATTTTGCATAGTTTGAGAAAACATATGAGTTTTCAAAGAGCACATGCAATATACGTACCTGGTATTTGAAAATCACTCTTTCTTACTGAAAATCGTTTGCTGGCAGCTTAAAGCGACCGATGTGGCCTCACTTCTGCTCCAAATACGTAATTTTTCTTTGATTAGTGAAAGGTTAAGGAAATTTTATTAAATTTCTTGGTTTATTACATGATTTAAATCCTCTTGAATTCTCTCTTTATTATGCATGTAGCCATTATTCTTAATTCAATTGGATTCCATTTTATTTGGTTCTTGTCCTTCTTCCTTTCACGACTAATGACTCTTTTAAGTTTCAACGTGTATAATAATAACGTAAGAGTATGATTTATTCTGAGTTCGTTATTAATGACATCATCGATCATTATTATTGTTGACATTGGCAATATCGTTGTTACCGTTATTATTATTATTATGGATGGGATTATTATTATTATTATTATTATTATTATTATTATTATTATTATTATTATTATTATTATTAT